>OY992536.1:124231256-124638756 GCA_963921195.1 Pegoplata infirma
CGGAGGACTTTCTAACAACTTTTTTTATAACGAGCGGACATCAAATGACAAAGTTATGAACAAATAACGATTTCGGCGGTACCAAATCGCGACCTAAAAATCTAATATTTTGGCTATGAAACTTTTTCGAGGTAAGCTTTAAAATTAAGCGCGCCCAATGGGAACTTTTTTTTCGACCCGGTCTAATACCCATTGTTGTTATAGTTTTAAATGTTTTAAAAAATAAATTTTAATTTTAAGAAATACAAATTTAAATTTAAAGAACTTTAGATTTCGCTTTTGGTGCGGAAACTTTTTTCATCGAATCAACCTAAAAAACAGTTTTTTATTATCAGAACATTTCCCACATGGTACTGGAGTGGTATTTTGCACTCAAAAAAAGTTATATCCTTAATGTATACCAGCGGCGTGTTTTTTTCGAGTTTTTTATATATAACCATGGACTAATTATAAAGGACTGCTATCAACGACGTAAATTTCTTTTTTAATCAAATTTTTATTTTTTCTTTATTCCCATTTTCATAAACAATTTTAGTTTGTTTACATTTTTGAAAATTTTCAATGTTTTTAAAAAAAGGGTATATTGAAATTATTAATGCATTTGTAAGAAACTTCGCATTGGGTATATTAACTTGATCATTCCGAATGTAACACAAATCAAATATCGGTCTAATAAAAGACAATAAATGATTATTTAAACTTATTTTATTGAATTAAAAATTATCAAAATAAATATGCGATAAACAATAAATTATACATTACCCAGCAAAAACTTGGTAATGACAATGTCATTATAATTATCTTACTTAGTAATATATACTTATCCTCCAAATTATTTTGAATCACATTTATAATGACTTATTAATATGGCATATTTTTGATAAATAAGTACTTATTTATAAGTAGAAATATGCTAATACAACTTAACATGCATAAGAATTTTTGTTTTTTATTTTTGTTTGTTTTTTGTCTTTACTTTCATAAATCTTTGTGTTAAGCTAACATTTGTTTTTAACCATTCATCGTTATGAGAACGCAATAGCCTAGGAGGTAGAGGCTGTGGCTGTCAGTCCTAAGATGCTGGGTTCGAGCCCGTATCTGGGCAGAACAAAAAAGTTTTTTTTTTTTTTTTTTAAATTTGTTGCTGTTTTGTTATTGTATTTTTTTATTAAAATTAATAAAAAAATCTATTTTTAGAACTTCTTATTTTTATGCAGTAAAATAACCACTTATTTAAGTCATTATTAATAAGCTGTCTAAGTAAGTACTTGCTGCCAATGTCACCCCCATGTTAAAATAATGAGTTAAAATGCCAATGATATATAAGTATATTGGCATTTTAACTCATTATTTGGTAATGTAAGTTTTTGCTGGGTAATATAAAAATATATGTAAGAGAGTTAAAATCGGTCAAAATTCTCTGAGTCCATTTATAAAATATTTTTTTTTGTTACATTAAAGTCCATTTTTCTCCCACAAAGTCCCTTATTCTGAAATAATTTTCCTATGGCAAAAGTTTCTTACTTTCTTTATAGAAAAAATGTTTCAAAATATGAGAATTTTTCTATAGGAAAAATTTCCCATAATTCTATAGGAAAAATGTCTCAGAATGTGAGAATTTTTCTATAGAAAAAGTCTCAAAAGCTGGGAATTTTTCTAAAAAAAATGTATCAAAGTCGGAGACTTTTTTATATGAAAATGTCTCACAATCAGATTCTAAGACCTTTTTCTTTACTAAAAATGTCCCTGAATTTGAGACTTTTTCTATACAAAAAATGTATCAGAATTGATAACTTTTCGTATAAAAAAGACTCAGATTCTGAGACATTTTTTCTATAGAAAAATTCTCAGCTTATGAGACTTTTTTCTATAAAAAAATTCTTACATTATGTTTTTATATGCGAAAAATGTCATTTTTTCTATAGAAAAATTCTCAGATTATGAGACTTTTTCTATGCGAAAAATGTCTCAAAATCTGATTATGAGGCTTTTTCTATACCAAAAATGTCTCAAAATCTGAGATTTTTTCTATACGAAAAGTTTCTCAGAATCTGAGACTTTTTCTAAACGAAAAATGTATCTGGATCTGAGACATTCTCTTTACGAAAAATGTATCAGAATGCAGAACTTTTTTTTTTTTAAATGTCTAGAATCTGAGAATTTTTCTAAAGGAAAAATGTCTCAAAATCTGAGAATTTTTCTAAAGGAAAAATGTCTCAATCTGAGAATCTTTCTAAAAAAAATGTATCAGACTCTGAGAATTTTTCTATAGGAAAAATGTCTCCGAATCTGAAAATTTTTCTATGGAAAAAATGTCTTAAAATTGGACAATTTTTCAATAGGAAAAATGTCTCAGAATCTGAGAATTTTTCTGCAGGAAATATGTTCCAGAATCATATTTTTCCATAAATGTCTTATTGTTAGAGTCTTACAGCCGTATTCAAAATGAAGTTTTAGACACGGTTTGTTTACCCTGAACATCGAGTTCGTAACTAAAATGTTTTTAAGGCTTGTTCACTGTTTGTTCAAGAGTCTATTCAAAATGATTTTAGTTAAGTCTGCTTAACAAAAAGTTGACCATCCCTGTTTTAGTAAATCACATAAGAAAAAAACAAAAAAAAATTATGTAAAACCACAAAAAATATCTTCATTTTTTACTAAAAATGGCTTTAATTAAAAAAGCAAGTTGTGGAAATTGTTTTTAATAAAAGTGGGAGTTTTAAAATAACTTTACCTCTTTGGCATTTAATTTGTTGTTGAAAATTTACAAAATCAATATGGCGCTAGTTAGGCAAGAGATGTTCAGCGTATGTTCATAGTTATGAAAAATGTGTTTTGAATAAGAAATCCTTAAACAGTATCTAGACAGTGTCTTGAATTTCATTTTGAATACGGCCGTTACAATTTTTCATTATAAAATGTTTCAGTAGCTGTTGCTGGTATTGCCTTTGCTGCAATTGCTGCTGTTGTTGGGTAATAAAAGCTTCCAAGTGGGGTAGTGGCGTTTAAATGGCGACTGAAGTCCTGATAGTCGGCTTTATGGCTGGAATCGGTTCGCCATTATCTTGGCCCATGGGTTTTTATTAATATGAGTTGCATTTGCGTGCAACCATTAATGGAACAATTTATGTTTTTTTTATGTTTTAGCTTTGCAAAAATTATATACATATTTCATTTATTTTCAAATTTGTTTTTAAATATTTTAGCGTCCAACCTGAATCAAATTACGTCGCGTAAGGCGTAACGCTCAATAATTTTTCGTTTCTAATATTTAAATGTGAGCTACCTAAATCAAACGGACGTAAAAATTTCAAATTTGATGTGTTTGTTTTTGTTTTTTTTTTTTTACGTCTTGCGCTACGCATTTGATTCTGGTTCGACCCTTATGTGAAAATTTATTTTGTTTTTGATTTATGTATGTATGTACATTAAGGGTGTTCTTCATAGTAAGGGAAAAATTTAAAGTGTTTTAATTGCTTGGCACTGGGCAAATTATTGTTCCTTTATACTAAAAACTTATAAAAATAAAATTTGGAGTTAATCCGATAACTTTAAGTGGACGCGGAAACGGCCTGAAGTTTGAAAAACGGATTACAAGGGGAAAATATGACTTTTTACTCGTTTTCTCGATTTTTTCGATATTTAAAGTTTGAATTCAAATGGTTACAGAATTGTGATGTGGAGTACATTACCTATGTAATAAGACAATGAAAACCAAAATCGGTTAAAAATCAGCCAAGTTATAACAACTGCCCCAGGCAACTAGTGTGTGGAGGACCACTTGATCAAAGATTTGGAGTTCAATTTTTGAAAATTATTGAAATTATTAACTATAGCAAGATTTTTTTATTCTTTAAGTCCCAATGTACTAAGGTGATAGATATTTTTCATATTGTGTTATGCTAACTTGTTTTAAATTAATGGTAAAAAGTTCTAAATTTTTTAACCCTCTTTTCAAATCTGCAATTTTAAATTTTTATTTTTTTTGACAAAAAAAAATTAAAAAATCGACCATTGGAGTATGGGATTTTGTTAAGCACATACAGTGCTGCCAGAAGTGACGATTTTTCGTCATTTTGACGACTTTTTCGTGAAATTTTACAAAATGACGACTGACGATTTTCTGATTTGATTCCCATACATTATGACGATTTTTTGTAACTCCAGTTTTTATTCAAAAAAATCAAAATTTGCAACTTTTTTAATTTTACAATGGTTGGAAAATAAAAATTAAATGAAATTCGATTAAAATAAAATACAGAATAAAGACACAAATTTACAACATTTCATTCTCTTTTGGAAATACAACTGCACTTAAAAAATTATGTCGTTTTAAAGTCATTCATTTTTGCTCTGTATGAAAAAATATATGATTACTAGCTGTTTTGAACCCGGCGTTGCCCGGGTTGAAAAAAATATTATGTAATGAATGAGTTTTTTATTAGTCAATTTATCTACTTCTTCGTAGCTTTTCATTGGTGAATATAAACCTATTCATGAGATTTGGTCGATTTTTTTCGATTTCGCTTAGCGTCGGGAACATGGTGTGTACGTTTTCCTCCGTCATGGGAACAAACCTAATATTAATGTATTTGTTTTTAAAAGGAACCTATAGTTCCATCCTCGGTTAGCACTTTATGTAGTGAAAGCATCAATAAAGACATAACTTTCACTGTAGTTCAAGTGGGTGTGGCATTTAACGCATTTAGTTCAATTTTGGTCTCATGTGACCTATAGTTCCCCTATTAGTTAGCACGTGAAGAAAATTGCAATTAAATTTACTCAGCAGACATAACTCACGCTAAAGTACAAAGGGGCGTGTCATTATATGCCTTTTTATCAATCGCTGATTAATTTTGGCTATATCACTATTTGTGTTGGAAATTTCATTGAAATCAGCTCAACTGTTTTCAGGTTCTGATATAGCAACTAGTTCGCGTTCAGTTAGTTCTAACAGTAGTGTTTAAAGGAATTTGTTAAGTCGTTTTTGCATTATAGCAAATAAGCCAGAAATACCGTTCTGTATATTACAAATTGACGTGGCATTTTACACCCATTTGTCTAATCGCGGGCTAATATGGCATATCGTTCAACAGGAAAAAATATTTTTTTTTAAGTTAATACAAAGGGGTGCGGCATTTTAAGCACCTTTTCCCGATCACCACGGTAAATACCATCTGTGGTGAAAATTTAATTAAAACTGGTTTCACCGTTAACGCGTGTGTACGGATCGGGCAGAAATAAATTTCAATGTATTGCAAAGGGACGTGGCAATTCACGCCTTTGTCTGGTCGTGTCTATAGTTTCTGCCTAATATGCCATTTACATATACCTCGAAATCCAGAAAAAATGGGATTTCAATGAAAATCCAAGTAAATCCTATTACTTTTTTGGATTTCAAATGTCAAATCCCATATAAAAAAAACTTGGATTTTGGGAAAATCGTAAAATCGCAATTCAAAATCCCAAAAAATGTATACTACTTAATTGTACAACTATGGTTTTTCACAAAATAATCATCCCTAATGCCTTTTTGCAACGCTGCACACGATTTTTTTTTATCAGCTGTTGTTGTTTTTTATAAAGTTAAAAAACAATTAAAATTTATTTTTTAAAAACTATTAAAAGATTAATAAAAACAATGTTTAACAATGTTTCATTTAAAATTTACCATTGCAAATGGTAAACGCACAATTTAGTTGACCAATTTGGTCTTCCTAACAAAGAAAAACACTCAATGGTGACGGCCCCAAACTTGGCAAAAATGTTAATTTTCTTGCATTTAAAGAAGCAGCTCTACATAAAAACACATTTTTTGATATTGTGGTCCCAACATATACTAATGGAATTGAAAATATTGGCTCCGGCAAAGAAAAATCATTGTTTTTAGAAATATTTATAAAATTGGGTAATTTTCCCACTAACAACCCTGTACACAAATCAAAAGAAAATACAAAATTTGTACAAACAAAATCCCGGTAAATGTCAAAAAAGCATATGTAAACGGTAAAATTTTAATTGGATTTGAAATCCAAATTTATATGGATTTCGGGGTATATGTAAATAGCATATAAATAAGTACTAACTGTGGTGAAAATTAAAATAACCGTTTAAAACTGTTAGTACTATCTATGGAAAAAAGTTTTTTAAAATCGGTTTAGTCGTTTAAGCGTTATTAAGGAACAGGCAGAAACACTTTCAGTATAGTACAAAGGCGCGTGTCAACTTACGCCCCTTTGTCCGAACGCGCTCTATTTTAATCTATAGTTCCAGCCTCTGTAAGTACTTACTATCTGTGGTAAAAATTTCATTCTTATCGGTTTAGCAGTTTATGCTATATTACGGAACAGACAGAAATAGCGTTCAAATAAATAAAAAGGGGCGTGCTATAAGGGTTCAAGTTGAAAAAATTCAGAAGAAAAATTGAATTTCTAAAAATTATAGACATTTCTGGTATTTCCTATACCGGTTTCAAACACTCCAGTTAGTGTCATCATCAGTAGGATTTGAATTGTCGGTTTGTCTTGTTAATGAAAACTGTTTTTTATATATGTTATTATTTATTTATGTTCTATTTTTTTTTTATACCCTCCACTCTAGTGATAGAGGGTATATATAAGTTTGTCATTCCGTTTGTAACACATCGAAATATTGGTCTAGGACCCCATAAAGTATATATATTCATGATCCTTGATCGATTTTAAGTCGATCTAGCGATGTCCGTCCGTCCGTCCGTCCGTCTGTCTGTCCGTTGAAAACACGCTAACTTTTGAAAGACTTTATGGAGGCTCCTGAAGTTTAACATATATGTTGGGTATTTACCGGGTCAGGTTGGTATTGCAATCCAGCCAAATCGGTCCAGTGGTTCAAAAGTTATGAGCAAAAGAGTAAATTTCGGCAAGGGAATTTTGCAAACTTACGAGATTAAAACCACTCTAACTTTCGAAAGACAATTCTGAGGGTGCTGAAACGTGTTACATATCTTTGTCGTTCCCCAAGTCTATTTGGTTTTGAATTTCAGCAAAATCGGTTCAGTGGTTCAAAAGTTATAAGCAAGGCTCTGAATTTCAGATTTTGTTCACCTTAAACTGTTGAAAACTCGTTAAACAAGTTTTAAAAGCATGGTGAAATACCAGTTTTTTTTTTTAACTTTTTGTTGTTTGTTTTCGTGCCGTGGGGTATAGTTTAGTTGTTAGAAAAGTAAATATTTGTTATTGTTTTTGTTTTTGTAACTGTATGTAACGGTGTATAGTAAGTATTTTTGGAAAAAATCAAATATTAGTTTGTTTTTGGTTTTTAAAGACGAGGATGGTAAAATAGAATGAAGGAAATATGTGAAATATTTTTTTTTAACATATACGTATAGGAATAAAACAACAAAAATATTTTACAAAGTAATTTTGTTACTCAAACAAATAGTACACTAAAAAAAATATTTACACTCAAAAAAATTTTACACTCAAAAAAAAATGTTTTTTTTTTAATTTAATTATTTTTTTTTAATGAAATTCACACTCAAAAAAATGTTGACAGTCAAAAAAATTTTACACTCACAAAAAAATTTGAGTTTTACTCAAAATAATATATTTCTAATAAAAATTTTTAATGCAATTTTTTTAGAAAATTACCATCAGATAACATTGTGGAGGGTATTCATAGATTCGACCAAGTCGAATTTAATTTTTCTACTTGTTTCTTTTAAGCATGATTACGGAACATGCAGAAAAAACTTTCAGTATAGTAAAAAGGGGCGTTACATTATTTCTATTATAATTTCTAGTTTTCGGCTCGGTTAGTACTATCTTTGGTAAAAACTTTATTATAATCGGTTTAGCCGTTTATGCGTGATTGCGAAACAGGAAGAAATAACTTTCAATGTAATACAAAGGCGCGTGGCATTATACACCCCCTTTCTTCGATCGTCCTCTATTTTGGATTATTCTTTTCGCTTCGGTTAATACTATCTGGTGAAAATTTCATGATGAAAATCAGTTCAGCTGTTTAAGCGTAATTGCATAAAAAGCAGAATTAGCTTTCAGTGTAACAAAAAGGGGCGTGGTATTTTACGCCCCTTTTTTTGATCGCCCTCTGAAAAATCGCCCTGGTGAAAATTTCATGAAAATCGGTTCAGCCGTTATTGCCGGACAGATAGATATATCTTTAGAATGGTACAAAGGGGCGTGGCAGTTTACGCCCCTTTTTCCGATTGCTGTCGCTTATGACCTATAGTTTCCGCCTCGGTTAGTACTATCTGTGGTGAAAATTTCATGAAAATCGGTTCAGCCGTTTTTCCGTTATTGCCGGACAGGCTAATATAGCTTAAGCATGGTACAAAGGGGCGTGGCATTTTACGCCCCTTTGTCCGATCGCGGTCGCTAATGGCCTTTAGTTCCCGCCTCGGTTAATACTATCTGTGGTGAAAATTTCATGAAAATCGTTTCAGCCGTTTTTCCGTTATTGCCGGACAGGCAGATATAGCTTTAGAATGGTACAAAGGGGCGTGGCATTTCACGCCCCTTTTTCCCATCGCGATCGCTTATGACCTATAGTTCCCGCCTCGGTTAGTACTGTCTGTGGTGAAAATTTCATGAAAATCGGTTCAGCCGTTTTTCCGTTATTGTCATACAGGCAGATATAGCTTTAGCATGGTACAAAGGGGCGTGGCATTTTACGCCCCTTTGTCCGATCGCGGTCGCTTATGGCCTATAGTTCCCGCCTCGGTTAGTACTATCTGTGGTGAAAATTTCATGAAAATCGGTTAAGCCGTTCTGTACTTATTGCGGAACAGACAGACAGACAGAAAGACAGACAGACAAACCAACAATCAGATTTATAATATTAATAGGGATTCTTTTAATTTAATTTTAATTGTTGCTATTTTAACAAGATAAATCTTTTTTTTTAATATTTGAATTCCCAGTGAACAAACATACTTTGTGACTCCAAAAATGGAGCAAATATTTAAAATTTTTGTATGAAAACGATTCATCCAAACGAGCCCTCCTTTTAAACTCCAAAAATTAAAACTCATTGGAGTCTTTATCGATAAAATTTTCAAACAAATACTTGATACGTTCATTTTAGGCCCTTTTGAGTCAGTTTTTTGGGGTGTTTTCAAAGGCTCATTTCTAGCTCCAAGAAGATGAGTTTTTTTGAGAAAACATGATACTAAAAATTCTTTTTTAAAATTTATATCCTTTTAAAATCTGAAAAAAGTGCCCGAAAAACATTATTTTTCCGTGGTAACTCGTCTTATTTTGAAGCGACCAACTACTTGTTTCGTAGCATTCCTTTATACATCTTCCTTGTATATAACTATAACAAATTGTAAAAAAACGGTATCACTACTTAACATTATAAATTTGGCAACTCTTGTTTTTTTGTTGAATACACTTGGTATCACTTTATTATTTTATATTGAAGTTATTTTTATTATATTAATAGAAATTACAAAATAATTGTAATATTTCTTTTTTTTTTTTTTGGTAGTGAGTTAAAATTTTTTTAACTGATTTTTGTAATTTATTTATTTATTTTTTTGACTTTTTAAAATAAAAAATAGTGTTGGTAAGTGATATATGTAAACGAAAATTTCAAGATTTGGCACCACTTTTTATAAATACTAAACTTTTAAGAATATATAAATATCCCTACTTATCAAGTGTATATCTACTTAAATTTGTATGGGAAATTTATAACAAACTCGAAAAAAACACACCTCAGACCTCAGTGCAGTTTATTTTTCTTGCCTTAAAAGTTTTCTGCGTAGGGCTTAGGGATTTCAAACTCCATAAATTAATTTAGCGAGCTTTAAATCTTGTTGTATAAACACATGCATTAATAAGGCATAATTTTGACATATAACGCATTTTGGCAAAAGTGCACTTTACGGGGCACAAGTATTTTTGAAAAAAAAAAATTGGACCCTCTCTGGAATAAAAAAAAAAACAAAATTAAAATCTAAGGGGGCTGGGCGCCGGGGCCCCCTGGAGCCAAAAAACCGCCCCACCTTCCTACAGACTAGTGTGGGTACTTAAATTATAGGTAATTAAAAAAGAAATAATAAACAAAAAATAAAGGGGCGGGCTGGGTCCCTGGGCCCCTCTAGGTCCAAAAAACCGCCCACCGCCCACTTTTTTAAAGTATGGATACTCAAATAAAAGATAATTTGCTAACTTCTACGAAAAAAATACTATCAAAAATAAATATTTATTGCGGTTCCCGCAAAATCAGGTAATTATTTATTTGAAACCCTTTGGGTTAGATTAAGAATTGGGTTAGAGGTTAAGAATTAATGTAGTGAATGAAAAAGTTGATACAAACCCATTTAAATTTGATAAAGTCAAAGTATTTGAAGAAAAGATTTTTTAATTTTGTGTTTAAATGATTAAAAAGTTAATAGAATTATATTATAGGTATAATAGCGCCGCCGGCAAAATTTTTTTTTGTAAAAATCGCGCGATTTTTTCAAAAAAATTTTAAATTTTTTTTTTTAATTATTAAAAAGTGAATAGTGGTATATTGTATTAAATACTAGCGCCGCAGGCAAAAAATTCTTAAATCGCGCGATTTTTTCTAAAAATTTTTAATTTTTTTGTAATTAATTATTAAAAAGTGAATAGTGGTATATTGTATTAAATACTAGCGCCGCATGCAAAAATTTTTTAGAAAAAATCGCGCGATTTTTTCTAAAAATTTTTAATTTTTTTGTAATTATAATACTAAAATGGATCTAGGGGGGTCCAATATTGATAAAATACTTTTTTTAAAAATTATTAAAAAGTGAATAGTGGTATATTGTATTAAATACTAGCGCCGCAGGCAAAAAATTTTTTATTTTTTGGTAATTATAATACTAAAATGGACCTAGGGGTGGGGGGCCAATATTGATAAAATACTTTAAAAAAATATATATTTGCAATCGTGAGCAAATTACCTTTCATATGAGTACCCATACATACATGTTGGTGGGTGGGGGTGTTTTTTTGCTCCAGGGGGGCCCCCGGGGCCCAGCCCCCTTAAATATTAATTTCGGTTTTTTTTTTTTATTTGAAAGGGGGTGGCATATTTTTTTTTGCCAAAATATTTGTGCCCCGTAAAGTGCACTTTAGCCATTTTTTAAAATGTAATGAGCTTTCAAATGAAAAAATCTTTGTCTGATCGGGCTATTATTGGAGAATATATATTAAGTTCGATATCCGAACTATGGAGGCACATGGGCGCCGACAATTTTTTTTTTCTTTGTTGGACACAGCACTAAAAGTTCTATGTGATATTTTTTTTGGATCAGAGAAATGTCTGCCAACTATAGTTGGCTTTAGTCGGAGATTTGGCTAAACTGCAGTTTACGGGGCACAAATATTTTGGAAAAAACAAATATGTCACCCCCTTTAGAATTAAAAAAGAAAAAAACCGAAATTAAATTTAAGGGGGCTGGGCCCCGGTGGACCCCCTGGAGCCAAAAAACCGCCCACCCACAAACATGTACGTATGGGTACTCAAATGAAAGGTAATTTGCTCACGATTGCAAATTTGTATGTATTTTAACAATATTGTAACCCCTAAATCCATTTTAGTAACTTTCAGTTCAATAATTAAGCCATTCAGTAATTAACAACGTAAAAGACTTGATACACCAAAAAGTTTTATTTTGCGGGGAGGGTGGGTTTAATGCATGGAGTTTGTAATCCCTAAGCCCGGCCGAAGGCCGGCTACGCAGAAAAAAATTTTAAGCAAAAAAAAAAATTTTTTTTTGGTGGACTTTTTTTGAAAAAAGCGCATCAGGGCGGTTTTTTGGACCAAGAGGGGCTCAGGGACCTAGCTCCCCTTTATTTTGTTTTTCTTTTTTAATTACCTTTAACTTAAGTACCCACACAAACCTGTAGGTGGGAGGGTCTGTTTTTTGGATCCAGGGGGGTCCAGGGGCCCAGCCCCCTTAAATTTTAATTTCGGTTTTTTTCTTTTTTAATTCCAGAGGGGGTCCAATTTTTTTCCCCCCCCAAAATATGTGTGCCCCGTAAACTGCAGTTTTGCCGGAGATTTTTATTGTTGGTAAAAAGACTCTTTAACTCACCGACTTTTTTCTGAATTCTCTCCTGATCATCATTACGAAGCCCTTCAAAATTCTCTATATCACCAGCGGAACAAGGTCGCTGCTTCTTAAAAAAACAATCTTCATGAAACCAATTTGCCTGTTTGCCATCATGGAAACCAGACTAGAACATAAAAAAAACATGAATTTGTTAATTTTTCTCCTAGTTGATGTAATTTAAGAAATAGAAATCTGATTTTTTTTTACCTGGACCATGGCTGCAATACGCAATGTCCCTTGAGTTATAGTAGTTTTACATCCCTTACAACTAGCTCGACCACTTTTTGCGTACTCTGCTTTAAAGGGTAATTCAATTTCCATCTTATTCTTCAACAATTACAAAACGATTAAAACTTTGTAAAAAGAGAAAACAAATTTGTTTTTAACAACTAGGATCAGCACACAATTTCACAATACTTTAGATTTTATATACGATATACGCGCCGAATGTACATGAATGAGCCGGCGTTGTTTCGAAAACAAACCGATACTTTTTAATAGCGAATTTTAATAATCGATAACATTTTAGAGATGGTAAAAACAATGAAGCTTTCTCAAGGCACCAATAGTGTTTCTTCACAATACAGCAGCAAGCAGCAGACAGCAAAATTTTTACATGTATTTTGTTGTTGCGGCAACAACAAAATACACGCAAAAAAAAACTTGGGTGCGATTTCATAATAAAGTGTTTCAATTTTACCAAGCAGATAGGGAGGAATCCCATTAAGCAAGTTATTCTAATATTTTGCCAAAACGCTTAGGAACATCCCAGTAAACAAAATTTTAACTAAATTTGCCCAAAAATGCTTGGTAAATATTGCCATTCATGTCTTATAAAAAAAACGTAAATGCTCAATAAAATTAATCAATTTTGTTTTACATTAAAAATAAAAGAAATTCGGTAATATTTTTTTTATTATTTATTTATTATGAATAAAATTAAATAAAATAAACAAGAATATACACTTATGTGGTTATTCATAAAACCTAAAATATATTTAAAGTAGGTTTATTTGACAGATATTGCAGGAACAATTGTCAAATAAACCTACAATAAGTCTGTTATAAGTATTATGAATAAGAGCCTTAATGTATTCATATATACATATTTTCATTATTTATTTAAACTAAAATAAAATACAATTAACCACAATGTACACTTTATGTCTTTAACAATAAATACTTCACATGTGCTTTTAAATAGAGTTAAATTAATTAATTAAAATACAATTACAGCAATATACACTTCATAAATACACTTTTTTCATTATTAAAATACAATTACAGCAATATACACTTCATATATACACTTTTTTCATTATTAATTAAAGCTAAAATGCAATAAACAACAATATAAAAGTATAAACTTCACATGTCCATTTGGATGGACGCTTGCAAATATCGTTGCTTCAACGAACTAGTTCAATTTAACTACACTCAACCAAAAATCATTGTATTCCCAAAGAAAATCGTAGTAAATTCAACAGAAATCAATGTTGATTTTGACCCTACAAATATTTATGTTGATTTCAACATTAATTGTTGTCAGTTTTTGTAAAAGTTGATTAACTCGTATTTTTGTTGGTTCTATTCGTATTTTTGTTAATCATACTCGTTTTGTTTTGTATATTCATGGAATTTTATTTATTAAAATGAAATTATTATTTGTGTTGTAAATGTTATTTTATTTAATTGGATATTTTCACAATATTTTTCCGTGGTTTTCATTAACTCATTATTTTCACATAAACTTATTTTGTTTTTAGATGATATTTTTTTTGTTTCCTTGGACTGTGATGTATTTCGCTGTTGTTTTGCTGTCGGCAATCATTTTACGTGATTAGCTTCTAGAGTTTTTAGAAAGATTCCAAATCACAAATTGCTAAAAAAAATAAAAATTGCTTTATTAATGAATTAAATAACAAATATATTTAATTACTCACCAAATATTTTCTAATAAAAAAGATTTTTTTTGAGAAACATCCCTTCTGTACCAGACAACAAAAATTTACAAATGGCGATCAGCAAAAACAGTGTTGCACATTTCATGTACTTATATTTTATACAATTTTTTCCAACTATGTATTTTTCAACTATTGAATTTTGTAATATCAACATTGATTTTTGTTAAATTCTGTAAAACTTGATCTACAATGGGTTTACTAATTTTTCTACTAAGATATTTCTATGAGTGTACATAGTTGAATTGAACTAGTTCAAATGCATAGTGACATAGTAATCCATCGACCGTTTTGTAGATCTGGCATCACCAAAGATAATTGGAAAATTCTGGCAATGCCAAACAAAAGTTCAAACGCAAAGCAAAGAGAGACAAAAAACAATCTGCATTCTCACTGTAAAACTGGTATCTTCCATCTCGCTCACATTTCGATTTGTGATAAAATTTCGTAAACAATACCATATGGTTTTTGTTTACTACTTTTTCAAACGCCATTTGTTGGACTACTCTATGACTCTGTTCAAATGAACTGCAAATTTTTTCGTACATATATTAGGTCACCTTTACACGCACATACAAAAATTTACCAAGTTCTTACACAAATAAATCAGTTTAATAGCAGGCAATAATAAACAAGTCGTTTAACATAATGTGTAAAAGTGCTTGCAATGTGCCAAGCAAACTTGGTAATATTTGTAAATAACATAAATATGAAATTTTAGCTTTGACAGAGGAAAACAAAACAAGGCTTGCGAAAAAAGTTAAAACTCTATAGAAAAAAAAAATTACCAAGCATGATTGCATAATTTTAGACACGGGATTTTTTTGCGTGTACATGAAATAATTTTGCTGTCTGCTGCTGTATTGTGAAGAAATACTGAGACAATAATCACTATTGGTGCGGGAAGCGTTTTTCCGCAACTATTCAAACACGTTTTATATGAAAACAAAACTCCGCCGCGTTTTTCCGCCAAACTAGATTCAATTCAGACCTTTGAAGAATTAATTCAATTTGTGAATTAATTCACATTATTTTTCATTAATTTTTTAATTAATGAATTAATTCGTGCTTGAATTAATTCTTTGAATTAAATTTGAATTATATAAGAAAAGAATTAATTCATTTTGTGAATAATTCAATTTTAATTCAAAGAATTAATTCAACCATGAATTAATTCTTTTTGAATTAATTCTTTTTTCATTTTTTGAATTAATTCTTTTTTTGAATTAATTCTTTTTTTTGGTTTAATTCTTTTTTTGGTTTAATTCTTTTTTTGAATTAATTCTTTTTTTTGGTTTAATTCTTATTTTTGGTTTAATTCTTTTTTTGAATTAATTCTTTTTTTGATTTAATTCTTTTTAATTCATTTTTTGGAAAGCACACACATACTATAAAATTTATGCTTGTGCGAAAGTAGCAAGAAAAAAATCAACTAAACAACAACATTTTTTTTGTACATGATTCAACGTCGCTATAGCAGCATTTTTTAACTTATGGGCATAGCATACACACAAAAAAAAAATAATAAAAAATTGTGTCCGTTTATGGGATAATACAACCTACACTCAACCAAAAATCATTGTATTCCCAAAGAAAATCATTGTAAATTCAACAGAAATCATTGTTGATTTTGACCCTACAAATATTTATGTTGATTTCAATAAAAATTGTTGTCAGTTTTTGTAAAAGTTGATCAGCTCGTTTTTTTGTAAATCAACTCGTATTTTTTGTAAACTCAACTCATATTTTTGTTGATATAAGAAATATTATTAATAAAAAAAAGCTTGTTGTTATTTGTTAATATTCTTTTATTAAGTAAAAATCACAATATTTTTTAGAATTATCACCGACTTTTTAAGCTGCAATATTTCAACACAAGATTTTCACACACTTCTTTTATTTATGTTTTGCACTCGTAAGCCATTCTCCAGTTTTCTAATGACACCAAACACAAGCCTTAAAAAAAACAAACAAAAATATAATATAGTATGAATACATAAAGTAACCAATGTATTTTATTACTTACCAAATATTTACAGATCAGAATCTGATCATCAGATCCTATTTTAATTTATTTTTATAATATTAAATATTTTTATAAGAAACAAACACATAAAATAATTTTATAAGAGACAAACAAATTTCACATTGCAATGCATTGCTACCAACTTGATAATACAAAAATGAACGAGCAGGGTTGTTTTTTCTTTTTTGGTTTTATCTATTGAATTCTGTATAAGCGATGTAAAGAGTTGATTCAACTTTACTGATTATTCAACGATATCAACATTAATTTTTGTTGAATACGGCAATATTCTGTAAAACTTGATCTACAATGGGTTTACTAATTTTTCTACTAAGATATTTCTATGAGTGTATAAAGTTGTATTTGACAAATTACCTAAGTTTTTGCTTTAAAAAACTTTGGTAAATTATACAATAACACTTTATAGGTTGTAATTAAACCAAAAACTGGCACAATTTTTTTAATATTTTTTTGTGTGTACATATATGTATATGCTTGTGCGAAAGTAGCAAGAACTAAATCAACCAAACAACAACACTTTTTTTTGTAATTTTATCAACGTCACAAAAGCAGCATTTTTTAGCTTATGGGCATAGCATAGCATATTATGGGCAATTATAAAGACTGTTATAAACCAAAATGTTTGCATGAGAAAACAAAAGTTTTTTTTCTTTTTTCCCCGAATCCCGTGAAAAATGAATTAAAAAAGAATTAATTCAAAAAAAGAATTAAATCAAAAAAAGAATTAATTCAAAAAAAGAATTAAACCAAAAAAAAGAATTAAACCAAAAAAAAGAATTAATTCAAAAAAAGAATTAATTCAAAAAATGAAAAAAGAATTAATTCAAAAAGAATTAATTCATTCTTGAATTAATTCTTTGAATTAAAATTGAATTATTCTCAAAATGAATTAATTCTTTTTTTTATATAATTCAAATTTAATTCAAAGAATTAATTCAAGCATGAATTAATTCATTAATTAAAATTTTTAATTTGAGAAATTGAATGGTGAATTAAAATTTCGAAGGTCTGATTCAATTCTATTTTCATGTGAGGACAGTTGCGGAAACCGCTTGCCGCACCAATTGTGATTATTGTCATAGACTTACAACATGTTACACGCAAAAAAAACCGATGTCAGATTGAGCAATCCTACTTGGTAAATTTTTTTCATACCAAAAAAATTTTTTACCAAATTTTTGCTAAAATTATGCTTGTTGTTGGTAAAGTAACATAATTAATTTTTTATGTAAAACAACCAAGTAACTTGCACAATAACGCAAATTACTTGCACAAAAATTTATCGAAAGAAAACAACAAAAAAAAAACAAATACAGACCGCCATTTTCATTTTGTATTTTTGTTTGTTACGGATTTAATTTAGTAAATTCAACTGTACACGCAAAAAAAAAATCTGTGTAAGATTGAGCAATCCTACTTGGTAAAACTTTTTTCATACCAAAAAAAAATTTTTACCAAATTTTTGCTAATATTATGCTTGTCGATGTTAAAGTAACATAATTCATTTTTTATGTAAAATAACCAAGTAGCTTGCACAATAACGCAAATTACCTGCACAAAAATTTATCGAAAGAAAACAACAAAAAAACAAATGCAGACCGCCATTTTCATTTTTTTTTTGTGTGCGTTGTTTGTTTATTTTTTGTGTTATAAAAACGTAAAAAGGAAATTGATAAATAAAATAAAAATAAATTAATAAATAAAAATAAATAATTAGTTTTCTAAAAGATAAATAAATGTAAGATAAAAGAATGTTAAAGTTAATTTTGCTTTCATCACTTAAAACACCATTCATTAAGAAAAACCAATGGAGTCCCAGACGTATGTTTCGATGAATAACAAATGGAATGATAAAGTGAGTATACCCGCATTCCGAAGACACCAATAAGGTTTAATAGATTTTTAGTTAAAAATTAGTGTTTGGTAATAATTTTCTATTTTTACAGGGTACTGCTAAATAAATTTTTGAAGCTATGGCGAATCATTCACTACAATAAAGAGCGTGGACACCAATCCTGCCTTTAGGTATAAAATTAAAACCTAAAAACCCAAAGCCAAGGGCACAGACTAAATACAGACTCGACAGTAGAGTCACAGACTAATACAGACTCGACATAAGTGACAGATGTCAAAAAAGTATTCTTGAACCATATGGTTAATGTTTTCAAATTATTCTACGAATTAGGTTAGAAAGAGAAAGCTAATATAACGCGCCATTAGAAAAATGGATGCCAGATCGGTTTTTGTTGTTTCACTCACTCCTAAGTCGTAGAAAGTGTTGCCATGTTAGCGTAAAACGGACTAAAAACCGCTGTGTTTTCTCCTAAAATCGCTTAGTTTTTCCCCATTTTTTCTTGTAAAACTCTACTGTCGAGTCTGTATTTAGTCTGTGGTAGAGTTTTATAAGAAAAAATGGGGAAAAACTAAGCGATTTTAGGAGAAAACACAGCTGTTTTTAGTCCGTTTTACGCTAACATGGCAACACTTTCTACGACTTAGGAGTGAGTGAAACAACAAAAACCGATCTGGCATCCATTTTTCTTATGGCGCGTTATATCAGTTATCTCTTTCTAACCTAATTCGTAGAATAATTTGAAAATATTAACCATATGATTAAAGAATACTTTTTTGACACCTGTCACTTATGTCGAGTCTGTATTAGTCTGTGCCAAGGGAGTCCATACCTGTTTTGAGTTACAAATGGAATGACAAAGTAAGTGTTCCTCCTTACCAAGAGACCAATGGGGTTTACCAATTTTTTAAATTAAAAATTTATGTTTTGTAATAATTTTCAATTTTTACAGGATGCTTTTAAATAAATTCGTGAAGCTATAGCGGATCCTTTACTTCAAGAAGAAGCGTAGGCAGCAGTCACTCGAGAAAATTGTACAAAAAGGGTCAGTTGGTCGGTGGTAAATTAAATCCTACACAACATTTATTACATTAATATGGATTTATTCTGTGAACATTTTAAATTCAACAAATATACAAATTTTTACAAAAATTTATTGAAAATTTATTTTAGCATAAATGTGGTAATTTTTAGCATTATTTTTAGTCACCTTTTCTAATAATTTTGGAATATTTCACCATATCTCTTTTGGTATATTTTACCAAGTTTTTACTTAAATAGCATTAGCATTTTCTTCAAAATTTTTTACATAAGTGTTTTGGCTAAATTACGAAAACTACTTCGTCGGTTGTAGTTTTAGCATATTTTTGGTAAAATTATGCCAGATTTTTGCTCACTCCGACACAAGTTTTTTTTTGCGTGTATGATTCATTTTCATAATTGTGCCATAATGATCCCATTTGTACAACGAAAAAGTACCAAAGGATTGTACCATCACTGACACTTTGTCCCCCCCTATTAAAGTTATAAACGCTCCTGTTAATTGCAGTGCTTTTTTTTTGTTGTCGAAATTCTTTTTTTTTATACACGCAAAAAAAAACTTAGGTGCGATTTCATAATAAAATGTTCCAATTTTACCAAGCAGATAGGGAGGAATCCCATTAAACAATATATTTTGATATTTTGCCAAAACGCTTAGGAACATCCCAGTAAACAAAATGATAACAACATTTGCACAAAAGTGCTTGGTAAATATTGCCATTCATGTCGTATAAAAAAAAACTTAAATGCTTAATAAAAATACCCAATCTTGTTTTGTATAAAAAATAAAAGAAATTTAGTAATATTTTTTTTTATTATTTTTATTATTATTCATTATTTATTTAATATTACTAAAATTAAATACAATAAAAACAATACAAAACATACAATAAAATATATACAATACAATAAAAATACAATTATATTAAACATAAAATACACAAAACTTACATATCTTATATGTAGATATTAACAATACTGCATCTTCCTTCGGGCGTTGATCAAAAAAAAGTCGTATACCTACACTCATAGAAATATCTTAGTAGAAAAATTAGTAAACCCATTGTAGATCAAGTTTTACAGAATAATGCCGTATTCAACAAAAATTAATGTTGATATCGTTGAATAATCAGTATACTTGTTTCAACTATTACAATGGCCTCTACAGAATTCAATAGATGAAACAAAAAAGAAAAAACAACCCTGTTCGTTCGTTTTTTTTTATTATAACGAGTGAACGAGTGAGTTGGTAGCAATGTGAAATGTCTCTTATAAAATTATTTAATGTGTTTGTTTCTTATAAAATTATTTAATATTAGAAAAATAAATGAAAATAGGATCTGATCTGTAAATATTTGGTAAGTAATAAATTACATTGATAACTTTATGTATTCATACTATATCAAATAAAACGTTTTTTGTTTTCTTTTAGGATTTTGTTTTGGTATCATCAGATAATTAGAGAATGGCTAATGGGTGCATAACATGAATAAACGAAGTGTGTGTGAAAATCTTCAAATATTGCAGCTTAAAAAGCCGGAAATAAAAAAATATTGTGATTTATACTTAATAAAAGAATATTTACAAATAACAACAAGCTTTTTTTTTAATAATAAAATTTCTTATATTAACAAAAATATGAGTTGAATTTACATAAAATACGAGTTGATTAACAAAAAAACGAGTTGATCAACTTTAACAAAAACTGACAACAATTTTTATTGAAATCAACATAAATATTTGTAGGGTCAAAATCAACAATGATTTCTGTTGAATTTACAACGATTTTCTTTGGGAATACAATGATTTTTGGTTGAGTGTAGAAAAAAAAAACAATTAAAAGTTAACTAATTTTACAAAATATTAAACAAGAACAAACTAAATTTTATACACTCATAGAAATACCTTAGTAGAAAAATTAGTAAACCCATTGTAGATCAAGTTTTACAGAATATTGCCGTATTCAACAAAAATTAATGTTGATATCGTTGAATAATCAGTGAAGCTGAATCAACTATTTACAACGCTTATACAGAATTCAATAGATAAAACCAAAAAAGAAAAAACAACCCTGTTCGTTCATTTTTGTATTATCAAGTTGGTAGCAATGTGAAATTTTTTTCTCTCTTATAAAATTATTTTATGTGTTTGTTTCTTATAAAAATATTTAATGTTATAAAAATAAATAAAAATAGGATCTGATGATCAGATTCTGATCTGTAAATATTTGGTAAGTAATAAAATACATTAATTACTTTATGTATTCATACTATATTAATTTTTTTTTGTTTTTTTTTTAAGGTTTTTGATTTGTTGTCATTAGAAAACTGGAGAATGGCTTACGAGTGCATAACATAAATAAACGAAGAGTGTGTGAAAATCTCATGTTTAAATATTGCAGCTTTAAAAGCCGGTGATAATTCTAAAAAATATTGTGATTTATTCTTAATAAAAGAATATTTACAAATAACAACAAGTTTTTTTTTATTAATAAAATTTCTTACATCAACAAAAATATGAGTTGAGTTTACAAAAAACACGAGTTGATTTACAAAAAACGAGTTAATCAACTTTTACAAAAACTGACAACAATTTTTATTGAAATCAACATAAATATTTGTAGGGTCAAAATCAACAATGATTTCTGTTGAATTTACAACGATTTTCTTTGGGAATACAATGATTTTTGGTTGAGTGTACTAACCTTGTTGGAATGTATTTGTTTATTTATGTATAGTTTTTTTTCAAGTGCGCTCGGTTAGCCACGAAAAATAGCCACGAATTTCCGACATGGCAATGCCGTAGACAAAAATTATTTGACAGCTGCTTTGAAACTGGAAAATACTGATCTTGGAAAGCTACCAGATGAACCCAGATGCTTTCGAACCTTTTTGGATATAATTGGAATTACCTTAAGAACCATTTTGATACCAAATAGTAAGCGTTTTTATTAATAAATAAAGAAAATATTAAACAATATGTGTTTTTTTGGAAATCTCATTTCTGTGTATTGGACTTTTAGGAAGGACTGCGTCCGTTCTAGGAATTATATGTTGCCCAAATTGATACCCAATGTACATTAAGTCATCAGGAAGACATTGGCATTGCGTGAAAAAGCTAAGAGGCTCTAGGTATTTTTTTATTAGCGAATTTAAAAAAAAAAATTGGATTTTTTTTGTTCATTTAACTTCTGGGAGGGACAACTTCCGTTCTAGGAATTATATGTTGCTCAAATTGATATCAAATGGAGATTATGTCATCAGGAAGACATTGGCAATGCGTGAAAATTTCAAGAGGCTCTAGGTATTTTTTCCTTAACAAATTTACGAAAAATTTTTGATTTTTTTTTTCATTGAACTTGTGGGAGGGACTTCTTTTATTCTAAGAATTATATGTTGCCCAAATTGATATCAAATGGGGATTAGGTCATCAGGAAGGCATTGATGTTGCGTGAAAACTCCAAGAGGCTCTAGGTATTTTTTCCTTAACGAATTTACGAAAAATTTTTTGATTTTTTTTTTTTCATTGAACTTGTGGGAGGGACATCTTTCGTTCTAGGAATTATATGTTGCCCAAATTGATATCAAACGGGGATTAGGTCATCAGGAAGACATTGGCATTGCGTGAAAATTCCAAGAGGCTCTAGGTATTTTTTTCTTAACGAATTTACGAAAAATTTTTGATTTTTTTTTTCATTGAACTTGTGGGAGGGACATCTTTTGTTCTAAGAATTATATGTTGCCCAAATTGATATCAAACGGGGACTAGGTCATTAGGAAGACATTGGCATAGCGTGAAAACTCCAAGAGGCTCTAGGTATTTTTTCCTTAACGAATTTACGAAGTTTTTTTTTTTTTTTTTTCATTGAACTTGTGGGAGGGACTTCTTTCGTTCTAGGAATTATATGTTGCCCAAATTGATATCAAACGGGGATTATGTCATCAGGAAGACATTGGCATTGCGTTAAAACTCCAAGAGGCTCTAGGTATTTTTTTCTTAAGGAATTTACGAAAAATTTTTATTTTTTTTTTTTCATTGAAATTGTGGGAGGGCCTTCTTTCGTTCTAGGAATTATATGTTGCCCAAATTGATATCGAATGGAGATTAGGTCATCAGGAAGACATTGGCATTGCGTGAAAATTCCAAGAGGCTCTAGGTATTTTTTCCTTAACGAATTTACGAAAAATTTTTTGATTTTTTTTTTTTCATTGAACTTGTGGGAGGGACATCTTTCGTTCTAGGAATTATATGTTGCCCAAATTGATATCAAACGGGGATTAGGTCATCAGGAAGACATTGGCATTGCGTGAAAATTCCAAGAGGCTCTAGGTATTTTTTCCTTAACGAATTTACGAAAAATTTAAAATTTTTTTTTTTCATTGAACTTGTGGGAGGGACTTCTTTCGTTCTAGGAATTATATGTTGCCCAAATTGATATCGAATGGGCATAAGTTCATCAGAAAGACATTGGCATTGCGCGAAAATTCCAAGAGGCTCTAGGTATTTTTTCCTTTACGAGTTTACGAAAAAATTTTAATTTTGTTTTCATTGAACTTGTGGGAGGGAAATCTTTGGTTCTAGGAATTATATGTTGCCCAAATTGACATCAAATGGGGATTAGGTCATCAGGAAGACATTGGCATTGCGTGAAAACTCCAAGAGGCTCTAGGTATTTTTTTCTTAACGAATTTACGAAAAATTTTTGATATTTTTTTTTTATAAAATTCCCGGATTTCCCGGGAAAAATTAAAAAAAATCCCGGGAATTCCCGTCAGTCTTTTCCCGGGAATTCCCGGGAAATCCGACCCGGGAATTCCCGGACCCCAAACACTATTGGTGACCAAAAAACTAAAATCGCTCAATTTAAAAAAATTGTACTTTTTTCGGAAATTTCAAGTTTGAGGGATGATATATCAAAAACTCCTAATTTGCACGCGATGACCAACTTGATACTCGATTTCTACAAGTTTTCTGAATAATTTTCTGAATTCAGAATTGAGACACAGAAAATCTGTGCTTGTTGGTGACCAAAAAACTAAAATCGCTCAATTTTGAAAAAATCTTACATTTTTTCGGAAATTTCAAGTTTGAGGGAGGATATATCAAAAACTCATAATTTTCTGTATTCAGAATTGAGACACAGAAAATCTGTGCTTGTTGGTGACCAAAAAACTAAAATCGCTCAATTTTGAAAAAATCTTACTTTTTTTTCGAAAATTTCAAGTTTGAGGGATGATATATCAAAAACTCCTAATTTGCCCGCGATGACCAACTCGACACTCGATTTCTACAAGTTTTCTGAATAATTTTCTGAATTCAGAATTGAGACACAGAAAATCTGTGCTTGTTGGTGACCAAAAAACTAAAATCGCTCAATTTTGAAAAAATCTTACTTTTTTCGAAAATTTTAAGTTTGAGGGATGATATATCAAAAACTCCTAATTTGTCCGCGATGACCAACTCGACACTCGATTTCTACAAGTTTTCTGAATAATTTTCTGAATTCAGAATTGAGACACAGAAAATCTGTGCTTGTTGGTGACCAAAAAACTAAAATCGCTCAATTTTGAAAAAATCTTACTTTTTTCGAAAATTTCAAGTTTGAGGGATGATATATCAAAAACTCCTAATTTGCCCGCGATGACCAACTCGACACTCGATTTCTACAAGTTTTTTAAATAATTTTCTGAATTCAGAATTGAGAAGGAGTAAATCTGTGCTTGTTGGTGACCAAAAAACTAAAATCGCTCAATTTTGAAAAAATCTTACTTTTTTTCGAAAATTTCAAGTTTGAGGGATGATATATCAAAAATTCCTAATTTGCCCGCGATGACCAACTCGACACTCGATTTCTACAAGTTTTCTGAATAATTTTCTGAATTCAGAATTGAGACACAGAAAATCTGTGCTTGTTGGTGACCAAAAAATTAAAATCGCTCAATTTTGAAAAAATCTTACTTTTTTTCGAAAATTTCAAGTTTGAGGGATGATATATCAAAAACTCCTAATTTGTCCGCGATGACCAACTCGACACTCGATTTCTACAAGTTTTCTGAATAATTTTCTGAATTCAGAATTGAGACACAGAAAATCTGTGCTTGTTGGTGACCAAAAAACTAAAATCGCTCAATTTTGAAAAAATCTTACTTTTTTTCGGAAACTTCAAGTTTGAGGGATGATATATCAAAAACTCCTATTTTGCCCGCGATGACCAACTCGACACTCGATTTCTACAAGTTTTCTGAATAATTTTCTGAATTTAGAATTGAGACACAGAAAAGCTGTGCTTGTTGGTGACCAAAAAACTAAAATCGCTCAATTTTAAAAAATCGTACTTGTTTTTCGGAAATTTCAAGTTTGAGGGATGATATATCAAAAACTCCTAATTTGCCCGCGATGACCAACTCGACACTCGATTTCTACAAGTTTTCTGAATAATTTTCTGAATTCAGAATTGAGACACAGAAAATCTGTGCTTGTTGGTGACCAAAAAACTAAAATCGCTCAATTTTGAAAAAATCTTACTTTTTTTCGAAAATTTCAAGTTTGAGGGATGATATATCAAAAACTCCTAATTTGCCCGCGATGACCAACTCGACACTCGATTTCTACAAGTTTTTTAAATAATTTTCTGAATTCAGAATTGAGAAGGAGTAAATCTGTGCTTGTTGGTGACCAAAAAACTAAAATCGCTCAATTTTGAAAAAATCTTACTTTTTTTCGAAAATTTCAAGTTTGAGGGATGATATATCAAAAATTCCTAATTTGCCCGCGATGACCAACTCGACACTCGATTTCTACAAGTTTTCTGAATAATTTTCTGAATTCAGAATTGAGACACAGAAAATCTGTGCTTGTTGGTGACCAAAAAACTAAAATCGCTCAATTTTGAAAAAATCTTACTTTTTTTCGAAAATTTCAAGTTTGAGGGATGATATATCAAAAACTCCTAATTTGTCCGCGATGACCAACTCGACACTCGATTTCTACAAGTTTTCTGAATAATTTTCTGAATTCAGAATTGAGACACAGAAAATCTGTGCTTGTTGGTGACCAAAAAACTAAAATCGCTCAATTTTGAAAAAATCTTACTTTTTTTTCGGAAATTTCAAGTTTGAGGGATGATATATCAAAAACTCCTATTTTGCCCGCGATGACCAACTCGACACTCGATTTCTACAAGTTTTCTGAATAATTTTCTGAATTTAGAATTGAGACACAGAAAAGCTGTGCTTGTTGGTGACCAAAAAACTAAAATCGCTCAATTTTAAAAAATCGTACTTGTTTTTCGGAAATTTCAAGTTTGAGGGATGATATATCAAAAACTCCTAATTTGCCCGCGATGACCAACTCGACACTCGATTTCTACAAGTTTTCTGAATAATTTTCTGAATTCAGAATTGAGACACAGAAAATCTGTGCTTGTTGGTGACCAAAAAACTAAAATCGTTCAATTTTGAAAAAATCTTACTTTTTTTCGAAAATTTCAAGTTTGAGGGATGATATATCAAAAACTCCTAATTTGTCCGCGATGACCAACTCGACACTCGATTTCTACAAGTTTTCTGAATAATTTTCTGAATTCAGAATTGAGACACAGAAAATCTGTGCTTGTTGGTGACCAAAAAACTAAAATCGCTCAATTTTGAAAAAATCTTACATTTTTTCGGAAATTTCAAGTTTGAGGGAGGATATATCAAAAACTCATAATTTTCTGTATTCAGAATTGAGACACAGAAAATCTGTGCTTGTTGGTGACCAAAAAACTAAAATCGCTCAATTTTGAAAAAATCTTACTTTTTTTTCGAAAATTTCAAGTTTGAGGGA
Organism: Pegoplata infirma; assembly: GCA_963921195.1. NCBI lineage: Eukaryota > Metazoa > Arthropoda > Insecta > Diptera > Anthomyiidae > Pegoplata > Pegoplata infirma. Next base: position 124,258,076 of record OY992536.1, read on the forward strand.
TGATATATCAAAAACTCCTAATTTGCCCGCGATGACCAACTCGACACTCGATTTCTACAAGTTTTCTGAATAATTTTCTGAATTCAGAATTGAGACACAGAAAATCTGTGCTTGTTGGTGACCAAAAAACTAAAATCGCTCAATTTTGAAAAAATCTTACTTTTTTCGAAAATTTCAAGTTTGAGGGATGATATATCAAAAACTCCTAATTTGTCCGCGATGACCAACTCGACACTCGATTTCTACAAGTTTTCTGAATAATTTTCTGAATTCAGAATTGAGACACAGAAAATCTGTGCTTGTTGGTGACCAAAAAACTAAAATCGCTCAATTTTGAAAAAATCTTACTTTTTTTCGAAAATTTCAAGTTTGAGGGATGATATATCAAAAACTCCTAATTTGCCCGCGATGACCAACTCGACACTCGATTTCTACAAGTTTTTTAAATAATTTTCTGAATTCAGAATTGAGAAGGAGTAAATCTGTGCTTGTTGGTGACCAAAAAACTAAAATCGCTCAATTTTGAAAAAATCTTACTTTTTTTCGAAAATTTCAAGTTTGAGGGATGATATATCAAAAATTCCTAATTTGCCCGCGATGACCAACTCGACACTCGATTTCTACAAGTTTTCTGAATAATTTTCTGAATTCAGAATTGAGACACAGAAAATCTGTGCTTGTTGGTGACCAAAAAACTAAAATCGCTCAATTTTGAAAAAATCTTACTTTTTTTCGAAAATTTCAAGTTTGAGGGATGATATATCAAAAACTCCTAATTTGTCCGCGATGACCAACTCGACACTCGATTTCTACAAGTTTTCTGAATAATTTTCTGAATTCAGAATTGAGACACAGAAAATCTGTGCTTGTTGGTGACCAAAAAACTAAAATCGCTCAATTTTGAAAAAATCTTACTTTTTTTCGGAAATTTCAAGTTTGAGGGATGATATATCAAAAACTCCTATTTTGCCCGCGATGACCAACTCGACACTCGATTTCTACAAGTTTTCTGAATAATTTTCTGAATTTAGAATTGAGACACAGAAAAGCTGTGCTTGTTGGTGACCAAAAAACTAAAATCGCTCAATTTTAAAAAATCGTACTTGTTTTTCGGAAATTTCAAGTTTGAGGGATGATATATCAAAAACTCCTAATTTGCCCGCGATGACCAACTCGACACTCGATTTCTACAAGTTTTCTGAATAATTTTCTGAATTCAGAATTGAGACACAGAAAATCTGTGCTTGTTGGTGACCAAAAAACTAAAATCGTTCAATTTTGAAAAAATCTTACTTTTTTTCGAAAATTTCAAGTTTGAGGGATGATATATCAAAAACTCCTAATTTGCCCGCGATGACCAATAAATTTTTCTATAGAAAATTTTCGATAGTAAATTTTTCTATAGAAAATTTTCGATAGTAAATTTTTCTATAGAAAATTTTCGATAGTAAATTTTTCTATAGAAAATTTTCGATAGTAAATTTTTCTATAGAAAATTTTCGATAGTAAATTTTTCTATAGAAACTTTTCGATAGTAAATTTTTCTATAGAAAATTCTTTTCTATGGAAAAAAAAATTTGAGTGCAAATTTTTTTCGAGTATAATGTTTTTTAGTGTAAACTATTTTTTTAAAGCCAAATTATTTTTTATTCACAAAAACACTTTGTAAAATACTTTTGCCACAAAAACATTTTTTAACACGTGGGTAAAAATTTTTATAATTATTCGGTATTTTGCCAAAAATTTCAAAAGTACATTTTAAAAAATGAGATTTAAATTTTAAAACTTAAAAATCGCATACTAGAGCAGTTTTAAGATTTTTTTGGATTTTTTTTTAAAGTACGTAAAAAAAAAATTGAAGAACAAATTAGCAATTTTGACCATTATAGAAGAAGTTATGAGTAAAAGAAGATTAATGGTGTTTTCTTTTCTGAAAAAAAATGTTTGCCTTTTTAGTGCATACATTTTTAAAATGTTTAACTCACACCTTTAAAAATTTGCATTTTATTTGACTGGAATAGAACACAACATACAGCAATAATCTGCCCTGTATTTTTTTAACAGCTGTTTTGAGAAAACAACACAGAAAAAGTCAGCTGTTGTATAAGGCAATTTCAACCCCGTGATTTTTTACGGGGTAAAAAGTGCAACTTTTTTGCACTTTATAGGGCAGACATTTTTAGAAAAGAACACGATATTCTTTATAATGGTTGACATTTTTTAGAAAAGAACACAAAAACATAAATTTGGGGGCGAAATGCAAAAAAAAGGCACATTTTTTGCCAGAAAAGAAAACACCATAAGTAAAGGAACAAACTACCGATTATTAAAAATTCGATATCTTTTGAACAGGTCATCAAAAAAGTCTGAAAATTTACCACGAATGGGTTTTCGAAGGGTACTAAAAACTGAAAACAAATTGGGAAAATTTACAAAAAAAATTATTTTAAGAGTCCGATTTGACATGCCCCATATGTTTCTTCATGAGAAAATTATGTATGTATAAAGCTGAATTCACAATGACGGAGTACTCTGTGCCAGAGAGTGGATTTTGTTCTGTTCTCTTTCGCACTTACACATTTTTTGTTTGATGTCTTCTCTATTTTTAGAGATGGTACTCTGTAGTACAGAGTACTCCGACATTGTGTCGAAGCCTTATACTGTATCCGAACTTGCGTGATTTTCAAATCACTATGTGATTTTGTATTGAACAAAATCACAGTGATTTACAAAATCATCTCAAATTGGACTAGCATAAAGGAAAATCATCTCAACTTACCATGGTAAAATCATGTAGTGTGAACTTGACCTTAAATGGTCCCGAATGTGTCGCTGGGAAGAAGCTATTTAGAGACTCATATTTTAGGCGGCCCGAGCATCTCCGAGCACTTCAACTAGTTTTTCTACAAAAAATTTTCGACACTAAATTTTTCTATAAAAAATTTTCGATACTAAATTTTTCTATAAAAAATTTTGGTTCTAAATTTTTCTATAAAAAGTTTTCTATAGAAAAATTTAATATCAAAAATTTTCTGTAGAAAAATTTACTACACTCAGAAAATTATGTAAGTTACTACATGTTAGTTGTTTGTATATTTTACAGTAGTTAGTTATTTTAAACTAAAAAGTCAGTTGTTTTTGTATGAAAAATGTCAAACAACTATTTCTGTTAGTTATTTTAAGTAGTTTTTTTGAATAACTAACAAAAAAGTACTGTGATGTAGTAACAGTCATTTAAAGTAGTTAATTTTATTTTTTTTTATCTCTGAAAAATTTTCAAAGTTTTTTTCCAAAAAATAAAAATAAATTTTCGTTTTTTTTATTTTTCACAACTTTTTTTTAAAAAAAAAAACTTTGAAAAAATTTGGTCTTAATTTTTTTCTGAAAAATTTTTTGAAAAAAAAATTATTTATAGATTTTTTTATTTTTACTACATTTTAGTTGTTTTGACTACAAATGTAAGTAGTTTTCACTACATAAGTCAGTTGTTTTTTGTCAGTTAAAATAACTAACATTGTTAGTTGATTTAACTGAAAAAGTAGTTGACCCCAAAACAACTTACAAAGTAGTTATTTTAACTGACATTTTCAGTTGATTTTACTAACATAATTTTTTGAGTGTATCGAAAGTTTTCTATTTCTAAATTTACTATAGAAAAATTTCGAAAATTTTCTATAGAAAAATTTTGTAACGAAATTTTTCTATCGAATAATTTTTTAATAGAAAATTTAATATCGAAAATTTGCTATAGAAAAATTTACTAAAAATTTAGTATTGACAATTTTCTACAGAACAGTTTAGAATCAAAAACTTTTTTATAGAAAATTTTCTATGAAAAATTTATAATCTAAAATTTCCTACAGAACAATTTATCATCGAAAATTTTCTATATCAAAATTTATCATCGAAAATTTTCGTTGGAAATATTTATTATAGAAAATTTTCCATAGAAAAAAGTATTATCAAAAATGTTATATGGAAAAATTTGTTATTAAAAATTCTCAATGAAAAAAATTTATTATTAAAAATTTTCTTATAAATTTTTTTTATAGAAAAATTTATTATCGAAAATTTTCTATAGAAAAATTTACTACCGAAAAATTAAAATCAAAAATTTTTTTATCGAAAATTTTCTATAGAAAAATTTATTAAGGGTATTCATTTCAGCTTTTTTTCGGTTGTAAAAATGAAAAATTGTAAAAATGTAACTTTTTATTACAACAAACACATGAAAAAAATTTCCACTTAAAAGTTGCAATTTAAACAACCTATATCCAAGTGTAAAATTATCAGAGTAAAAAGTTAAATTTTTCCAATTATTTAAAGCGTTGCCATTCATTACTAGCCAAAGAAAAAGTACCAAGATTTGCAACTGTCATGTCAGTTTTTTCTACCTCGGCAGCCCTTATAGAACATGTGTTTGAAATTTTTCTTAGAAAAAAATATGTATACAAATAATTTTGGTTATAATAATAGAAATTAAGAATTAAACAACAAGAAAAAACTAATAAAATGAGTAAAAAGTGTAATTTATAAGTTAATTGGTTCATTCATCGAATAATTTAATTATTTTTGGAAACTTTCTATCATATTTTTTTTATGTACCCGTTCACATCAATGAGAGTGGAATCTTGCATTTTTCATTTTTCCACTTTTACATTTTCTGAAATGAATTCCCTTATTATCTCAAATTTTCTACAGAATAATTTATCATCAAAAATTTTCTATAGCAACATTTATCATCTTAAATTTTCTTAAGAAACATTTATTATCGAAAATTTTCCGTAGAAAAATTTATTATCAAAAATGTTTTGTTTAAAAATTTATTATAAAAAATTTTCTAAAGAAAACAATTTAGTATAGCAAAATTTTTTATCGAACTATATTACTATCGAAAATTTACTATAGAAAATTTTCTTGACAAAATCGTACTTTTTTCGGAAATTTTAAGTTTGCCCGCTATGACCAACTTGATTTCTAAAAGTTTTCTGAATTCAGAATTGAGACACAGAAAGTCTGTGCTTGTTTGTGACCAAAAAACTAAAATCGCTCAATTTGGAAAAAATCGTACTTTTTCGGAAATTTCAAGTTTGAGGGATGATATATCAAAAACTTCTAATTTGCCCGCGATGACCAACACGACACTCGATTTCTACAAGTTTTCTGAATAATTTTCTGAATTCAGAATTGAGACACATAAAATATGTGCTTGTTGGCGACCAAAAAACTAAAACCGCAATTTTAACAAAATCGTACTTTTAACATTTTTCAGATATTTTTAGTTTGAGGGATGATATATCAAAAACTCCTAATTTGCCCGCGATGACCAACTCGACATTCGATTTCTACAAGTTTCCTGAATAATTTTTTGAATTCAGAATTGAGACACAGAAAATCTGAGCTTGTTGGTGACCAAAAAACTAAATTCGATCAATTTTGAAAAAATCTTACTTTTTTTCGGAAATTTCATGTTTGAGGGATGATATATCAAAAACTTCTAATTTGCCCGCAATGACCAACTCGGAAATCGATTTCTACAAGTTTTCTGAACATTTTTCTGAATTCAGAATTGAGAAAGAGTAAATCTGAGCTTGTTGGTGACCAAAAAACTTAAATCGCTCAATTTTAAAAAATTGTACTTTTTTTCGGAAATTTCAAGTTTGAGGGATGATATGTCAAAAACTCCTAATTTGCACACGATGACCAACTTGACACTCGATTTCTACAAGTTTTCTGAATAATTTTCTGAATTCAGAATTGAGACACAGAAAATCTGTGCTTGTTAGTGACCAAAAAACTAAAATCGCTCAATTTTGAAAAAATCTTACTTTTTTTTCGGAAATTTTAAGTTTGAGGGATGATATATCAAAAACTTCTAATTTGCCCGCAATGACCAACTCGGAAATCGATTTCTACAAGTTTTCTGAAAATTTTTCTGAATTCAGAATTAAGAAAGAGTAAATCTGAGGTTGTTGGTGACTAGTGTTTGGGAATTCCCGGACTTTTCAATTTCCCGGGAAACGGGAAAAAAATAATTTATTTCCCGGGATTCCCGGGAATCCCGGGAAATATTTATTATTAATATAAATCATAAAAAACATTAAAATTGGACCAACTTTGTATTAAAAACAGTTTTATTATAAATAAACAATTAATTAAAACATAAAAAATCAAAAAATAAAAGTTAAAAATCCTAAAATACAATAAAACAAAACAAAAAAAATATTGCAACTTTTTTCACCACAAAAAATCGCAAAAAATAGCTAAAAATCACAAAAAACAAGTAAGAAAATTATAGTCGGTCAAGACCGACCATATAATACCCTACACCAGAGTTTCCCGGAAAATGGGTCCCGGAAAAAGGGTCCCTTGGACCGATTAGATCTATATTTTGTCATATCTTTAATAAGTGTAAAAACCACTCACAAATCAAATTTGAGTGAAATTGGCTTCTATATGTTGACAATAACCGTTTTAACTGAATATCGGGCGAAATTTTCACATGGGGCCTAAGTCCAAAACTGGTCCGATGATAATCAGATTTGATAAGGTACGCGTTTAACATACACAAACAAAATTTTAATTAAATATTTTCTATTTTCATGAAATTTGAGAGATTTGTGTGAAAATCGGGAAGGTGGTTTGTATGGGGGCTACAAGAAGAACTGGTCCGATTTCTTTAAAATTCGGAATGGCGATTTGTGAAGACAAAACATGTTTACTTGCCAAATTTCGAGAAGGCACCTATTATAATACGGCTATGAGGGTCATTTGAGCCAAACCTAAAGAGGACCTTTGTATGGGGGCTAGGTCTAAATATGGACCGATTTTTTCCAATTTCAATAGGCTTCGTCCTTGGACCAAGAGAGGCTTAAGTTTCAAATTTCAAGTCAATTGATTAAAAATTGCGACCTGTATCGTGTTTACACCGTTTACATGGACAGACAGACCGACAGACAGACGGACGGACGGACAGACGGACGGACGGACATCGCTAAATCGACTTAAAAAGTGATTCTGAGTCGATCGGTATACTAAAAGGTGGGTCTAGGACCAATATTTCGGATAGTTACAAACATCAGCACAAACTCATTATACCCTGTACCACAGTGTGGTGTAGGCTATAAAAAAATAAAACTGCGTTATTCGAGCAAAAACTAATATAGTAGGCAGCACTTTTAATATTTGTTCTGGAAATGTAAATTCTAGGTTCAAAATTTTTATATTTTTTTTGACAGTCTTAGCAAAATTATCATTAATCGACGTATATTTTTTTACTTTTTAAGTTTTTTCATGATATTGTCATACTTTTTACACTTGCTCAGTTTTCCTATGAATATATATTTGCACTGTTCTTCCAAATAGAAAAAATACAAAAAATAGCAAATGTAATTATGCCTGTATGTAAAAAAATATTAAAAATTTAATTTAAATAAAAGTTTTTATGTAAAATGGTTTATTTTATAAAATTCCCGGATTTCCCGGGAAAAATTAAAAAAAATCCCGGGAATTCCCGTCAGTCTTTTCCCGGGAATTCCCGGGAAATCCGACCCGGGAATTCCCGGACCCCAAACACTATTGGTGACCAAAAAACTAAAATCGCTCAATTTAAAAAAATTGTACTTTTTTCGGAAATTTCAAGTTTGAGGGATGATATATCAAAAACTCCTAATTTGCACGCGATGACCAACTTGATACTCGATTTCTACAAGTTTTCTGAATAATTTTCTGAATTCAGAATTGAGACACAGAAAATCTGTGCTTGTTGGTGACCAAAAAACTAAAATCGCTCAATTTTGAAAAAATCTTACATTTTTTCGGAAATTTCAAGTTTGAGGGAGGATATATCAAAAACTCATAATTTTCTGTATTCAGAATTGAGACACAGAAAATCTGTGCTTGTTGGTGACCAAAAAACTAAAATCGCTCAATTTTGAAAAAATCTTACTTTTTTTTCGAAAATTTCAAGTTTGAGGGATGATATATCAAAAACTCCTAATTTGCCCGCGATGACCAACTCGACACTCGATTTCTACAAGTTTTCTGAATAATTTTCTGAATTCAGAATTGAGACACAGAAAATCTGTGCTTGTTGGTGACCAAAAAACTAAAATCGCTCAATTTTGAAAAAATCTTACTTTTTTCGAAAATTTCAAGTTTGAGGGATGATATATCAAAAACTCCTAATTTGTCCGCGATGACCAACTCGACACTCGATTTCTACAAGTTTTCTGAATAATTTTCTGAATTCAGAATTGAGACACAGAAAATCTGTGCTTGTTGGTGACCAAAAAACTAAAATCGCTCAATTTTGAAAAAATCTTACTTTTTTTCGAAAATTTCAAGTTTGAGGGATGATATATCAAAAACTCCTAATTTGCCCGCGATGACCAACTCGACACTCGATTTCTACAAGTTTTTTAAATAATTTTCTGAATTCAGAATTGAGAAGGAGTAAATCTGTGCTTGTTGGTGACCAAAAAACTAAAATCGCTAAATTTTGAAAAAATCTTACTTTTTTTCGAAAATTTCAAGTTTGAGGGATGATATATCAAAAATTCCTAATTTGCCCGCGATGACCAACTCGACACTCGATTTCTACAAGTTTTCTGAATAATTTTCTGAATTCAGAATTGAGACACAGAAAATCTGTGCTTGTTGGTGACCAAAAAACTAAAATCGCTCAATTTTGAAAAAATCTTACTTTTTTTCGAAAATTTCAAGTTTGAGGGATGATATATCAAAAACTCCTAATTTGTCCGCGATGACCAACTCGACACTCGATTTCTACAAGTTTTCTGAATAATTTTCTGAATTCAGAATTGAGACACAGAAAATCTGTGCTTGTTGGTGACCAAAAAACTAAAATCGCTCAATTTTGAAAAAATCTTACTTTTTTTCGGAAATTTCAAGTTTGAGGGATGATATATCAAAAACTCCTATTTTGCCCGCGATGACCAACTCGACACTCGATTTCTACAAGTTTTCTGAATAATTTTCTGAATTTAGAATTGAGACACAGAAAAGCTGTGCTTGTTGGTGACCAAAAAACTAAAATCGCTCAATTTTAAAAAATCGTACTTGTTTTTCGGAAATTTCAAGTTTGAGGGATGATATATCAAAAACTCCTAATTTGCCCGCGATGACCAACTCGACACTCGATTTCTACAAGTTTTCTGAATAATTTTCTGAATTCAGAATTGAGACACAGAAAATCTGTGCTTGTTGGTGACCAAAAAACTAAAATCGTTCAATTTTGAAAAAATCTTACTTTTTTTCGAAAATTTCAAGTTTGAGGGATGATATATCAAAAACTCCTAATTTGCCCGCGATGACCAACTCGACACTCGATTTCTACAAGTTTTCTGAATAATTTTCTGTATTCAGAATTGAGACACAGAAAATCTGTGCTTGTTGGTGACCAAAAAACTAAAATCGCTCAATTTTGAAAAAATCTTACTTTTTTCGAAAATTTCAAGTTTGAGGGATGATATATCAAAAACTCCTAATTTGCCCGCGATGACCAACTCGACACTCGATTTCTACAAGTTTTCTGAATAATTTTCTGAATTCAGAATTGAGACACAGAAAATCTGTGCTTGTTGGTGACCAAAAAACTAAAATCGCTCAATTTTGAAAAAATCTTACTTTTTTCGAAAATTTCAAGTTTGAGGGATGATATATCAAAAACTCCTAATTTGTCCGCGATGACCAACTCGACACTCGATTTCTACAAGTTTTCTGAATAATTTTCTGAATTCAGAATTGAGACACAGAAAATCTGTGCTTGTTGGTGACCAAAAAACTAAAATCGCTCAATTTTGAAAAAATCTTACTTTTTTTTCGAAAATTTCAAGTTTGAGGGATGATATATCAAAAACTCCTAATTTGCCCGCGATGACCAACTCGACACTCGATTTCTACAAGTTTTTTAAATAATTTTCTTAATTCAGAATTGAGAAGGAGTAAATCTGTGCTTGTTGGTGACCAAAAAACTAAAATCGCTCAATTTTGAAAAAATCTTACTTTTTTTCGAAAATTTCAAGTTTGAGGGATGATATATCAAAAATTCCTAATTTGCCCGCGATGACCAACTCGACACTCGATTTCTACAAGTTTTCTGAATAATTTTCTGAATTCAGAATTGAGACACAGAAAATCTGTGCTTGTTGGTGACCAAAAAACTAAAATCGCTCAATTTTGAAAAAATCTTACTTTTTTTCGAAAATTTCAAGTTTGAGGGATGATATATCAAAAACTCCTAATTTGTCCGCGATGACCAACTCGACACTCGATTTCTACAAGTTTTCTGAATAATTTTCTGAATTCAGAATTGAGACACAGAAAATCTGTGCTTGTTGGTGACCAAAAAACTAAAATCGCTCAATTTTGAAAAAATCTTACTTTTTTTCGGAAATTTCAAGTTTGAGGGATGATATATCAAAAACTCCTATTTTGCCCGCGATGACCAACTCGACACTCGATTTCTACAAGTTTTCTGAATAATTTTCTGAATTTAGAATTGAGACACAGAAAAGCTGTGCTTGTTGGTGACCAAAAAACTAAAATCGCTCAATTTTAAAAAATCGTACTTGTTTTTCGGAAATTTCAAGTTTGAGGGATGATATATCAAAAACTCCTAATTTGCCCGCGATGACCAACTCGACACTCGATTTCTACAAGTTTTCTGAATAATTTTCTGAATTCAGAATTGAGACACAGAAAATCTGTGCTTGTTGGTGACCAAAAAACTAAAATCGTTCAATTTTGAAAAAATCTTACTTTTTTTCGAAAATTTCAAGTTTGAGGGATGATATATCAAAAACTCCTAATTTGCCCGCGATGACCAACTCGACACTCGATTTCTACAAGTTTTCTGAATAATTTTCTGTATTCAGAATTGAGACACAGAAAATCTGTGCTTGTTGGTGACCAAAAAACTAAAATCGCTCAATTTTGAAAAAATCTTACTTTTTTCGAAAATTTCAAGTTTGAGGGATGATATATCAAAAACTCCTAATTTGCCCGCGATGACCAACTCGACACTCGATTTCTACAAGTTTTCTGAATAATTTTCTGAATTCAGAATTGAGACACAGAAAATCTGTGCTTGTTGGTGACCAAAAAACTAAAATCGCTCAATTTTGAAAAAATCTTACTTTTTTCGAAAATTTCAAGTTTGAGGGATGATATATCAAAAACTCCTAATTTGTCCGCGATGACCAACTCGACACTCGATTTCTACAAGTTTTCTGAATAATTTTCTGAATTCAGAATTGAGACACAGAAAATCTGTGCTTGTTGGTGACCAAAAAACTAAAATCGCTCAATTTTGAAAAAATCTTACTTTTTTTTCGAAAATTTCAAGTTTGAGGGATGATATATCAAAAACTCCTAATTTGCCCGCGATGACCAACTCGACACTCGATTTCTACAAGTTTTTTAAATAATTTTCTTAATTCAGAATTGAGAAGGAGTAAATCTGTGCTTGTTGGTGACCAAAAAACTAAAATCGCTCAATTTTGAAAAAATCTTACTTTTTTTCGAAAATTTCAAGTTTGAGGGATGATATATCAAAAATTCCTAATTTGCCCGCGATGACCAACTCGACACTCGATTTCTACAAGTTTTCTGAATAATTTTCTGAATTCAGAATTGAGACACAGAAAATCTGTGCTTGTTGGTGACCAAAAAACTAAAATCGCTCAATTTTGAAAAAATCTTACTTTTTTTCGAAAATTTCAAGTTTGAGGGATGATATATCAAAAACTCCTAATTTGTCCGCGATGACCAACTCGACACTCGATTTCTACAAGTTTTCTGAATAATTTTCTGAATTCAGAATTGAGACACAGAAAATCTGTGCTTGTTGGTGACCAAAAAACTAAAATCGCTCAATTTTGAAAAAATCTTACTTTTTTTCGGAAATTTCAAGTTTGAGGGATGATATATCAAAAACTCCTATTTTGCCCGCGATGACCAACTCGACACTCGATTTCTACAAGTTTTCTGAATAATTTTCTGAATTTAGAATTGAGACACAGAAAAGCTGTGCTTGTTGGTGACCAAAAAACTAAAATCGCTCAATTTTAAAAAATCGTACTTGTTTTTCGGAAATTTCAAGTTTGAGGGATGATATATCAAAAACTCCTAATTTGCCCGCGATGACCAACTCGACACTCGATTTCTACAAGTTTTCTGAATAATTTTCTGAATTCAGAATTGAGACACAGAAAATCTGTGCTTGTTGGTACCATCGAGAGATCGCTTTCGGTAAAGGAGTACACTATGGTGGCCTTTCTTGATATTGAGGGGGCTTTTAATAATGTCATCCCAGAATCGATAATATTGGCATTGTCTGGTCTGGGAGTAAAGCGTGAAATCGTTTTAATGGTGGAAAACCAACTTGCCAATAGACGTATAACGTCTGAATTGGGAGCGTCCGTCATATCTCGATTTGTCAATAGGGGCACACCACAAGGAGGTGTTCTTTCGCCGCTTCTTTGGAACCTGGCACTGAATTCAATGCTTCTATCTCTAGAAGCACGTGGTTGTCATGTTGTCGCATATGCTGACGATGTCGCGATAGCGGTAAAGGGGAAGTATCTGCCAACATTGCGGGACATTCTTCAGGGTTCTGTGAAAGATCTATCTAAATGGGCAAGAGACTGTGGTCTAGGAGTTAATCCTAGTAAAACAGAGCTTGTTTTGTTTACAAGGAAAAATAAGATTCCTTCTTTTGATCCTATTTCTCTGGACGGTACTGAAATCACCTTCTCAGATGGAGCCAAGTATCTTGGAGTATTTCTAGATAGGAAGCTGAATTTCAGGCGTAATATTGAGGAACGGGTGAGAAAAGCAACGATTGCTTTGTATTCCTGTAAAAGGGCCATTGGAAAACGATGGGGTTTTAGCCCTCAAGTCGTTCATTGGATCTATACAGCAGTGGTGTGTCCAATTTTGCTGTATGGAATCATTGTCTGGTGGCCTGCTTTAGAAACAAAAGCGAACTTTGTCTTTATCACGAAGGTACAGAGAATGGCGTCAATGTGCATCACTGGTGCTCTTCGTACTACACCTACGGCTGCATTAGAAATCCTCCTTCACCTGATACCCTTGGACATATTGGGTAGGCAGTATGCGGCTGCGTCGGCAATTCGACTTAATAGCACGCTGCAATGGAGGAGCAGTGATTGTGGCCATAGCGCGATCTTGAAAAAGATAACAATACCACAAAATGTGGACTGTGCTCCCTCTTTGAGCCTCTTTGAGCGCCACTTTACCACTCTGAACCATCCAGGGAGTCTTGGATGGGGGATATTCCGGGTAGTGGAGCTACCATAAATTTTTACACAGATGGATCGAGGCTGCACGAACAAGTGGGCTTTGGAGTCTATTCGGAAGAGCTTGGGTTGAGCCTGGCTCGTAGATTGCCAGATCATTGCAGTGTTTACCAGGCAGAGATGCTGGCAATAAAAGAAGTGGCTGACTGGTTGAGCTGCAATGTCTTGTCTACAACCGCAGTCAACATCTATACTGACAGTCAAGCCGCGGTCAAGTCCCTGGATTCAATGGTTCTGAAAACAAGATCTGCCCTTAACTGCCGCACGTCTTTAAATGAGATGGCCAAGCAGTTTAACATACGACTCATATGGGTCCCAGGGCACAGAGACATTCCAGGGAATTGCAAAGCCGATGAGCTTGCAAGACTAGGAACTACCTTACAGGTTCCAACAGAATTGGAATGTGTTGGTATGCCTCTAGAAACTTGCAAGCAAAACCTACGGCTTTGTTCTGCGACGGAGATTAATCAAAGATGGGCAAATGGATGGACGTGTGAGACAACACGACTGATTTGGCCTTCTCTTAATCAGGGGCGCACAAGTGAGCTGATATCGCTTCCAAGAGGAGAGATTTCGACGGTGGTTTCTATAATTACCGGACACTGTCTTATAGGGAAGCACGCAGAGCGGTTAAATGTGCCGTCGAATGACTTTTGCCGAAGTTGCATGGATGAAGAGGAGTTGGAAACTATCGAACACTTTATTTGCAATTGCCCGGCACTTTCTGGTCAGAGACTTGCTTCACTGGGATGTAGGGAGCTGTACGATCTTTCTGATTTGTTGGATGTCAAAATACAACATCTAAGGAGTTTTTTAAGAAGCTCAAAATGGTTTAACGACAGGGACTAGTAGGGAAACCTATTACGGTCCCGTGGTATCACAATGGACCTCAGAGTCTACGTGTGTTGACGTAAAACGTCAGCAGCCACTTACAACCTAACCTAACCTATGTTCGAAAAATTACCTATAATTTTTGGTAATACTCCTTGTAAATTTTGGAAATTTACAAACGGAGCCTTAGCAGATATTCATTTTTAAATTTGTATTTTATTTAATTTAATTAACCCATAAACGGCTAAATAAAAAGAGTTTTTTTTTTAATTTATTTATTTATTAAAAAAAAATAAAAAAATTATGAGATTCATTAGGGTGCTCCAAACTGTACCGTCAAAATTGATTTTCCTGATTCGAGCTATGCCACTTATAAGAAAAATGTAATCAAAATCCAAATCCACCTGGAATATAAAAATCATATTTACTTTTTAATCATACGAGAGAAAAAAATTCTCAGAATCTGAGACTTTTTCTATAGAAAAACTGTCTCAGAATCTGGTACTTTTTCTATAGAAAAAATTTCTCAGAATCTGAGAATTTTTCTATAGATCAAATGTCTCAGAATCTGAAACTTTTTCTACAGAAAAAATATATTAAAATCTGAGACTTTTTCTATAGAAAAAATGCCTCAGAATCTGTGACTTTTTCTATTCAAAAAATGTCTCAGAATCTGAAACTTTTTCTATGGAAAAAATGTATCAGAATCTGAGACGTTTTCTATAGAAAAAAGTCTCAGATTCTGAGACAATTTTTCTATAGAAAAAGTCTCAGATTCTGAGACAATTTTTCTATAGAAAAAGTCTCAGATTCTGAGACAATTTTTCTATAGAAAAAGTCTCAGATTCTGAGACAATTTTTCTATAGAAAAAGTCTCAGATTCTGAGACAATTTTTCTATAGAAAAAGTCTCAGATTCTGAGACAATTTTTCTATAGAAAAAGTCTCAGATTCTGAGACAATTTTTCTATAGAAAAAGTCTCAGATTCTGAGACAATTTTTCTATAGAAAAAGTCTCAGATTCTGAGACAATTTTTCTATAGAAAAAGTCTCAGATTCTGAGACAATTTTTCTATAGAAAAAGTCTCAGATTCTGAGACAATTTTTCTATAGAAAAAGTCTCAGATTCTGAGACAATTTTTCTATACAAAAAGTCTCAGATTCTGAGACAATTTTTCTATAGAAAAAGTCTCAGATTCTGAGACAATTTTTCTATAGAAAAAGTCTCAGATTCTGAGACAATTTTTCTATAGAAAAAGTCTCAGATTCTGAGACAATTTTTCTATAGAAAAAGTCTCAGATTCTGAGACAATTTTTCTATAGCAAAAGTCTCAGATTCTGAGACAATTTTTCTATAGTAAAAGTCTCAGATTCTGAGACAATTTTTCTATAGAAAAAGTCTCAGATTCTGAGACAATTTTTCTATAGAAAAAGTCTCAGATTCTGAGACAATTTTTCTATAGAAAAAGTCTCAGATTCTGAGACAATTTTTCTATAGAAAAAGTCTCAGATTCTGAGACAATTTTTCTATAGAAAAAGTCTCAGATTCTGAGACAATTTTTCTATAGAAAAAGTCTCAGATTCTGAGACAATTTTTCTATAGAAAAAGTCTCAGATTCTGAGACAATTTTTCTATAGAAAAAGTCTCAGATTCTGAGACAATTTTTCTATTGAAAAAGTCTCAGATTCTGAGACAATTTTTCTATAGAAAAAGTCTCAGATTCTGAGACAATTTTTCTATAGAAAAAGTCTCAGATTCTGAGACAATTTTTCTATAGAAAAAGTCTCAGATTCTGAGACAATTTTTCTATAGAAAAAGTCTCAGATTCTGAGACAATTTTTCTATAGAAAAAGTCTCAGATTCTGAGACAATTTTTCTATAGAAAAAGTCTCAGATTCTGAGACAATTTTTCTATAGAAAAAGTCTCAGATTCTGAGACAATTTTTCTATAGAAAAAGTCTCAGATTCTGAGACAATTTTTCTATAGAAAAAGTCTCAGATTCTGAGACAATTTTTCTATAGAAAAAGTCTCAGATTCTGAGACAATTTTTCTATAGAAAAAGTCTCAGATTCTGAGACAATTTTTCTATAGAAAAAGTCTCAGATTCTGAGACAATTTTTCTATAGAAAAAGTCTCAGATTCTGAGACAATTTTTCTATAGAAAAAGTCTCAGATTCTGAGACAATTTTTCTATAGAAAAAGTCTCAGATTCTGAGACAATTTTTCTATAGAAAAAGTCTCAGATTCTGAGACAATTTTTCTATTGAAAAAGTCTCAGATTCTGAGACAATTTTTCTATAGAAAAAGTCTCAGATTCTGAGACAATTTTTCTATAGAAAAAGTCTCAGATTCTGAGACAATTTTTCTATAGAAAAAGTCTCAGATTCTGAGACAATTTTTCTATAGAAAAAGTCTCAGAATCTGAGACAATTTTTCTATAGAAAAAGTCTCAGATTCTGAGACAATTTTTCTATAGAAAAAGTCTCAGATTCTGAGACAATTTTTCTATAGAAAAAGTCTCAGATTCTGAGACAATTTTTCTATAGAAAAAGTCTCAGATTCTGAGACAATTTTTCTATAGAAAAAGTCTCAGATTCTGAGACAATTTTTCTATAGAAAAAGTCTCAGATTCTGAGACAATTTTTCTATAGAAAAAGTCTCAGATTCTGAGACAATTTTTCTATAGAAAAAGTCTCAGATTCTGAGACAATTTTTCTATAGAAAAAGTCTCAGATTCTGAGACAATTTTTCTATAGAAAAAGTCTCAGATTCTGAGACAATTTTTCTATAGAAAAAGTCTCAGATTCTGAGACAATTTTTCTATAGAAAAAGTCTCAGATTCTGAGACAATTTTTCTATAGAAAAAGTCTCAGATTCTGAGACAATTTTTCTATAGAAAAAGTCTCAGATTCTGAGACAATTTTTCTATAGAAAAAGTCTCAGATTCTGAGACAATTTTTCTATAGAAAAAGTCTCAGATTCTGAGACAATTTTTCTATAGAAAAAGTCTCAGATTCTGAGACAATTTATCTATAGAAAAAGTCTCAGATTCTGAGACAATTTTTCTATAGAAAAGGTCTCAGATTCTGAGACAATTTTTCTATAGAAAAAGTCTCAGATTCTGAGACAATTTTTCTATAGAAAAAGTCTCAGATTCTGAGACAATTTTTCTATAGAAAAAGTCTCAGATTCTGAGACAATTTTTCTATAGAAAAAGTCTCAGATTCTGAGACAATTTTTCTATAGAAAAAGTCTCAGATTCTGAGACAATTTTTCTATAGAAAAAGTCTCAGATTCTGAGACAATTTTTCTATAGAAAAAGTCTCAGATTCTGAGACAATTTTTCTATAGAAAAAGTCTCAGATTCTGAGACAATTTTTCTATAGAAAAGTCTCAGATTCTGAGACAAGTTTTCTATAGAAAAGTCTCAGAATCTGAGACTTTTTCTTTAAATTAAGTATTTTGTATGAAATTACAGAGATGGAACTTCATAAATACAGGAGTCCCACAACTTTATATTTAAAATTTTGAGTCGCAGTAGTCATTGTTTTTGGGTGTTTATTTTTTTCTGATTGTTTGTTTTATTATTTTTGTTTTTTTATATTTTGTTCTGATTGGGTATTAAAAAAACGCCTTCCGAAAACTTATTTTTTTTTATGGTTGAGTTTTTTTCAGATTGGATTAATAACCCAGGAAAATTTTTTGGAGAAGATTCCTATTGCAATAGTCTTTTGAATACATTCTAAAATAATTTAAAAAAAAACCGCCGAAACGTTTACTCTTGCAAAATGCGAAATGCAAAATTTACAACAAACACATGGGATATAAAACAAGTAAGTGTTAAATTCGCCTGTTCCGAATCTTTTATACACGCAAAAAAATCTGTGTCAGATTGAGCAATCCTACTTGGTTTTTCATACCAAAAAAAAAAATTTTACCAAATTTTTGCAAAAATTATGCTTGTCGATGTTACAGTAACATAATTAGTTTTTTTATGTAAAATAACCAAGTAGCATGCACAATAACGCAAATTACTTGCACAAAAATTTATTGAAAGAAAACAACAAAAAACAAACAAATAAAGACCGCCATTTTCATTTTGTATTTTTGTGTGCGTGTTTCATTTATTTTTTTGTTATAAAAACGTAAAAAGGAAATTGATAAATAAAATTAAAATAAATTAATAAATAAATAGTTTTTTAAAAGATAAATAAATGTAAGATAAAAAATGGGAATACAATGAATTTTGGTTGAGTGTAGTGTGAAAATGTTAAATTCAACAAATATACAAATTTTTACTTAAATTTAATAAAAAAATTATTTTAGCATAAATATAGTAATTTTTAGCATTATTTTTACTCACCTTTTCTAATAATTTTAGTATATTTCATCATATTTCTTTTGGTATATTTTACCAAGTTTTTGCTTAAATAGCATACACTCAGAAAATTATGTAAGTTACTACATGTTGTTTGTATATTTTACAGTAGTTAATTGTTTTCAACTACAAAGTCAGTTATTTTTGTATGAAAAATATCAAACAACTATTTCTGTTAGTTATTTTAAGTCGTTTTTTTGAATAACTAACAAAAAAGTACTGTAATGTAGTAGCAGTTATTTAAAGTAGTTAATTTTATTTTTTTTTATCTCTGAAAAATTTTCAAAGTGTTTTCCCAAAAAAAAAAATAGTTTTTTTATTTTTCACAACTTTAAAAAAAAAACTTGGAAAAAATTTGGTCTTCATTTTTTTTTTCTCAAAAATTTTTTGAAAACAAAAATATATATTGTTTATTTTATTTTTACTACATATTAGTTGTTTTGACTACAATTTATTTATTAAAATGAAATTATTATTTGTGTTGTAAATGTTATTTTATTTAATTGGATATTTTCACAATATTTTTTCGTGGTTTTCATTAACTCATTATTTTCACATAAACTTATTTTGTTTTTAGATGATATTTTTTTTGTTTCCTTGGACTGTGATGTATTTCGCTGTTGTTTTGCTGTCGGCAATCATTTTACGTGATTAGCTTCTAGAGTTTTTAGAAAGATTCCAAATCACAAATTGCTAAAAAAAATAAAAATTGCTTTATTAATGAATTAAATAACAAATATATTTAATTACTCACCAAATATTTTCTAATAAAAAAGATTTTTTTTGAGAAACATCCCTTCTGTACCAGACAACAAAAATTTACAAATGGCGATCAGCAAAACCAGTGTTGCACATTTCATGTACTTATATTTTATACAATTTTTTCCAACTATGTATTTTTCAACTATTGAATTTTGTAATATCAACATTGATTTTTGTTAAATTCTGTAAAACTTGATCTACAATGGGTTTACTAATTTTTCTACTAAGATATTTCTATGAGTGTAAATGTATTAATTGATATAAATTATTTGGTTTATTATGTCGGAATCAATTTATTACATTGAATAATATATTTGAATAAGTGGTAACTTTGACTTGATTAAATTCATAAATTTTACTTGATCATTTTTACAAAGTTTTCTTTTATAAATGTCATATGTTTTGTAAGATAATTTTTTACCTAAGTTTATTAACTAAATAGTCTAATAACTTGTTAAGTTGTATATTTACGTATAAACTTAGGTAGATTATGCCAGATTTTTGTGTAATCTTACACCTGCTTTTTTTTGCGTGTGTGTATTCATTAAACTCCATATAAAAAAAAAGTTACCAAGTTCGATTGGATATTTTTACACACGTCTTTTTTTTGTGTGTGACATCATCGACACAGACTAATACACTCATAGAAATATCTTAGTAGAAAAATTAGTAAACCCATTGTAGATCAAGTTTTACAGAATAATGCCGTATTCAACAAAAATTAATGTTGACGTCGTTGAATAATCAGTAAAATTGAATCAACTATTTACAACGCATATACAGAATTCAATAGATAAATCAAAATAGAAAAAACAACCCTGTTCGTTCATTTTTTTTTTATTATTAACGAGTGACGAGTGAGTTGGTAACAATGTGAATCGTGTTTATCTCTTATAAAATTATTTTATGTGTTTGTTTTTTATAAAAATATTTAATATTATAAAAATAAATAAAAATAGGATCTGATTTGTAAATATTTGGTAAGTAAAAAAATACATTGATTACTTTATGTATTCATACTATATTAAAACCTTTTTGCTTTTTTAAGGATTTTGTTTGGTATCATCAGAAAACTGGAGAATGGCTTATGAGTGCATAACATGAATAAACGAAGTGCGTGTGAAAATCTTCAAATATTGCAGCTTAAAAAGCCGACGATAATACAAAAATATTGTGATTTATGCTTAATAAAAGAATATTAACAAATAACAATAAGTTTTTTTTATTAATAAAATTTCTTATATTAACAAAAATATGAGTTGAATTTACAAAAAATAAGAGTTGATATACAAAAAAACGAGTTGATCAACTTTTACAAAAACTGACAATAATTTTTATTGAAATCAACATAAATACTTGTAGGGTCAAAATCAACAATGATTTCTGTTGAATTTACAGCGATTTTCTTTGGGAATACAATGATTTTTGGTTGAGTGTACAGACTCGACATATATGACAGGTGTCAAAAAAGTATTTCTTAACCATATGGTTAATGTTTTCAAATTAATCTACACTAAGAAAAAAAAATTCTCAAATCAAACATAAACAACCTCATATTGAAAATAAAACAGTGACAAAAGTCAACAAACTTTGTTTTTTCTCAATTTGAAAATATTCATGGACACTTTTAATATGACTTGAGAAACAACGAACATTTTAAAAATGAAGTGAAAGAACTGTTATTTGAATATGTTTCATGTTTAAATCAAAGGTGCCCATAATCAAATTAAAGTGATAGTCGTTTTCAATTTAAAATTGACCATTATAAATATATATTTTTTTATATTTATCTCCTAAATTTTTTTTTTTAAATAAAACAACTAAATTTTTGTTATACATATGTATATTTTTTTATTTTTCTTCAAAATAATTAAATGGGTACATTTGTGTTATAAAATTTGTTAATCGTCGCTGCTTTAAAGAAAACACCACCCTTTCAAGCATTTTTCAAGATGCCCACAAATTTGCAATTTTACCGTTTCGTGGTGCTTGAATGTAATATATATTTTACAAATATTTTAATAATATTGCAATAGCCTATTTCCATTAAGTTGACTTATAAAAAACACCCAACAGTTCACAATTAAGCATTTCTTTAAGTTTCTTTAAAAAAAAATTAAATACACACAAGTGTTTTCGAAAGAGCAGCGACGGTATTGAATAAAAGAACATATTCCTGGTGGTCATTTCAAGTTGATGATTCCGTCCTGGACTCCATATAACATTCGACTTCATAAAAATCTTTATCTTTTTTCTTTTCACTGTTTTGAAGTTTATTTTGACACTTCACTTTTTACTCAATTTTTGTTATTCTTTTTATTTAATTACTTATTTATTAACTTTTTAAAATTTAACATTTTATATTGAAATTTGTTTTTTTTAATGGCACACCACGATAATTTTTAATTATAATTGATTATTTTCGAAGCGTCATTGTTAAAATTGTTTAAAACTCATATTTAAAATGTTTATAATCAAAATGACGATGGCGATACCATGAAATGAAAATGAGTACTCGAATACTTAATTCAATCAAGCAAAATTTTAAAATTAAAGCCAAAACATTTTAAATTTTAAAAAGTTTAACTTCATTATTAAAATTTTTTTAAAAATTTTAAGGATTTTAAAAATGAGTATGAAAATTTTTGATTTGACTGCGATTTTTTCCCTCAGTGTACGAATTAGGTTAGAAAGAGAAAGCTAATATAACGCGCCATAAGAAAAATGGATGCCAGATCGATTTTTGATGTTTCACTCACTCTTAAGCCGTAGAAAGTGTTGCCATGTTAGCGTAAAACAGACTAAAAACCGCTGTGTTTTCTCCTAAAATCGTTTAGTTTTTCTCCATTTTTTCTTATAAAACTCTACACGCAAAAAAAAACTCTGTGTAAGATTGAGCAATCCTACTTGGTAAAACTTTTTTCATACCAAAAAAAAATTTTTACTAAATTTTTGCTAATATTATGCTTGTCGATGTTAAAGTAACATAATTCATTTTTTATGTAAAATAACCAAGTAGCTTGCACAATAACGCAAATTACCTGCACAAAAATTTATCGAAAGAAAACAACAAAAAAAAAAAAAAACAAATACAGATCGCCATTTTCATTTTGTATTTTGTGTGCGTTGTTCGTTTATTTTTTGTGTTATAAAAACGTAAAAAGGAAATTGATAAATAAAATAAAAATAAATTAATAAATAAAAATAAATAATTAGTTTTCTAAAAGATAAATAAATGTAAGATAAAAGAATGTTAAAGTTAATTTTGCTTTCATCACTTAAAACACCATTCATTAAGAAAAACCAATGGAGTCCCAGACGAATGTTTCGATGAATAACAAATGGAATGATAAAGTAAGTATACCCGCATTCCGAAGACACCAATAAGGTTGAATAGATTTTTAGTTAAAAATTAGTGTTTGGTAATAATTTTCTATTTTTACAGGGTACTGCTAAATAAATTTTTGAAGCTATGACGAATCCTTCACTACAATAAAGAGCGTGGACACCAATCCTGCCTTTAGTTAAAAAATTAAAACCAAAAAAGCCCAAAGCCAAGGGAGTCCATACCTGTTTTGAAGAGTTACAAATGGAATGACAAAGTAAGTGTTCCCCCTTACCAAGAGACCAATGGGGTTTACCAATTTTTTAAATTAAAAATTTATGTTTTGTAATAATTTTCTATTTTTACAGGATGCTTTTAAATAAATTCGTGAAGCTATAGCGGATACTTCACTTCAGGAAAAAGTGTAGGCAGCAGTCACTGGAGAAAATTGTACATAAAGGGTCAGTTGGTCGGTGGTAAATAAAATCCTACACAACATTTATTATATTAATATGGATTTATTCTGTGAAAATTTTAAATTCAACAAATATACAAATTTTTACAAAAACTTTATAGAAAAATTATTTTAGCATAAATGTGGTAATTTTTAGCATTATTTTTAGTCACCTTTTCTAATAATTTTGGTATATTTCACCATATTTCTTTTGGTATATTTTACCAAGTTTTTGCTTAAATAGCATTAGCATTTTCTTCAAAATTTTTTACATAAGTGTTTTGGCTAAATTACGAAAACTACTTCGTCGGTTGTAGTTTTAGCATATTTTTGGTAAAATTATGCCAGATTTTTGCTCACTCCGACACAAGTTTTTTTTTGCGTGTACTGTCGAGTCTGTGACACAGACTATAAACAGACTCGACAGTAGAGTCACAGACTAAATACAGACTCGACAGTAGAGTCACAGACTAAATACAGACTCGACAGTAGAGTTTTATAAGAAAAAATGGGGAAAAACTAAGCGATTTTAGGAGAAAACACAGCGGTTTTTAGTCCGTTTTACGCTAACATGGCAACACTTTCTACGACTTAGGAGTGAGTGAAACAACAAAAACCGATCTGGCATCCATTTTTCTAATGGCGCATTATATTAGCTTTCTCTTTCTAACCTAATTCGTAGAATAATTTGAAAACATTAACCATATGGTTCAAGACTACTTTTTTGACATCTGTCACTTATGTCGAGTCTGTATTAGTCTGTGGTAGAGTTTTATAAGAAAAAATGGGGAAAAACTAAGCGATTTTAGGAGAAAACACAGCGGTTTTTAGTCCGTTTTACGCTAACATGGCAACACTTTCTACGATTTAGGAGTGAATGAAACAACAAAAAACGATCTAGCATCCATTTTTCTTATGGTTTTTTATATCAGTTTTCTCTTTCTAACCTAATTCGTAGAATAATTTGAAAATATTAACCATATGGTTCAGAACTACTTTTTTGACACCTGTCACTTATGTCGAGTCTGTATTAGTCTGTGGTAGAGTTTTATGAGAAAAAATGGGGAAAAACTAAGCGATTTTAGGAGAAAACAGAGCGGTTTTTAGTCCGTTTTACGCTAACATGGCAACACTTTCTACGACTTATGCCTTTATGATACTTGCTTGTTTCAACCCAGTCAGAAAAATACAATCGCAAAAGCGTTGTGAAAGCGCTGTGGACGGTTGTACGAGCGTTCTGTATACCAACTTCAAAGCGCCTTCAGATGATCCGAATGATAACATCGATCTACGCTAGGTTTAAAGCGTTTTAAAAGCGCTGTAAAAAAGTGCTTTGAGAACGTTTTTTTAAAGTCATCAAAGCGCTTTAAAAACCCAAAGTAAAGAATTTCTGTTCTAGTTCGGTTATAATAATTTGTTTGATACAAAGTGAAATCCAAAAAAAAAGTTTTTGTACTCAAAAAAACTTACAAGGGAAGTCTCCCTAGTGTCACCCGCGGATCTTTATGGAATTGGTTTTATTTTGTAGAGCAGAAAAAATAAAGGGATACGTATTTTTTTATAGCGGCCCAAATTCATATTTAGGGGGTAAAAAGGAGGGGGAAGACAAGGCCATTTTTCAGTTTTTTTTTCGTTTATCTCCTATATTATGCAAAGAAACTTAGTCATGTTACATACCAAATGAAAGGTCTTTGAAAAACCTATCTATGTGTGCTAAGAACGTATCCAAACATGCACAACTTTTCATCATATTGAGTAAAATACCAAAATATTAGGACATTTTTGTTAATAATTCGAAAAATATTAAATTCTTTGGCCCGTTAATAGCACCACGAGATAGGTATTTTTAATACCTTTAATCTGATACCACACATGCCTATAGTAATTTGGTTTAAACAGGCGTAAATCGTAAAAAACTGAAAAAGGTCAATTTCCCCCCATACAAATCGACCCCCCCAAAAAATGAGTTTGGGCCGCTATAAAAAAATACGTGTAGAATTAATTTTCGTTCTTAACAACATATCCAAATTTCGTGAAGATCGGAGGGTGACACCAGGGAGACTTCCCTTGTTAGAAAATTTTTCAAAAAAATTTAAAAAAAAATCTAAAAACATTTTTTATAATTTTTTTACTTAAAAAACCTAAAAAAATTGACAAAAAATTGTTATTCAAAAATAGTTTCGGAACTTAGAATTTTTTTTCAAAAAAAAAAAAAATAAATATAAAGAACTCTTAAAACGCTTTTCGAATACGCTCGCAAAGCGTTCCAAAAAAACGTTTTGAGATTGCTTTTTTTTTGTTATAGAGCTTTCAGAACACTTTTCAAAAACGCTCGCAAAGCGTTTGAAAATAGCGTTTTGAGAATGCTTTTTTTTTTGTTACAGTGCTTTCAGAACGCTTTTTTTTTAGAACCGTCGTCAATTTCTGCTTGGGAAGTTACTTGTTGCTGCATTTATTAGGGTTTTTCTATGGGAATTTCGATAAATTCAAAATTTTTGGTTGAAGTTATCGAAATTTTTATAGAAAAACCCTAATAAATGCAGCAACAAGTAACTTGAAACAAGCAAGTATCATACGCACTTTAAGCTGCCCATTCACTTGCAATAAAATTGCTCAACTTAAAAAAAAATTATTTTACAATATTATTGTCGTTTTACCCTACACAGCAAATAAAATTGCTCAATACTTAAACCCAATATATTGTACAAGATATAAACATAAACATAACATAATAAAAGTTGTACAATATAGACAACACACTGATAAAATATATTGCAGTATTCTTGTTTGTACAATAAATATCAAAAGTGTTTTGATATTCTCCAATATATTGCACAACCGTAAATATTACATACACACAAGCGATATTATTGTACAATTTGAAAAGTTGAACAATAATATTGCAAGTGAATGGGCAGCTTTAGGAGTGAGTGAAACAACAAAAACCGATCTGGCATCTATTTTTCTTATGGCGCGTTATATTAGTTTTCTCTTTCTAACCTAATTCGTAGAATAATTTGAAAATATTAACCATATGGTTCAGAACTACTTTTTTTGACACCTGTCACTTATGTCGAGTCTGTATTAGTCTGTGTCTGTGATATAGTCACAGACTAATACAGACTCGACATAAGTGACAGGTGTCAAAAAAGTATTCTTTAACCATATGGTTAATATTTTCAAATTATTCTACGAATTAGGTAAGAAAGAGAAAACTGATATAACGCGCCATAAGAAAAATGGATGCCAGATCGGTTTTTGTTGTTTCACTCACTCCTAAGTCGTAGAAAGTGTTGCCATGTTAGCGTCAAACGGACTAAAACCCGCTGTGTTTTCTCCTAAAATCTCTTAGTTTTTCCCCATTTTTTCTTATAAAACCCTACTGTCGAGTCTGTATTTAGTCTGTGATATAGTCACAGACTAAATACAGACTCGACAGTAGAGTTTTATAAGAAAAAATGGGGAAAATCTAAGCGATTTTAGGAGAAAACACAGCGGTTTTTAGTCCGTTTTACGCTAACATGGCAACACTTTCTACGACTTAGGAGTGAGTGAAACAACAAAAACCGATCTGGCATCCATTTTTCTTATGGCGCATTATATCAGTTTTCTCTTTCTAACCTAATTCGTAGAATAATTTGAAAATATTAACCATATGGTTGAAGAATACTTTTTTGACACCTGTCACTTATGTCGAGTCTGTATTAGTCTGTGATATAGTGCTGCCACAGACTAAATACAGACTCGACAGTAGGGTTTTATAAGAAAAAATGGGGAAAAACTAAGCGATTTTAGGAGAAAACACAGCGGTTTTTAGTCCGTTTTACGCTAACATGGCAACACTTTCTACGACTTAGGAGTGAGTGAAACAACAAAATCCGATCTGGCATCCATTTTTCTTATGGCGCGTTATATCAGTTTTCTCTTTCTAACCTAATTCGTAGAATAATTTGAAAATATTAACCATATGGTTCAGAACTACTTTTTTGACACCTGTCACTTATGTCGAGTCTGTATTAGTCTGTGGTGCTGCTTTACAATCATAGAAAAGATTAGAAGGTACGCAGTGTTGTATTTGATGTATTTTCCAATATGGTGGCAAAATGCTTGTTCTTCCTCATCTCACACGTATTTAATATCAAATTAGATTCTTTGTTTATAAAAAATGGAATTTGTCTTTCATTTAATTAAATTTATTATTTATTTTGCTTTATTCAACTTTTTTTAAAGATAGTACGCACTATTGATAGTTTAAAAATTTTTTTTTTCTCTTTTGTTGTTTGCTTTGTTGTTGTTCTCCTTTATCTTGCATTGTTTTTATTAAACGTCAAAAGTTACATAATGTGCTGTCACTAATACTTATACAAGCGAAATACGACTCTGTTTCATTTCTATTTTTTTCTATGTTTACAATAGACAAAAACTGAAAGATATATTGCATAAAATGTAAAAGACCATGTGTTATTCTAAAAAGTCATGGATTTTTTACCTAAGGTTTGCATTATGTAGTTTACACTTTATCTAGATAAATTCTAACAAGCCGCGTGTGTATTCATTAAACTCCTGGTGCGCTCAGTTAGCCACGAAAAATAGCAACGAATTATTTTTTTTAAATAAAAAACCAAGTTTTTTTTATTAATTCATTTATTTCAAAAAATTGGACCCGGATTCACTTTGCATGCAACTCCGTAGTCTTCCTGATGACTTAATCTACATTGGGTATAAATTTGGCTAACTGATAATTCCTAGAACGAATGATGTCCCTCCCAGAAGTTCAATGACAAAAAAAAAAATCAAAATTTCTTGTAAAATTTTTTAATAAAAAAATACCTAGAGCCTATTAGGTTATGCACGCAATGTCAATGTCTTCCTGATACCTTATTCTACATTCAGTATTCATTTAGGTCACTGATAATTCCTAGAAGGCAAGATGTCCCACCCAGAAGTTCAGTGAAAAAAAAAAAAAAATCAAAATTTTTTTGTAAACTCGTTAATAAAAAAATACCTAGAGCCTATTAGGATATGCACGCAATGGAATTGTCTTCCTTATACTTGAATCAACGTTCTGTATTCATTTGGGTCACTGATAATTCCTAGAAGGCAAAATGTCCCTCCCAGAAGTTCAGTGAAAAAAAAAATCCAAATTTTTTTGTAACCTCGTTAATAAAAAATACCTAGAGCCTATTAGGATATGCACGCAATGGAATTGTCTTCCTTATACTTTAATCTACGTTCAGTATTCATTTGGGTCACTGATAATTCCTAGAAGGCAAGATGTCCCTCCCAGAAGTTCAGTGAAAAAAAAAAAATCAAAATTTTTTTGTAAACTCGTTAATAAAAAAATACCTAGAGCCTACACACAAAAAATTATTGAGGAAAACATTTCAATTAAAAATTTTAAAAAGTTCAATTTTGTTTTTAATCATTTTTTTAATTGATGCAATTAAATTTTTTGATTGATTTTAAAATTTTTTGTGAATACTGTCGACAACATATAAAAACAAAAAAATCGTCAAACATATTTTACGTTTATTTTTAATTTTTGCTCAAATATTCTTAAAACGTAATTCTAGGACTCAAAATACATAAAGCGAGTGACAAAATTTGTTTACAACAAAAAAATAAAAGATAAAAGTAGCGTAATATTACTTTATTTATTAAATTTTTTAAACGTTTTTATTAAAGTCAAATCACGATTTTTTTTAGTCGCATGTAAACACCACTGACGCTTGTTGAAATTAACACAAGCACAAGATAAAAAAGATTAAAAAAATAATAAAAATACAAAGAAAATAGTGAATTTTGTGACATTCTTACATTCCGGTAAAAACTTTTATTACCAAGTAATGATGATTTCGCTTTAAAATAGATGGTGGTAGATAGTTACACATTTAGTAAGCTACCAGCCCTAAAGTGACTTGTTACCCACTCGCTTACAAAAATGCCACCAAACACAAAAGATCCAACGTGGAAATGTCAATGGAACCAATGTTTACGTTTGTATCTATCCCTACAAATGTTGGATTAAAAAATTCCAATAAGGACCGCAAAGATATCTTCGAACGTGGAAGAGAGGGACGGTTGACTGCTTAGTGTAAAGACAATAGCAAATATACCGAAAAGGCTCCTGCTCAGTTCATGGAAACCGCATTAAGACACCATTTAAGTTCAGTCTATATACAGTTGTTTCTTCTATAAGCGTGAGTTTGGTTTTAATGAGAATACTGTCTGTGATGGCTGCTTGCCTTTTAGCTGGCTTTTATATAATTTAAACAATTAATTGAAGAGGCTAACTTATTGTGTCAAAGTTTCGAGTTCAGTGCCATTTAATTTTATATGTTCTGATTTTATTTTGTTAATAATAAACAATTAATTGCTATTTTTATCCATATTTGTTTTTATTTAGAAAGTGGGACATTTTTAAGCTATAAATTTTATTATTTTATGTAATTGATACAATCATTTTTTTAATTATTTTTTTGGAAATTTTCAATCACTTTTTTTAATTGAATATAAATGCAATTTTTCCTTATTAAACTTTTACAAATTTTAGTAATTCATACTATCATTTTCGTGATAGGTGCAAAATCAATTAAAATAGTAATTGATATCATCATTTTAGTGATTGAAACTCATTTTCATTTTTTTGTGTGTATTAGGATATGCACGCAATGGAATTGTCTTCCTTATACTTTAATCTACGTTCAGTATTCATTTGGGTCACTGATAATTCCTAGAAGGCAAGATGTCCCTCCCAGAAGTTCAGTGAAAAAAAAAAAAATCAAAATTTTTTTGTAAACTCGTTAATAAAAAAATACCTAGAGCCTATAAGGATATGCACGCAATGGAATTGTCTTCCTTATACTTGAATCTACGTTCTGTATTTATTTGGGTCACTGATAATTCCTAGAAGGCAAGATGTCCCTCCCAGAAGTTCAGTGAAAAAAAAAAATCAAAATTTTTTTGTAACCTCGTTTATAAAAAAATAGCTAGAGCCTATTAGGATATGCACGCAATGGAATTGTCTTCCTTATACTTTAATCTACGTTCAGTATTCATTTGGGTCACTGATAATTCCCAGAACGAAAGATGTCCCTCCCAAAAGTTCAGTGAAAAAAAAAATCCAAATTTTTTTGTAACCTCGTTAATAAAAAAATACCTAGAGCCTATTACGATATGCACGCAATGGAATTGTCTTCCTTATACTTTAATCTACGTTCAGTATTCATTTGGGTCACTGATAATTCCTAGAAGGCAAGATGTCCCTCCCAGAAGTTCAGTGAAAAAAAAAAAATCAAAATTTTTTTGTAAACTCGTTAATAAAAAAATACCTAGAGCCTATTAGGATATGCACGCAATGGAATTGTCTTCCTTATACTTGAATCTACGTTCTGTATTCATTTGGGTCACTGATAATTTCTAGAAGGCAAGATGTCCCTCCCAGAAGTTCAGTGAAAAAAAAAAAATCAAAATTTTTTTGTAAACTCGTTAATAAAAAAATACCTAGAGCCTATTAGGATATGCACGCTATGGAATTGTCTTCCTGATACTTTAATCTACATTCAGTATTCATTTGGCTCACTGATAATTCCTAGTACGAAAGATGGCCCTCCCAGAAGTTCAATGAAAAAAAAATATCGAATTTTTTTTGTAAACTCGTTACTAAAAAATACCTAGAGCCTATTAGGATATGCACGCAATGGAATTGTCTTCCTTATACTTTAATCTACGTTCAGTATTCATTTGGGTCACTGATAATTCCCAGAACGAAAGATGTCCCTCCCAGAAGTTCAGTGAAAAAAAAAAATCAAAATTTTTTTGTAAACTCGTTAATAGAAAAATACCTAGAGCCTATTAGGATATGCACGCAATGGAATTGTCTTTCTGATACCTTACTCTACATTAAGTATTAATTTGGCTCACTGATAATTCCTAGTACGAAAGATGGCCCTCCCAGAATTTCAATGAAAAAAAATGTCGATATTTTTTTGTAAACTCGTTAATAAAAAAATACCTAGAGCCTATTAGGATATGCACGCAATGGAATTGTCTTCCTGATACTTTAATCTACATTCAGTATTCATTTGGCCCACTGATAATTCCTAGAACGAAAGATGTCCCTCCCAGAAGTTCAGTGAAAAAAAAAATCTAAATTTTTTTTGTAAACTCGTTAATAAAAAAATACCTAGAGCCTATTGGGATATGCACGCAATGCCATTGTCTTCCTGATACTTTAATCTACATTCAGTATTCATTTGGCTCACTGATAATTCCTAGAAGGCAAGATGTCCCTCCCAGATGTTCAGTGGAAAAAAAAAATCAAATTTTTTTTGGTAAACTCGTTAATAAAAAATATCTAGAGCCTATTAGGATATGCACGCAATGGAATTGTCTTCCTGATACTTTAATCTACATTCAGTATTCATTCGGTCCACTGATAATTCCTAGAAGGCAAGATGTCCCTCCCAGAAGTTCAGTGAAAAAAAAAAAATCAAAATTTTTTTGTAAACGCGTTAATAAAAAAATACCTAGAGCCTATTGGGATATGCACGCAATGCCATTGTCTTCCGGATACCTTAATCTACATTGAGTATTCATTTGGCTCACTGATAATTCTTAGAACGGAGCCAGTCCTCCCAAGAAATTCAATACACAGTAATCAGATTTCCAAAAAAACACATATTGTTTAATATTTTCTTTATTTATTAATAAAAAAGCTTACTATTTGGTATCAAAATGATTCTTAAGGTAATTCCAATTTAATCCAAAAAGGTTCGAAAGCATCTGGGTTCATTTGGTAGCTTTCCAAGATCAGCATTTTCTAGTTCCAAAGCAGCTGTCAAATAATTTTTGTCTACGGCATTGCCATGTCGAAAATTCGTGGCTATTTTTCGTGGCTAACCGAGCGCACTTTAAACTCCATATAAAAAAAAAGTTACCAAGTTCGATTGGATATTTTGACACACGTCTTTTTTTTGTGTGAAATACATGTAAAAAATTTGCTGTCTGCTGCTTGCTGCTGTATTGTGAAGAGACACTTAATCGATTATTGGTCACTGAACGAACACTGTGTTTGTACACCAAGATAAAAAACAGGAGGACTTTTTAATTAAAAATCTAAAAGCATCTGGGTGTCTAAAAATAGTTTGGGAATCCTAAAAAACAAAATACAGAAAATGTCTGAAGTATGTGAGCCCTTAACACTCGCCAGAGGCAAGTATGGAAGTTTATAGCAACTATACGTGTTTTCATTCATACATTTTTCTCATTAAAGATGTAAAACGATCGATCGAATTGTTGGAAAAATTGCAGGCCAGTGGAGACTTTCCCACAACTAAATTAGCTGCTTTGCAAAAGGTGCTACAAAGCGAATTTCTTAACGCAGTACGTGAAGTCTACGAACATGTTTATGAAACTGTGGATATTCAGGGCTCTCAAGATGTTCGAGCTTCGGCTACAGCTAAGGCCACAGTAGCAGCGTTTGCAGCTAGCGAAGGCCACGCGCATCCCCGCGTTGTTGAGCTACCAAAAACTGAAGAAGGTTATATAAAAAAACGGCAAAAGACCAGAATACCGAAATGACTCTGCATATTAAAATTTTGTGTATGGACTAAGGGGTCTTTCTTGAGTCGCGTGAACTCCTTACTTTGAAGGGGTTATGACCTCTTTCGTGTTGGTGGGCTACAAAGTTAAAAAGTTTTTCTTAAATATCTTAAAAAGTATGAACTTATCCGATTGGATAATATATTGGATGAAATTGGTATCATTCGAAAGCTTGAAGAAATTCCTTTCGAACATTTCTTTACATGGAAAAATTTCATTAACCCTTTAAGCGCCAAAACGGGATTTTTAATTTTTAATTATCTCACAAATGTAACGTATGTGAGGTCACAAAAAGTACACACAGGTGTATAGATATGCTCCTTTGGACTTTCATTCGAACCTCTATCTCTTCTAATAGAAATAAAAAGGGTTAAAATTTTTGTGCTATTTTTTGCGCTGAACCTATGGAGCAGAAAAGCTTTCCTTAGCGAAGCTGCTAAAGGAATCTATGGAGTTTGTAATCCTTAATCCCGGCCGAAGGCCGCTACGCAGAAAAGCTTTATTTAGCGGAGCCTTTTGGGCTGAACCTATGGAGTTTGTACGCAGAAAAGCTCTATTTAGCGAAGCCGTTTGGGCTGAATTTATAAAGCACCAAAACTTTAACCCTTTATATCTCTGGTGTTAGAAGAGTTAATAAAAGTCCACATGCAAGCTTAGAAACTTGGCAACACACCTATGTGTACTTTTTATGACCTTATATACGTTACATGTGTGAGATATTAAAAAAAAAAACAAGCAAGAAAATTTTAGTCAGTCAAGACCGACCATATAATACCCTACACCAGAGTTTCCCGGCGATACATATCTTTATCATTTTGGTGATATTCCGGCGATACATACAAATCTATTATTTTTCGTTTATACGATTATCTGGCGATATTGCCGTTTTATCGCCAAGATGAATCGTTTTTGTATCGCCGGGATGTATTGACGTCGATTAACAGTTTCTCCCGAAAGGTGTATCGCCGGCGATACGAATTCGATAATTGCCACAATAACATTTATCGTATTGGCAATACAACCGGCGAATCGATGTCGTATCGTTTTGTTTGCAACGAGGCTTCGATTTGTGCCAATAAACCGCTTTAAGTGAATGTCGGCCGAAATTTTCACATGGGGCTTGAGTCCAAAAATAATCAGATTTCATAAGGTTATTAAAGTACACAAACAAAATTCTAATTAAATATTTTTTATTTTCAAATTTGAGAGATTTACGTGAAAATCGGGAAGGTGGTTTGTATGGGGGCTACAAGAAGCTCTGGCTCGATTTCTTCAAAATTCGGAATGGTGATTTTTCAAGACAAAATACCTGCAAAATTTTGAAAAGATATCTATCATAACACGGCTAAAAGAGTCATTTGATCCAATACTAAAGAGGACCTTCGTATGGGGGCTAGGTCTAAATATGGACCAATTTTTTTTTCAATTTCAAGAGGCTTTGTCCTTGGGCCAAGAGAAGCTTAAGTTTCAAATTTCAAGTCAATTGATTAAAAATGACGGACGGACATCGCTAAATCGACCAAAAAAGTGATTCTGAGTCGATCGGTATACTTAAAAGTGGGTCCAATATTTCGGGTAGTTGCAAACATCAGCACAAACTCATAACCTGTACCACAGTGTAAAATAGGGTATAAAAACTTAAAATCGCGGTTTGGCGAAAGGAATTTCTTCAAGCTCTTAAATGATGCAATTTTCATCTAAATCGGATAAGTACTTTTAAAGATATTTAGGAAAAACTTTTTAACTTTAAAGTTTGACTTCACATTTTACCTCTGTAAGATCAAAGGTTAAAAGTTAAAAAAAAAATGAAAAAATTTCGGTATTCTGGTTGAGTTCCTAAAAAACAAATATATCACAGCCCACACTAGTTGCGACAGTCGCAATTCAAACAAGGTTATATATTTTTTTAAACTTGGGATTTAGAAGATGTACTTGACTTGGTTCCTAAATACTTGTGCTTGTTTTTATGAGCATTGCTCGGATTTGGTGCTTGCTACCATAGGAAACAAAAGGAGAGAAACTGCGAATTACTGCCATAGTCCCTATTTTCTTGTTAATAGGTGTTATCTAACTAGCTGACCAAACAGACGTTTTTCTATCTAATGGCGTTATCTTTTCTGAAAAATTCTATCTTAATAATAGTTTTGATCACATGATCAATTATTTTTATTTATTCTTTCTATTTATTTACAACTAATTTTTAATAAATTCCACCTAACCGAGAACTGGTAACAATGACCGTCGTCTCGTTGTAGCGAAAAAAACCAAGGGTTCTGGTGGGAATCGAACCCACGACCCCCACGTTGAAAGGCTAGCACGCTACCAACTAGCCTACGGGGGCCCCCTTTCTATCCTTTTCTGCCCCGTTTTTAATAAATGACGATTTGTGCACATTAATGATCAGTAAGTGTAGACATATTTGGTAACAAATAAAAGGAATTTTAAAGATCTTTCTAAAATTTTTCTAATATTTTAAAGATACATTTTGTATATTTCGTATTTTTTTAATGACAGCAAAATAAAACACGAAAATACCTTCAATTTCATAACAAAAGTATGCAGTTTCTGTTCACTACTGTACAAAAAAATCAATAAAAAAACTGCGAAACTTTCCAAAAAAGAAAACGCCATGGCGCGCCATAAAAATGTTCACGTATGTCAATATTACCTCCACCCCACAGTGGGCCGAGATGGCAGTTTTTTTTTTGCCAAAATTAAAAAAAAAAATATGTTATAAAGAGCGAATGCACTTTTGAGCTAAGTATGACTTACTACAACTTGTTTGTTATTTTGGTAAAAAATAGCTACAGTCATTCTCTTGGAATGATCAATCAAAGATAACATTTACATTAGACCTGTTCTTAAAATCAATATTCGTTTTTAACACTTGGATGGGTCCAATTTTACTCATTATCATTTTAAAAATTCTAAATTTCGTGGCAATCGGATAAGGGAAACACGTGCCGAAAATTGGTTAAAAATTGGAAAAAGTAATTTAAATTAAGGAAACATTTTTTTTTTTAGATTTTACAAATAATTTATAGGTCTATTCGATTACCCAAATTTCTTACTATTTTTTACTACAACTGCAAAGTCTTGTTTACTTTTTGTATTAAAATTTCCAGCTGTAGTAAAATGAGTAAAAAATAGTAGATTGTAGTAAGGTAATCGAATAGACCTTGTATTTTATGTTAAGCATAGTTTTTCAAATGTTTACAAATTTTATTATGTTTTACATAAAATAATCTTTCTAACCAGCCCAAAAAAACTGAAATCGGAGGAAACTTTGGCAAGTTATACAGACTTCGCCAGACCATTATACCATAATTTTTTATATGAGAAAACATTGGCCCGTACCAAAGAAAAATAAAAGGTTTATTTTAACAAAAGTTTTATTTTAAATTTAAATTTTCTATACATCTTTTGAATGTCGATTTTAAAAACAAAGACAATTTGGGTGTGTGTGAAACGGTAGCAAATTGCTATGGTAGAAAATATTTTTTCTATGGTGAGAAAATTTCATATTTCTGCTGTGTGAAATGATAACTTTTTTGACACAGTAAATTTTTGACAATTGTAAATACATATAAGGGCGTGTGTGAAACGGTAGCAAAGTACTATGGTGAACATTTTTTTTTCTATGGTGATAAAATTTTGTGTTTCTGCTGTGTGAAATGAAATCGTTTTTGACAACAGTAAATTTTTGATATAAATATATATATATATGTAGGGTGACCATTTTTTTGTGAGCCTAAATCAGTACGCCCAAATTTTTATGTGTTTTTTTCAGAAAAACTAGAAAACACTGATGTTTTTTCAACACTCATGTCGGTTAAACTAACTTGACCCCAAGTATTTTGAATAAAAACAACTGTTAAAAACAACTGCAAAAAAATAACTGTTTAAAAACAACTGCAAAAAACAACTATCGTAATTTTGCAGAAAATTTAGTTGACTTTAAACGACTTCATTCGAATGTTTTGATCATTTCAGTGCAGAAAATATAACGAAATTTCACAGGTTTTGAGAATAAGAAAATCCCGAAGATTTTTAAGACTTTTTCCGTTTTGACAACTTTTCCTGTAAGAAAACTCAGGCACGTGCGCATTTTCATATAAATTTAGGAACTTCTTGATTCACGAACTCTAATCTCCTTAGAATAAATTCATTATAAATTATCTCATTTTCAGATTTAAGTTATAAAAAACATCTCTGACGACATATATCATGGAAATTCAAGTTTTTGTACAGAATTTTCGAATAAAATTATTTTTTATATTGAAATGTTCAAAAATCAGTACAATCAGTACATATTTTAAAAAATCAGTACAAATCAGTACAACGTTTTTTGATCAGTACACGTGATCAAAAATCAGTACATGTACTGATCAAATCAGTACGAATGGTCAGCCTATATATATGTCCTTTATTTAATTAAATATAATATAAATACAAATTGTAGCATAAAATACTTAAATAAAATGTTCACGAAGAACATAGGGCGTCAACAAATTCTCTCCATTTATTACGATCTCTGGCAAGTAGCTTAATTTCGTTCCATGTTTTTTGAGCTGATTCGTGTTCATTTCGTATGCACCGGATCCATGTATTACGTGGTCGGCCTGGATGTCGTTGACCTTGAGGGTTCCACTCTAGTGCAGCTCTGGCAATATAATTTGCTGGTCGCCTGAGAATATGGCCGATCCATGTCCATTTACGTTTCTTAATATCAAATTCGATGGGACAACAATCTGCCATATTCCAAAGGGCTTCATTTGATACCCAATTTGGCCAGTATATACGTAAAATCTGTCTCAGACACCGATTCACGAAAGTTTGTATTTTCTTCATGGCCAGTTTTGTAAGGCTCCATGTAGTGCAACCATACAGCAGCACAGATTTTACGCTACAGTTGAATATACGCAACTTAGTTTTCTGGGATATGTTGTTAGCGCGCCAAATTTTGTGTAGTTTGAGGAACGCAACACGGGCCTTGTTGATTCGGTCACCAATGTCGGCTACAGAGCCACCGTCTTTTGCGATTTTACAACCAAGATAGTTGAAAGATTCTACATCTTCCATTACGGTACCATCCACAATAAGGGGCGATGAAATATTGGTACCGATACGCATCAGCTTTGATTTTTTAAAGTTAATTCTCAATCCTACTTGTTTGGCGTTTTCGGAGAGTCTCTTTATCTTAGCTTCAATATCTGCAAAGCGATGGGCCATTAGACAAATGTCATCTGCGTAGTCTATATCATTTAGGTACTCCATCATATTCCATCGAATGCCGGTAGGGGCCTCACTATTTGTCTTTTCCATTACACAGTCTAAAAGAAGAATGAATAATGTGGGAGACAGGACACAGCCTTGCCTTACGCCTGTAACGGTTGTGTAAGGTTGGCTTTCCCTTCCGTTAAATCGGACCTTACACTCTGCGTCTTTGTACAGCTCGCGTATTAGAGTGACTATTTTTTCAGGTATACCTTTACCAATTAATGCAGACCACAAAGAATTTCGGGATATTGTGTCGAAAGCACGTTCAAAATCTACGAAAAGCAGGTATAGGGGTGTGTTGTACTCTGCCGATTGCTCAATAATAATGCGTAGAGTATTGACTTGATCGACACAAGATCGTCCAGGCCGAAAACCAGCTTGTTCATTACGAATAGTTTGTTCTACCACTGGTGAAATTCGCTGTAGTAGTAGAATTGCCATCACTTTCCCTATAGCGTTAAGCACGGTAATACCGCGCCAGTTTTTGCACTGAGTAAGGTCACCCTCTTTAGGGATTGTGACTACTACACCCTTTTTCCAATCTGCAGGAATTTGATTGTTGAGCCATGCACGTCTTATCAGTGGAGTCAGAACTTCAGCTAATGTATCAGCACCATATTTTAATAGCTCGGCGGGTATGTTGTCGGGACCAGACGATTTACAATTTTTCAGCTGCAACTTCGGAACATGACGGGGGATCAGTAGAAATATCCCTTCTTGGATTGCGTCGTGTAGAAAACGTTACCGGATCAGCCTGGTTGTAGTTGTTGTTTTCAGTTGATGCCTGTGATGAGAAGTGTTCGCGCCACCGCACTGTGGGCCAGCATCCCTGAATTTTGGCCATAAATAGACCGCTTAAGCTATAAGTCAAAAAAGTATTACTTATAAGTGTTAATAGGTCGCTAATCACGATTCTGTAAAAAAAATTCAAAATTCAAAATGGCGGATACAAAATGGCGGACATGATTTTTTAATTCTTTGTTTATTGTATTTATTGTAATAATTGTCGATGTATTAGGAGTCGTAAATAACGAATATGAGCTCAGACTTTTAAAATTCAAAATGGCGAATCCAATATGGCGACAAATTTATATTTACGATTTTTTGTATGTTGTCTCTTTTGGCCAAAAACTTTGATTTTAATGGTTTTTTGGATGTTAAAACTGATTTTGGAATTAAAGATTTGAAATTCAAAATGGCGGATCCAATATGGCGGATATGCTTTTGTAATTCTTAGCTAATTGTACTTAAATTAATAATTTGCGATGTATTTAGGGTAGATAATTACGAATTTGACCTCCTATTTAATATCATATTTAAATTCAAAATGGCGGATCCAATATGGCGACAAATAAAATATTAAGTTTTTTTCTATGTTGTCTGATTTTTATGGTTTTTTGGATGCCAAATCTGATTTTAGAATTAAATATTCAAAATAGCGGATCCCATATGGCGGACAAGATATTAAAATAATTGATTAATGTTTCAAAATATCACTAGGAAATGATTGCGCAACACGAATACGAACTCAGATTTTTTGAAATCAAAATGGCGGATCCAAAATTTAGGACCCAGCTTTTTTAAAAAAATGTACAATGTTTACTTTCCTAAGTTTTTATAAATCCCTCTTTTTGCTTTTATCAGAAGATTTTAATAAAATATTTCTCTTTTAATTGCGCCAAAAAGTTCATATATTCATTGGCACATTTAAGACAGCACTTTTTTATTTCAAATAAGCATTTGCTCTCCTTAATGTACAAATAATGATACTAGCTTACAATTTCATACAAAATATTTTAAACGCTATCGCCAAAACATGCCCGCTTAAATGCGTTCCCAGCATTAAGCATTAATGTTTAGCACTAGAGATGGACGCTGGCCAGTGAATTACGCGTGATCTAAAGTGAGCGTGATTCAAATTTTTGGATCGTAAGTGATAAGTGGGTGAGACATTTTTTTTCGTGAGTGATTCGTAGTGAGAGCCATTTTTTTGCGTGAGTCAAAATTATTTAATTGTATTGATTCGGTTTTTATAATTTTTTCGTGTCTAAAGTGAGCGTGATTCAAATTTTTGGATCGTAAGTGATAAGTGGGTGAGACATTTTTTTTCGTGAGTGATTCGTAGTGAGAGCCATTTTTTTGCGTGAGTCAAAATTATTTAATTGTATTGATTCGGTTTTTATAATTTTTTCGTGTTTTAAATGTTTAGCGTGAGTTAGGCGGGAGCGTGAGTCACACGTGAGTGGTGTTTTGTTTACTCACGTAAGTAGTGAGTAAGTGTGAGAAAAAAACGATTGAGAAAATTTTGTTTTTTTTTTGCGTGAGCATAAGCGTAGCTAGACTATTATTCTGGGGTGGGCAAAAGCCCCCCCCCCCCCCCTTCCAAAAAAAAACAACTTTTTTTTATAAAAAAAAATATTAAAACAAAACTTAAAAATATATAACAAAAAATCGCAAAAAAGTATTTATAGAAAATTAAACGTAACTACTATTTTCGTTAAAAATATATAAATAATAACACTACTCTACACGGTTTATGCACAGCCATGTTAAATACATTTTCTAAAGTATTTTAGCCTCCTAAACACGAATCTGTCCTCAGAAAAGTTTTATCGAATCGCCTTCTCGAGATGTAGGCATTTTCATTTTTTGTGGACCAATCCCTCAAAACCGAAAATTTTTTTATATTGAAAAAGTGTATGTTAAAGTTAAAGTAAAGTCATATTTGGGCCATTCCAGGAAATTTAGCCCAAATTTTAGTCATTTTTGGAAATGGTGTCTCAGATTAATTTGAACCTTGACACATAGATAGCCCTCATAAATATGATATATGTACCATATATCGTTTTTTTACATTTGGTGTATTTAACGAATTATGGCGGGTCAAAGATTGACTTTTTAAGCAAAAGTAAGAAAAATACATCCCGTTTAAAGAGCTGTAACTTCTTAACCAATGACCCGATTTTCACAAATTTAGGCTCATGTGAAAGCTGGGGTTCTTCTTTTAGAAAATATTTTTAAAATAACACATTTTTTTTACAGAAATGATGCAAAAATGCAAAAACATTTTTTCTTTTCGAATATTTAAAAAAACACATCTTCGATTTTTTTTAAAAAAAATCTGGTGAAAAATAACAATGTTTTTTATAACATATTCAAAATTCAGAGTGGGATCTCCATGGGATCAAAAAATATTCTGTTTTAAGTACGAGGTTCTCATATTTTTCCCTTAGAAAATTTAAATTTCTAATGTTTTGAATGTTTTTCAAAATTTTAATAGTATAATTTTCTTTGAAAATTTAAATTTTTATATTGAAGAAACATAAAATTTTAATTTTCTAAGGTAAAATCTAAGAACTTCGTACTAAAACCAGAATATTTTTTGATCCCATTGGGATCCCACTCTGAATTTTGGATATGTTGTACAAAACAGTATTGTTTATCACCAAACTTTTTTTAAAAAAAATCGAAGATGTGTTTTTTTAAATATTCGCAAAAAAAAAATGTTTTTGAATTTTTGCAACACTTCTGAAAAAACCCGTATGCTTTTGAAAATATTTCCTAAAAGAAGAAGAATTAAGCTTTCATATGAGCCATTACTTGTGATAATCGGATTACTAGTTGAAAAGTTAGAGCACGTTAAACGTCATGTATTTTTCTGACTTTTGCTAAAAAAGTACAACTTTGACCCGCGATAATTTGAAAACTACAGCAAATTTTGAAAATCCAAAAATTCAACATATCTCATATAAACGTGGATATCTATGAGCCAAATTCTCAGTGGCGTCCAAATGCATGTTTCCGAACAGTGGGGCGAAAATTTTTGGAATTACCCATTTCTTTTATTTGAACTTACAAGGAAAGTATCTCAACCCTTATGAACCGATTTGCCTGAAACTTAAAATATATATAAAAGAAACGATTTTAAGGTTGGGGTGTCTTGGCTTATCGGCCGAGGCCTTGGCTTGGTCCATAAAAAATAAAAATTCCTTTATCTCGAGAAGGCGATTTTATACCACTTTTCAGATGACAGATTCGTGTTTTGGAGGCCAGAAGAATTTAGAAAATGTACCCTGGAACTCTGTGCCAAAAAAAAGAAAAGATTTTTGTTGAGTAGTGTAATTAGTATGTTAAAATCCATTTATAATGGAAAGAGTTATTAAAACGTTATATTTCTATTTTTTTTTCACAAAATGACGTTTAATACTTCTTCTGAAGCTATTTTATATTTAGTACAGAGACTTATAATATAGAGATAAGACAACTTAATAATAACTCAAGAATATTCTTGAGGTAATACTAAAACTTAGTAAGGGCTCAAATAACTCAGAAAATACTGCTCAGATAACTCTTTAATTTTCCATACACTCGTAGCAACTATCCAATATCTTACATATAAAATAAAATTTGAAAATTTTGCACGCAAAAGTTAGTTACAGAGTTTTTAAAATTTAATATGCTACTAAAGTCTCATTAGCAGGTGCTGCCATCGAGACAAAAGTATACAAATTTTTTTCCGGTATTGCCATAGAAGCAATACCCTGATTTAGTAACTATTT
This sequence comes from Pegoplata infirma, assembly GCA_963921195.1. Lineage (NCBI taxonomy): Eukaryota > Metazoa > Arthropoda > Insecta > Diptera > Anthomyiidae > Pegoplata > Pegoplata infirma. The sequence goes on from OY992536.1 coordinate 124,300,612, forward strand.
CATTTTTAATATTAAAAACTTCTAAATTTGAAAATCGTTTCTGAAGCATTGCACTTCGTAACCAAGTTTTTATTCTACACATAGTTAAGAAACTTCTTTCACAACTAGCACTAATAGGACGGTTTATTGCTACTTGTAAAAGTTTGGATAAGTATTCCTGTCAATTTTGGATTTTAGCATATTTAATCAATTAAAAAAAAGGAAAATTGTCTGGGGTGGGCTAAATGGAAAAATGTCTGGGGTGGGCTAAATCGGGTCTAGGGTGGGCTTTGCCCACCCCAGCCCCCCCGTTTCTACGCCTATGTGCGTGAGTCAACGTGAGTCAAAATTCACTCACGTGCCCATCTCCATTTATCACGCCAATGTTGTCAAAGTGGGACATTTTTTATTAGAAATCAATAGAAACAAAAATATAAAAAAAAATGTGAAGTTCCATTTTAGGGCATGTTCAAACGTCATATTTTGGTTTATTGCCTCTATGTCAAAAGGATATGAACGGTCGCACAGGTCGCAAAAATGTGAATAGAATACACTGTCAGAGACAGATCGTAGTTCGAGGTTTGTCATATATATTTAGGAAATATTACCTCGATTTTTTTTGTGTGTATCAAAGTTCACAAACAATTTCAGGTATAATTAACTTGTTACTCCAAAGATCAAGACAGAAATAGAAAGAATATTAAATGTGCTTAAATGTTTAAGTCAAACTCAAATAATAAACCGAATTGCTGAATTATTAGTAATATGCTTTTACAAATACATGTACATTTTTGGATAACCAAAGATGCAAAATTGTAGCAAGTGGTAGATTTTTTTAGACTTTTTTGAACGGAAGGGGATTAATATGTCAAATTATTGTATTGAAGGGATATTTGACAAAAAGTACATTTAAAACTAATTGGTACCTTAGAATAAAAAATTTATAAATCACGAATTGCTGCTATCATCTTTACAAATTCAATTGTATGCTCCTTTTATTTGCAAAATAATGCTTTTTGTTAATTGTCGATGTGGTGAGGCAACAAAATGACCACAAAATAGAATTTGGGGTGCATCTCACTTAAAAATATACAAAACTAATAAGATCGGATCATTATCTATCTCTGGAACACGTTAGGTCCAGGAAAACATGAATTGTATATGTTAATTTGCTGATTTTAAAAATTAGAGAACACCCACTGACAACTTCACGGACCGTCACTGCCTCTATCACTAGAGTGGTGGGTAAAAAAATGGGGAAAATGTGGGAGGTATATTTGATTCGGCACAGCCGAATAGCGTTCTCACTTGTTTCATTTTATTAACATATTGTCAACAGCTTTTCAATATTAGCATCCAACCTGAATCAAATTACGTCCCTTAAGGCGTTGCGCCCCATAATTTTTCGTTTCTAATATTTAAATGTGACGTACCTAAATTAAACGGACGTAAAAAATTTAGATTTGATGTGTTTGTTTTTGTTTTTTACGTCTTGCGCGACGCAATTTGATTCTGGTTCGACACTTCGAATTTTACAAGTCGATAGATACTTTCGAATATATAGCTCTTCAAAGTAACATATTTTTTTGATTTTTTTTAATTTTTGACGAAAACTAAATTTGAGAAAAAATCGCTGTTTTTGAAATTAAAAAAAAAAAGTGAAAATAGATGTGTGTTATTGGCGTTATAGAGCAAATGTGTACGAAAAAATTAGATAAATTTGCGGACCCTCGATCGGATTTTATAAAATCTCTGAATGAATGATTTACTTGGAAAAACGAATAAATACGAACTCTGTTTTGTAACCATATGGGCTGTGATACAAATACTTATTGTAAATTTATGTACATAATTTTATATTCCAGGACTTGGATTTAATGTCATGGGAGGCAAAGAACAAAATTCCCCGATTTATATATCCCGTATAATACCTGGTGGTGTAGCAGATCGTCATGGCGGTTTAAAACGCGGCGATCAACTTTTATCAGTTAATGGTGTAGTAAGTGAAATATATATTAAAACAATAATGGTTTTCACGTTAAGAATGTTAACACTTGCAAAATGTCGAAAGTTTTTAAACCGCAAACACAAAGGATGTTTAAAAACGCAAATTAATTCCTGTATGTTTCCTGCAATACATTTTGCAATTCGAACTTTGTTAAAATTTCTCACGTAAATACCATCAATACGAATAGCATTTTCTGACAAAAAGTAGCTGTTATTTTTTAAATTCATAAAATTCATCCATAAAAAAGAGAAGCATTGTCTTTTGTTAACATTTAAGGTTCGTGCGAAAGAGAAAACTGCTAGAGATAGACCAAATTACATAGTTTTTAGGTTAGGTTGTAAGTGGCTGCTGACGTTTCACGTCAACACACGTAGACTCTGATGTCCATTGTGATACCACGGGACTGTAATAGGTTTTGATACTAGTCCTTGTCGTTAAATTAATTTGAGCTACTTATGAAACTCCTTAGATATTGAATTTGGACATTTGACAAATCAGAAAAATCGTTCAGCTCCCTAGATCCAAGTGAAGCAACTCCCTTAATATAAAGTGTCGGGAAATGACAGATGTAGTGTTCGATAGTTTCCAACTCCTCTTCATCCATGCAACTCCGGCAAAAGTCGACGCCACATTCAACCGCTCTGCGTGCTTCACTATAAGACAGTGTCCGGTAATTGTAGCAACCATCGTCGAAATCTCTCCTCTTGGAAGCGACACCAGCTCACTTGTGAGCCTCTGATTAAGAGAAGCCCAAATCTGTCGTGTTTTCTCACACGTCCATCCATTTACCCATCTTTGATTAGTCTCCGTCGCGGAACAAAGCCGTAGGTTTTGCTTGCAAGTTTCTAGAGGCATACCAACACATTCCAACTCTGTTGGAACCTGTAAGGTATTTCCCAGTCTTGCAAACTCATCAGCTTTGCAATTCCCTGGAATGTATCCTTGCTCTGGGACCCATATGAGTCGTATGTTAAACTGCTTGGCCATCTCATTTTAAGACGTGCGGCAGTTAAGTGCAGATCTTGTTTTCTGAAACATTGATTCCAGGGACTTGACCGCGGCTTAACTGTCATAATAGAGGTTGACTGCAGTTGTAGACAATACATTGCATCTCAACCAGTCAGCCAATTCCTTTATTGCCAGCATCTCTGCCTGGTAAACACTGCAATGATCCGGCAATCTTCGAGCCAGGCTTAACCCAAGCTCCTCCGAATAGGAGGAATACATTTTGCAATTCGAACTTTGTTAAAATTTCTCACGTAAATACCATCAATACGAATAGCATTTTCTGACAAAAAGTAGCTGTTATTTTTTAAATTCATAAAATTTGTCCATAAAAAAGAGAAGCATTGTCTTTTGTTAACATTTAAGGTTCGTGCGAAAGAGAAAACTGCTAGAGATAGACCAAATTACATAGTTCTTAGGTTAGGTTAGGTTGTAAGTGGCTGCTGACGTTTTACGCCAACACACGTAGACTCTGATGTCCATTGTGATCAGCGTTGCCAGAATTTAAAAACAAAAAAAGCTAATTTTTTTTTTTAAAAAAACCCACTAAAAAAAGCTAAAATATTTGAAAAAAGCTAAAAAATAAAGCTAAAATTTTTTAATTAATTTAAATTAGTTGTTTCTTTAGTTTTACAATAGAATTGCAAAATAGGGATCTGTTATTCCTTTTATAGCATATTTGGGACTAAAATATGCTTAAACAAAGTATTAAAATACAACAAAAATCTTGTTAAATTTGAAAAAAAATTGTGTTTTTGAGAAAATTTCGTGAAAATCTTTAAAGTGCATTTCAGAAATTTCAAAACGTTGTGTATAAATTTCCAAATGAAATAAAGAAATTTTCAAATACAATTTAGTTTTTTTTTTGATTTTTTCAATTGAATTTAAAAATGTTCTCCCAAAATGTATTTCAAAATGTTTGATTTAAATTTTCAAATAAAGTTTAGAAATTTAGGAAAAATTAAAAGAGAAAGTGTCTTTGATACATTCGAAGATTTCTGAATATTTAAACAAAAATTGTAAAAAACGATTTGTAAATGCATGAACACTAGAGTTATAACTTTTTGAATTTTTTGCAAATATCAAAAAGTCCATCCCATAGCCGTATAGGCCATGAAAAAATATTAAGAAATGACTTATTACTTTCTCGCGATCGTTAAAAAAAGTTCACGCACCGAATGCGATGAAGTTTTGAATATTAGTTAATTTTTTAATTTGCAAAAAATTTAATTTATTTGCAAAGTATTTAGTATTTTCTTATAATTTCATCAATATAAAAACAAAATCTTAGCGATTGGATGGAGAACACGAAAAAAATCGCGATATTATGATGCTATTTCGCGGATTTTTTTGAATGAATTCAATTTTAGTGTCCAGTGATAGATGCTATGAGACAGTAATTGTTTTCAACAACTAAAAAATCTGAAATTGTGGTATTTTGGCTTGATTTCGCGGATGCTGTAATTGAATGAAATTTATTTCTTTGAGCACAAAAACGTAGTTTATTTATCATTGTTATTAGTTATTTTTTAAATATATAGCACAGTGGTCGGCACCCATTGCACGCTGGAGCCGAACACAATCGGTAATTCACATGTATACAACACGAATGTCAACAAAAAATCAACAAAGAGCATAAAAAACAAATATTTTATTCAGCAGTAAGCTTACTTTCTTCAAAGCAGGTTGATGTCGCTTTGTTGAAGAAATACACCAACACATGCATATTTTTATTAAAACACTAATACTTTCATATGCCTCTTTCTGCCGACCACTGATATAGCATATATATACCATAAATGTACTGTAAATATACATATGAATATTGGGGTTATGACTTTTTTTTGCAACAACCTCCATTCACGGAATCGTGTAGGGCATGGAAAAATACTAAGAAATATGGTTATGATTTTTCCCGATCGTGAAAAAAGTTCACGCACCAAACACATTGAAGTTTTATGTAAACAATTTTCGCACGAACTTTTGATCTTCAACAACCCCTAGTGAAATTTGATGCATTTGATGTTACCCTTAAAACGCGCGTTTTATTGGTGTTCTATGAGGATATTTGAAAAAAGGACAAAAATTACCCCTAAAAATGGGAGAAAGAGGGTTATATGCCATTTACATATACCTCGAAATCCAGAAAAAATGGGATTTCAATGAAAATTCAAGTAAATCCCATTACTTTTTTGGATTTCAAATGTCAAATCCCATATAAAAAAAACTTGGATTTTGGGAAAATCGTAAAATCGCAATTCAAAATCCCTAAAAATTTCTACTACTTAATTGTACAACTATGGTTTTTCACAAAATAATCATCCCTAATGCCTTTTTGCAACGCTGCACACGATTTTTTTATCAGCTGTTGTTGTTTTTTATAAAGTAAAAAAACAATTAAAATTTATTTTTTAAAAACTATTAAAAGATTAATAAAAACAATGTTAAACAATGTTTAATTTAAAATTTACCATTGCAAATGGTAAACACACAATTTAGTTGACCAATTTGATCTTCCTAACAAAGAAAAACACTCAATGGTGGCGGCCCCAAACTTGGCAAAAATGTTAATTTTCTTGCATTTAAAGAAGCAGCTCTACATAAAAACACATTTTTTGATATTGTGGTCCCAACATATACTAGTGGGTAGTGGGATTGAAAATATTGGCTCCGGCAAAGAAAAATCATTGTTTTTAGAAATATTTATAAAATTGGGTAATTTTCCCACTAACAACCCTGTACACAAATCAAAAGAATATACAGAGTTAGTACCAGACATGAGCTCAAATGTATTCCCTTCTTCGCTTACACCAAATCATTCGCTTCAGAGTACACTATTTTTAGAGTACAGTGTTTGCGAATGAGAATGTTTACTATGATGCTAAACAACAAATTAAAAAATTTGCTGTGCTTGTTTAAACGAACACGAAAAATGTCGTGTTTGAACGATTAGAATGAAACAAACGTTCGTTTTTAGAATAACAAACATAGTAGAGATTATAAAAATAACACCGTGTTATAGAATATTTTTAACATACACTGATCGCTTAGAATGTTTTTGTAAAAAAATGTTTTAAAAAAATTGTTGGAAAACTTATTATAAATATGGGGGTAGTAAAAAAAAACGTTTTGATGAAAAAGTAAATTATGCTTTGTGAAAAAATGTATTAGGATGTATGTATGTATGTATAAGAAAAATATGCAAAATAATGCTGTTAGTTTTTTGTTTGTCTTTTTACACTTGCTCGTACACGCACACGCACAATCTTATTGTGTCGTTGAAACAAATCATAAACATTGTTTTTTTTTTTTTTTTAACTAAAAGTATTCCCAACAACAACAAGTACCGCTTTAAAGTTTTTTACATTAGGGTGGAGCTAATTAGATCTATTTCGAAAACGTCGGGTCGGTAAAGTTGCTTTTTAGGGTTAAAATATTAAAATATTGATCCTGTGAGACCTTGGCTTCAAAATCGGAGAGTTCCGAACAAAGTAAAAAAATATATTTTTTTTTTTCTTAAATTATTTAATATTCGGACATTACTTAAAAAGTGTTTTTATGGTAATTTTTTTTTTGTTTGTAAAAATTTGTTTTTGTCTGTAAATTTTTTTTCTTGTTTTGCAAAAAATTATTTTATTATTTCTTGTTTTGCAAAAAATATTTTTAATTCGTTTTTTGCTGAAAATATAACGTCATGTTGACTCAGTTTTGAGAAGGTGTTTATTTTTATTTGTCGTTTTGTTTAATTTGGCCTTTAATGCAATTTGAAATTAATTTTAGGAAAATAAGTTGTTTTTCAAGAACATTTTTTTAATTTCTTTACAGAAAAAAAAAAAAATGTTTACCATAAAAACACATTTCAGTAATGTCCGAATATAAACTAAAGGCTGGGTTAGCTACCCGTAACTGTCCCCCTACGTAGCGTAGTGATCAAAATCAAATAGAAAATCACAGTCTGCAAAGAAGAATAATTGCACTCATTTGTTCTTATATAACGAAAATCTCTCTACGCTAGTTTACGGTTGAGGGTGCATAATATTTTATTAGCCTAAATATTAAAAAAAAAAATTAAACAATTTTTTTTCACCGACGTTTTCGAAATTCGAAAAAAGCATAATTTGCTCCACCCTAATGCACATACAAAAAAAATAGACAAACTTTCGGTATTAGCAGAACAGTTGAAAATTTTGTAAAAAAAAATTTATTTGGTCACACACTACATATTTCATCATTATAGGTACTAACATTTTCTGCCATAAAGCAAAACATTTTTTTTCCCACAATGAACATTATTTTTCGAAATAGAAAAAGAATTTTTCAATCCACCCTAATATTTATTTTTATGTATTAAAATTTTTTTTATCCACTCTTATTTATAAATTAATTTTCCCCATACTTATTTTTTATTTACCTCTTCATTTATGCTACATAACAAAATGTTTATTTTAAATCACACTTGCATACATACATATATTTTTTTATAAAAGAATTCCCCCAAATAGCCAAACAATATTTTTTTTTTTTTATAAAAATCATTCTATTTACACGCTTCAGAGTACAGTATTTTCAAATCATTGGCTGTCTATGTACTCCCTAATTGGTTCATTCGTGTTACGAATGTCGTTACACTAGTGTGTGTAGCTTTCTCTTGCACTGTGAACATAGAATGAAAAACTCATTCGTGTTGAACGATAAGAATAGAATATTGTCCACATTCTAAATTTTTTAGAATGTCTCTAAACGCATTTTAACACCATCCGTGCACATGTCTGGTTAGTACAAACAAAATCCCGCTAAATGTCAAAAAAGCATATGTAAACGGTATAGATTGACATTTAGCGGGATTTTCTTTGTACTAACTCTGTATTTTCTTCTGATTTGTGTACAGGGTTGTTAGTGGGAAAATTACCCAATTTTATAAATATTTCTAAAAACAATGATTTTTCTTTGCCGGAGCCAATATTTTCAATCCCACTACCCACTAGTATATGTTGGGACCACAATATCAAAAAATGTGTTTTTATGTAGAGCTGCTTCTTTAAATGCAAGAAAATTAACATTTTTGCCAAGTTTGGGGCCGCCACCATTGAGTGTTTTTCTTTGTTAGGAAGACCAAATTGGTCAACTAAATTGTGTGTTTACCATTTGCAATGGTAAATTTTAAATGAAACATTGTTAAACATTGTTTTTATTAATCCTTTAATAGTTTTTAAAAAATAAATTTTAATTGTTTTTTTACTTTATAAAAAACAACAACAGCTGATAAAAAAATCGTGTGCAGCGTTGCAAAAAAGCATTAGGGATGATTATTTTGTGAAAAACCATAGTTGTACAATTAAGTAGTAGAAATTTTTTGGGATTTTGAATTGCGATTTTACGATTTTCCCAAAATCCAAGTTTTTTTTTATATGGGATTTGACATTTGAAATCCAAAAAATTAATGGGATTTACTTGGATTTTCATTGAAATCCCATTTTTTCTGGATTTCGAGGTATATGTAAATGGCATATTAATATATTCTAAGAAAAGAACCACCATCAAATTTTACAAAAGTCATGTCCTAACATTATTTACCTCAGAATTAGATTTAATACTTATTTTTTGACTTATTCAAAACTAGAGTTTGCAAATAATTGAGATCGCGATTACGTTTAAAAAAATTGCCGTTAATCCTGATTATCGATTAATCGAATTTTTAAATAATTTGAGTAGTAGTTTTTAAATTTACATTTCAAAACGCACGAAAATACAAAAATCAATCCCCAACAAAAATAAATCGAGATTTTGGTATTTTAGCACTCAAAGAATTATGTAGGTAAATTCCAGTGAATATTCACTTAAAATAAATGAAATTTGTTTTAAAACACCTTTGTTTCAAAACACCTTTGAAAAAAATTGAAAAACTTCAGTGGGCCATAAAAAATAACTCGAGCTAAGTTTTCTAAACCCTTGGAGGGGTTTGCTCTACTGTTGGTATACTTTCATTTTTTTTGGTCCCATCCAAGATACAAAATCGTGTTGCACAATGTAATTAAACTAGTTAAAATGAATGCGAATATAATATAAACCACAATCTTCTTTAAACTAGATTAGAGGACCATGTAAACGCACTATAATATGGCAATCACACTTGCTGTTTTGAAGTGTTCAAGAGTGAGATGTTTAAAAAAGTCTTTGTTCTGTGTCCATTAAGTTTTTAATCTGTTACTGGTGTTTTGTTGAACAACTTGTTTAAGGTCGCAAGTGTGAATGCTATATAAGCTAGAGTAGATTTTTTTTCTATTTCTAGGCTCTACTGATTTTCTCTTTCGTCTGTACGTGCCAATACAGTTTTGCTGTCTATTATCCTATTCTCACTTACAGTTTAAACCCGTTTTTAGCAATTAGTTTTAGCATTTTCTGTCAATATACTGTAATAGAATAAATAAAGTGCTAAAAATATTGCTGGGGGCTAATTATGTAACTTGATAGTCGTCGATCGTCATCGTTAGCTCATTATTCTATTGCCATAAAATGGCACTATATGGTAATGGAATAACGATGGAAACGATACGATTGACGACTATCAATTTACATAATTACCCCCTGGTAAAAACGATTTAAAACTGTGCGTTTGAATAGGGTATATGACAAAAAGCCCTTATACCCTATTCACTAGGCCGGGTCGATTTGTGGGGAGGAAAAAAATCGCCCATGGCTCAGTGAAAATCGTATTCTAGGGATCAAAATAAGAAACTTTGCCGAAGGAACCATACCTCTAAAACGAATTCTACTACCCCCCAACTGTTGAAATCACACTTTGACCCATTTAGAGTGCCCCAATCGAGTCCAAATGTATGACCGACCCCCACTAACTTTGGAGGGCCGATCCACCCATGCTAGTGGCACACCCCCTGGAACTCCCCTGGGGGGTTCCCCATACAAACATTTAAAAAAATCACCATTTTTGGCACTTTGACCCATTTAGAGTGCCCCAATCGAGTCCAAATGTATGACCGACCCCCACTAACTTTGGAGGGTCGATCCACCCATGCCAGTGGCACACCCCCTGGAACTTCCCTTGGGGGGTTTCCCATACAAACATTTCAAAAAATCACCATTTTTGGCACTTTATTTTATTATTTTTTATATATTTTATTTATTTTTATTATTTTATTTATTTTTTCTCTTTAGAAATTTATTTAGTCAGAACATATGTATGTAAATGAAAAAATTAATTTAACTTAGTAATAGAAAAGAAAATAAAAAAAAAATACTGTTTGAAGTCTTTTTTGCTTTCAAGTCTAGACAATTTCGCACGGCTCTCTAATGTCGTCGCCATAACAGAATCTACATTTTCCGGTATAACTCGTTTGGAAACGCTAGCTAGCAATTGAACGTGTCGTTCTGTTGCAGGTCATAAAATAGGTTGTGTGGGTTTTTTAAGCCACCACAAGACACAGCCGCATATAGTAAACTTACTTAAGCAAAATCGGTTACAGGAAGAATTAAGCATAAAATTATCATAAAGGATTTTCCAGAAGTAATAAAAGGCGCACTTGCTTAACAGAATTTGTGGTCAGATTAACGTTTAATTTACATGTAAGTACTTAATGGGCAGTTTTGACAACAAAATCGGTTACAGGTAGAATTGAAATTACTATTTCATTCTTATTACCTCGTCTCGTAGACCATATATAACGCAACAGTTTTTGTGAATGCATTAAGTCGTTGTGAAGAACTCGAAGTGTGAAGTGCTAATTTCAGATAAAAAAAATATTTAAAAAAAAAATCATTCCAAATCAAAAAGTTTACAATAGCGGTATTCGCTCTTGGTAGCAAACTACCCTTGCAGACCTTTCAAAGCTTGCAGAAATTGTATAAATACAAGAGTATGCAAGACCACAACAACAAAATACATGAAATAAAAATATACAAGACTTTCATTTATATGCAAGACAAAAACCCATAGCATATTCTAGCCTTTCAAACCTTTCAAGGTTACAATACTTAACATCTTTTAGTTTTTCCGGAAAACAATAAGAAAAATTAACAAACTTGGGGGATTGGGGTCTTTCGCAGATGTGGAAAGCTTTCTGATTGCCATTCACTTGGGAATGGCCAGAAGTGATTCATTTGTTGAAACTCCCAAGCAACTCACACTTCCGGTTTTAAACCAAGTATCCCCTGGAAATGTCGCTCAGACACCCGTCTGTCGATAGCTAACGTGAGAAGGCGACAGTTTGAGTAGCCTGACCGGCATGGTAACACCAATGCGTCTCAGATAATTAGGTGGCAGACAGTATCCCAAATTAGTCACTGAAGCTCAGCTGTTTATCTGCCGTTTAAACGGCGCACCTGCCTAGAGGTTGTTGGCAGCCCCAACGCTAGGATCGGACGCTTTGGCCCAATCAGTCAATCGTCTTAAACAAACCGATTACAGAAACGTCAACAAATGAAAATAATAACTCTCCCTCATCGATGACGACCTACCGCTTTAAACAAAGGATAATGATTGGAACATGGAATGTTAGAACCCTCTCTTCTCCATCGAGACTTGAGCAAGTGTGTAATGAATTTGTCTCTTATAACCTGGACATCCTCGGTATGAGTGAAATTAAATGGTTGAATAAGGGCTCTGAACAGCTTGAGTCCGGCCATTTATTTCTTTTTTCTGGCAACGATAGATACCGTGTGAACGGTGTTGGCTTGCTTTTGTCACCTATGGCAAAACAGGCGCTCATTGAATACGTGCCCATTTCAGACCGGCTAATAAAGGCTCGTTTTAATTCTAAATACAGGAAGATATCTGTACTTCAGTGCTATGCTCCCACCGAACCAGATGATGACAAAACAAAAGAAGAGTTTTACTCCCAACTTGAAGCAGCTGTTAACACAATTCCATCGGGTGATATTAAAATAGTTCTGGGCGATTTTAATGCTAAAGTTGGAAGTGATAACTACAACCTCCAAAGGATCATGGGATCTCATGGCTTAGGATCCTCGAGAAATAACAATGGGGAGCTTTTGGTTGATTTTTGTGCACGACACAGTTTATTTATTGGTGGTACTAAATTCCCTCACAAGGATATCCACAAGTACACGTGGGAATCGCCAAATGGTCAATATCGTAACCAAATAGATCACATACTGATCAATAAATTGTTTTTAGGATGCCTACTGGATGTTAAGACCCGTCGTGGCGCAGATATCTACAGTGATCATCAACTTTTAGTTGGGACCTTTAAACTACGTCCAGCAGCTCATAAGCGCTATACAAAGCGCAAAAGGTACAACCTACCTCGTCTCCTAAATCCTCAAACACAGTCGGCATACGAGGATTTACTGAAGAACAAACTGCAACCAAACGTACATCAACCTTGGCAAGAAATTGCACAAATCTGTAAGGATAGCGCAGAATCCGTCCTTGGTATACGTGAACGTGACCACAAACCTTGGCTGAGTGAACAAACATGGCAACAGATCAAAGTCAGAAAACAGCTAAAACACAAAGTTGACCGTGCAAAAGCAACTGAGGAGAAACAAAGATACAAACAGGACTATGGACAGGCTGCACGTAGAGTAAAATCAATGGTAAGAGCAGACTGTAAAGCATACTATAATAATATTGCTTCAGATATGGAAAAAGCTGCAAATACTGGCAATCTGCGGGATGTCTATTCTGGCATAAAACAGCTCAGCGGTAAAAAATTAAATACAACGTCATCAATAAAGGATCAAAACGGTAACGATCTAAGTACCATTGACCAACAGCTCGAAAGATGGCGGGATTATTTCTCAACAGAACTCGCAAATGTTGTAGAAACTTCCTCCCCTTTGTCAGAAGCACGCCGCAATCCAAACCGGCTAATATCAACGTCATCACCAACCTTACATGAAGTACAAAAAACCCTGGAGAATCTGAAGAACCAAAAAGCTTCCGGTAGTGACGACATTCCAGGTGAACTCCTAAAATATGGTGCAACAACACTTGCCAAATCCTTAACCCCAATTATAAGCGAAGCATGGGATACAAATTGTATACCTCGTTCTTGGAAGGAAGGTGTAGTAATAACTGTCCCCAAAAAGGGTGACTTAACGTCATGCAAAAACTGGAGAGGTATTACTCTACAGAACGCAATATGTAAAGTAATGTCGCTTTTAATTTTGGGAAGAATAATGCCGGTGGTGGAACCTCTTCTCCGCAAAGAACAAGCTGGATTTAGACCAAACCGCTCTTGTGCGGATCATATTAACACACTACGTATCATCATTGAGCAATCTGTTGAACATAATTCACAATTGTATCTTCTTTTTGTGGACTTTGAGCGTGCATTCGATACACTGTCTAGGAACGCTCTATGGAATGCATTGGCTCTTAAGGGTATTCCTGAAAAGATAATCAATCTTATTAAGGAACTTTACAATGACTCAACTTGCGTTGTGCGTTTTAACGGTCAGGATAGCCAACCTTTCCAAACAAACCGTGGTGTTAAGCAAGGCTGTGTCTTATCACCAACTCTATTTCTAATTCTCCTAGATTGTGTCATGCAAAAGACCAATTTAGATTCATCGCGTGGGATCCGTTGGAACTTAAACGAATTCCTTAATGATATTGACTATGCCGATGATTTGTGTTTAATGGCACACCGTTTTTCTGATATAGAAGACAAACTCAAAGTTCTCACACAAAATGAAAATGCGGTTGGTTTAAGAATCAATGTCAAAAAGACAAAACTGCTAAGGATCGGTAACACTTTAAATACACCCTTAACATTGAATGGTGAAAATATCGAAGATGTTGAGTCCTTCTGCTACCTCGGAAGCATTCTTACAAGCGACGGTGGCTCAGAAAATGACATCAATAATAGAATTAATAAAGCTAGAGTGTCATTTCATAGTCTATTTAAAGTATGGAGATCAAAAAATATTTCTAGAAAAACTAAAATCCGTATATTTCAATGCAGTGTTATGTCAATATTATTGTATGGCTGTACTACTTGGGGTACTTCACAACAACAAATAAGAAAACTTCAAGCATTTGTTAACCGTTGTCTAAAGCAAATTCTTGGAATATTTTGGCCCAACTGGGTAACAAACGAGCAACTACTCACGCTATCCAATTGTCAACCAGTAGCAGCAGAAATTTGCAAACGTAAATGGTCCTGGATAGGCCATATACTTCGGAGACAAAGAGATGATATTGCTAGATCTGCCCTAGACTGGAATCCCCAAGGTCAACGCCGAGTCGGTCGACCTCGTAATACCTGGCAACGAACTACTCAACGTGAATGTGAAATAGTCAACATAACATGGAACCAAGCCAAATCACCTGCCGAAATCGCAATAGATGGAAAGAATTCGTTGACGCCCTATATTCAACAAAATGAACTTTCGTATAATTATTTTATCATTACTTTTTTACTTCTTTGTAGTGATTAATATTTATTATGAATAAAGGCTTAAATAATAAATATATAAAAAAAAAATAAGCAAAAATTAGAACAACACAAATGAAAAAATTTAATTATTTATCTTCTTCTTGAGCGCAGCACTGATGCCAACTAATCTTCCAATAGAAAGTCGCTAAATCCTACTAAAAAAATCGCTAGAAAAGCGATTTTCGATAGAAAATAGCTATTTTGGCAACAGCAGAATATAATAACAACAGCTGTTTGAAAACTCACAATAAAAACGAAAAAAAAAAAGACGCTCACGCTTTGTAGCATAAAATCATAGCATTTATACTACCCTTGCAAAAATGCTATCAAGAGCAAATACCGCTAATGAATCCACCATCCTCTACACTGACAAGAGCGATGGAATAAAGAGAGAGAAAGAGACATTCTCGGTGGCTCACCAAGGCCGCTAGTCTATTACGATTATATGTGACAACGGAAAGTCCAGATGCAAATTTAAGAATACTGGTTAAATTTATAATTACATGTTATGTGCCAATGTACTTACATATCAAGTATTACAGCTCTGTCGTGTACTGAAGTAGATTATTTTTCAAATTCATTAGTTGGTCAAGATTTCTAGAACCTCGTTTACGCAAAATTGTCAATAAAGTAATTACAGATAATTCATATTATGCGCATTCGGAAAATATCTTGTTATCAATGTTGTTTGATGATAGCAAAGAAAAGCGCGACTGTGCTATCAAGATAATTCTACGCTATCGAACCGATGTTGACGACCCAACGGGACAAAGAGCTCATAAAAAACCAGATATAAACTTTTATTGCACAAGTTACACGGAAATGATCAATACGAATGACATAAATGACGTATTTGAACCACCATTCACGCGAAGCATTCCATACGATACTTTGAAAGAATATTTAAATCAAGATGATCCACCGATTAATGATCCAAAAATTCCATCACACATAGGAACAGAACGACACGTTCAATTGCTGGCTAGCGTTTCCAAACGAGTTATACCGGAAAATGTAGAGGCTGTTATGGCGACGACATTAGAGAGCCGTGCGAAATTGCCCAGACTTGAAAGCAAAAAAGACTTCAAACAGTAATTTTTTTTTATTTTCTTTTCTATTACTAAGTTAAATTAATTTTTCCATTTACATATGTTCTGACTAAATAAATTTCTAAAGAGAAAAAATAAATAAAATAATAAAAATAAATAAAATAAATAAAAAATAATAAACTAAAGTGCCAAAAATGGTGATTTTTGAAATGTTTGTATGGGGAACCCCCCAGGGGAGTTCCAGGGGGTGTGCCACTGGCATGGGTGGATCGGCCTTCCAAAGTTAGTGGGGGTCGGTCATACATTTGGACTCGATTGGGGCACTCTAAATGGGTCAAAATGGGATTTTTCAAAACTTGACCCTACGGGACAAAAGTCAACAGTTGGGGGGTAGTAGAATTCGTTTAAGAGGTATGGTTCCTTTGGCAAAGTTTCTTATTTTGATCCCTAGAATACGATTTTCACTGAGCCATGGGCGATTATAAAATCGACCCGCCCTACTATTCACACTTACAGTTTTAAAACGTTTTTAGCAGCAATATTTTTAGCATTTTCTTTATGCTATTAAAGTATAGTGACAGAAAATCCTAAAAATAATTGCTAAAAACGGTTTAAGACTGTAATACCCTATTCACACGTACAGTTTTAAATCGTTTTTAGCAGCAATATTTTTAGCACTTTCTTTATTCTATTACAGTATATTGACAGAAAATGCTAAAAATAATTGCTAAAAACGGTTTAAAACTAGAGTTGTCAAATATTCGTCTATTTTAAAAACCGGTTTTCGAATACTTCGAAAAACCGCCTTTTAAAAAAATCGGTTTTTCGGTTTTGTAACTAAAAACCGGTTTCGAATAATCGGTTTTCGTTTTTTTTTTTAAATTATTTATTGAATAAAAAAGTTAAACAAAACTAGTAAGTCCGTCTGCATAAAACACAATTCAGTCCAAAATAAAAACCTAGACCCCTGAAATTTGGCACAGGGGGAAAAAAGATACCCCTTGAAAAACTAAACCAACATCTGATAAACGACACCTTTTAACATGTTTTTATTTTTTTTTTATTTTTGTAAAACAAAAGAAACATTTTTGTAATTTTACAATTTTTATTTGTAGTTTTACAAATTTATAAGGTTTTTTTACAAAAAAAAAAAATTGTAAATTCACGAGATTTCCTTGTAGTAAGTTTTTCTGCGCCAAAAAAGTTGTAAATTTACAATTTTATTGGTAAAAATCTGGTAAAATTACGAAGAGCTCGTAATTTTGTATAGGAATTCTCGTAAAAAAGGAGGTAACAAAAAATCTAGTAAAATCAAGAAACCTCCTTTAAGTTTAATCACGTCAAAAAATTTGTAAATTTACGATTTTATTGGTAAAAAGCTTGTAAAATTACAAAATTATTGGTAAAAAGCTTGTAAAATTACAAGGAATTGTTGACAAATAGGAGGTAGCAAAAAAAGTTACAAACTTTTCTTGCCGTTTTACAAGTTTTTTTTTTTAGTGTAGTTACTTGAAAAAAAAACAACAACAATCATTACGCCCATTACTTTTCAGTAATGCCTTGTAAAACAGATCTAATTTGTAAGATCTTTTAGATAATTTATCTATGTAGTATCTAGTCAAAACCCTCTTTCAATACCAGATTTTGAATTTCTTTTAAGGTACTATAATTAAAATGTTCTTCAAAGTTTTGAAATGACTACTAAATAACAACATTGAATGCAAAATAATAAAAAAAAAATTATATATAAAAAGTCGATTATTCGAGACCAAAAAATCGGTTTTTCGAATACTTCGGAAACCGACCTTTTCAAAAAACCGGTTTTAAAAAACCGGAAAAATAGAAAAAAATCGATTTTTCGAATACTTCGGAAACCGGTTTTTACAACTCTAGTTTAAAACTGTAAGTGTGAATATGGTATAAGTGTGAAGAGGGTATTAAAAAGGGGTTTTTGTCAAACAAAAATATATATATTTATTTGTTTCTTTTAATAGTCCGTAGAGGGAGAAAATCACGAAAAAGCTGTTGAACTTCTTAAGCAAGCCGTAGGCTCTGTTAAGCTTGTGGTACGTTACACACCTAAGGTTTTGGAAGAAATGGAAATGCGCTTCGATAAACAACGCACCACACGTCGTCGCCAATAAATTTAATATCAATTTGTCTTAAATTGTTACCACATTTAATAAGAACTGAATGAAAAAATCTCTACTGTATTTTAGCTGTCTACCTAATTTATTTGTTCAATAATATTTATCATTAGAATTATGTAAATCGTGTTCGAAAATAAGTTACTTCTGTATCCCTCATGAAAATAAAAAAAATTATCTTCAACTTTTGAAATTACTGAGTTCACATATGGATGTTTTTCTTCAGTCCAGCCCGTGCCCTCTTTAAGGGTGTGACTTTAAAGGTAAGTTTGTTTTATAACTACTTAATCGAAAAAAAAACATCTGTTTTGCCAGTACATAATTATGACGTTTATTTTAACGTTCTCGTTAAAATAAACGTCATAATTTTTTGAGAACAAATAAAGCTAGATTTTTTCAAAAAAACCGCTAAAAAAAGCTAAAAAAGTTTAAAAAAAATAAAGCTAAACTTTTTTTAAATGATTTAAATTAGCTTTTTCGTCGATTTTACAATTGAATTGCAAAATAGGCATCTGTTATTCCTTCTATAGCATATTTGGGACTAAAATTATACTTATTAATAAACAAAATATTAAAATATAACAAATCTTCATAAATTTTAAAAAAAATTAGTGGTATTCATATAAACGTATAAACACCTTATACAATTACAATTTATGTCAAACTACATTTATAAAAAATAAGTTTTGTAAGTTTATACGGTATATGAGTGTGCAATTACAATTCTGGCGTTGGCTTTGAATTTTGTGTAAAGAGGTGTATAATTAGTTTCCGAAAATTTCGAATGTAGGTACATATAAAAAAGGATTAAAAATAATACAATCAAGAAAACCTTTAACGTTAACAAATTCAAATTGCATTTCAGAAATTTCAAAACGTTGTGTATAAATTTACAAATCAAAGAAATTTTCAAATACAATTTAGATTTTTTTTATTTTTTCAATTGCATTTCAGAATGTATTTTGAATTGTTTGAATTACATTTTCAAATAAAGTTTAGAAATTTGGGAAAAATTGGAAGTGGAAATTTCTTTAATAATTTCTGAATATTTAGAAAAACAGTTTATAAATACATCAACACTTTCCCAACAATTTTTCAGAAAATACAAACAATATTAAAAAAATTTTAAATACATTTCAGAAATCTTCATTTACATATATTTTAAAAATTTATTTTATTTCACAAAACACTAAATATGTTTAAGAAACTTCTTTATTTCATTTTCTCAAATTTATATTTAAGAAATTTCCAAATACATTTTAAACATTTTTATTAAAGTTTTAAAAATTTTCAATTATTAGAATTCTGAAAAAAAATTAAATTAAAAAAAAATCTTCCTAAAACTCATTTATACAAACTTTCAAATATAAATAGTTAGATGTTTCTGAAATATAATTGTGTTTTTGAACACAACTAGAAATTTTTCAAGTAAACATTAATGTTTCTTCTCTTTTTACATTGATATTTAATGAAAAAAAGTTTAAAAAAAGTCTAAAAAAAGCTAAAAAAAAGCCTAAAAATTTTTTAAAAAAAGCTAAAAAATCCGCTTAAAGCTAAATGCAAAATTTTCACGCGAAAAATTAAAAAAAGGCTAAATCTAGCGGGGAAAAAGCTAAATTGGCAACGCTGCTTGTGACAGACCTTAAAAAAATACCTTTTATAAAAAGTACCTTTTATAAAAAGTACCTTTTATAAAAAGTACCTTTTATAAAAAGTACCTTTTATAAAAAGTACCTTTTATGAAAAGTACCTTTTATAAAAAGTACCTTTTATAAGAAGTACTGTTGCGGATGCTGGTTTTAAAGATCGAAGAAAATTTATGTTTCAGCCATGTTATACTTGGAATGGTAAAATTTTAGGTCAAGCTCGCCGGATTGGGAGGGTTCTTTACCTTACTGAAACTATGAGCAAACCACAAGAGTATAAAACATTTCATTCCAAGATTTCAGATAACAAAAAAAAATTTTTATGTAATGAATCATTTAGAAACTATGGTGTTTACTGCAAACGTTCTGTTGAGCGATAGATGGTACGATCGCTAGGGACACTTTTTAGAAATTCCCACCCTACAACACATATATGACCTCGTGTCTCAAAAAAAATATCTTAGCCATTACCCTTAACTTAATAGTTAAATCATTATTGTTTTACATTACCATATCATTCGTATAATCCAACATTCCCAGTTAAAAACTTATTCTTCCATTTTTACAATTGAGCAATTCATTTATTTAAAAGGGAAATTTCAATTTAAAATAACATTAAAATTTTGTTATTTAACGTTATATCGTACACTTATCGTAGAATTTAAGATAAGGTGTTTATGAAGTAGTATATGAGGTGTGGTACACGCCAACTTTAAACTTTCATAGCTGCCTTGGTAAAATGTACTTAACCATTCCGCCAACGATCACGTAATCCAAGCGAGTTACCCCATAACCCTTAACCACAGACTAATACAGACTCGACATAAGTGACAGATGTCAAAAAAGTAGTCTTGAACCATATGGTTAATGTTTTCAAATTATTCTACGAATTAGGTTAGAAAGAGAAAGCTAATATAATGCGCCATTAGAAAAATGGATGCCAGATCGGTTTTTGTTGTTTCACTCACTCCTAAGTCGTAGAAAGTGTTGCCATGTTAGCGTAAAACGGACTAAAAACCGCTGTGTTTTCTCCTAAAATCGCTTAGTTTTTCCCCATTTTTTCTTATAAAACTCTACTGTCGAGTCTGTATTTAGTCTGTGCCTTAACGATGTTTTGAGGTTAGAGTCCAAATATGGAAACCGTATCATTTGGTATTAGAAAATCCATGCACTACGTATACCATTGGAATTTTAAATGATTTATTTAGATGACGAGAAATAATCTAATTGACGAAGTGGGTTATATGGGAAATATCGATTGTTGATTTCCTCCGACTATCACTTCTAAATGTTGGCTTTTGTAACACGTATGATCCTAATACGGACTTTAATACATAAAGCATGTGAGATGATGGTATTATTATTTTATTAATTGTTTAATCGAAATTGATTTACTTCGCGATATTAAAAGGAATGCTAAATTTTTAGCTTTAAAATATGGTATACTTTTAGCGGATTACGAAAGATTAAAATTTCAACACAACACTTGACTGCTTCAAAAACTATCCAAAAAGAAAAAGAATTTACCGGAAATGTTGCTCAATGGTTTGACATTTAATACACTTAATTTAGGTTCTCTCCAAATCTTCAGCGGTGTTTTCTGAAGTATGTGAAGTCGGCAATACCGAGCTTTCCAATTTCCCATACTTAAAGCTTTCACCAAGTTTTTAGGCATTTGCATATACACAAAACAAATACCATTTTATTGAGAAATTGTAACGGAGTGTAGTATAAATTACTCAATTCCACGATCTCGTAATATGCCAGCCAATGAAATCATTTAAAATATTTTTACCAAAGAGTAATAACTCTAGCATATCTGCACGCCATGGACGTATACAGGGGGTGGGCACAGGGGGCACGTGCCCCCCCCCCCTTTTCGATTTGAAAATTTTTTAAAAAATTAATACACTGCAACGCATTGTACAAAAAAATACGCAGGAATCAAAATATTTTGGTTTTAAAGAAAAGATTTTAGTTTTTTTATAAAAGCTCAAGAGCGTAATCTAATTTCATTTCTAAAAAGCCATTTACATATATCGAAATATCTGTAAAATATGTTTAAGAAACACATAAAATGGTTTTATCCAATAAAAATTATGCATGAGGATTAGGGTTGCCAGAATTTTATTTCAAAAATGCGGGACAAACTCCCAAAAATTACAAAAATTGCGGGATTTTAAAAATTTTCGCGGGACAAAAATATTTTTATGAACAAAACGGAAAAATTTAGCAGCATCTTGTCGAGTTTTTTTGTTCTAAATAGAGACTACCAACTTCAAGTGCATTTTGAAATAGAAAAAGTGTTTTTGTTTTTCAAAAACATTTTTTTCGCACTGCTTTAGAGACTAATACAACTAAAGCAAATACAACGCTGGACCAGAATTACTGCATGGACATTTTAAAAATATTTTTCCCAGAATGTAATCTATATTGTGTAATTTTGGAGTACATTTTTTGAAAAATATTTTTTTTTTGCAAACAAACACTAACAGCCGTATTCAAAATGAAGTTTTAGACACGGTTTGTTCACCCTGAACATCGAGTTCGTAACTAAAATGTTTTTAAGGCTTGTTCACTGTTTGTTCAAGAGTCTATTCAAAATGATTTTAGTTAAGTCTGCTTAACAAAAAGTTGACCATCCCTGTTTTAGTAAATCACATAAGAAAAAAACAAAAAAAATTACGAAAAACCACAAAAAATATCTTAATTTTTTACTAAAAATTGCTTTAATTATAAAAGCAAGTTGTGGAAATGGTTTTTAATAAAAGCGAGAGTTTTAAAATAACTTTAACTCTTTGGCATTTAATTTGTTGTTTACATTTTACAAAATCAATATGGCGTCAGTTAGGCAAGAGATGTTCAGCGTATGTTCATAGTTTAAGAAAATGTGTTTTGAATAAGAAATCCTTAAACAGTATCTAGACAGTGTCTAGAATTTCATTTTGAATACGGCCATAAGATTGTAAACTTTTTTGTTATACCCAATTTACACCTGAGGTGAAATCTTGTTCGAACAAGATTTCGATCATATGGTTGTGTATAAAATGATGCAGACCATATGATCGAAATCTCGTTCAAACGAGATTTTACCTCAGGTGTGAATAGGCTTTTATTTTTTCCTTAAAAAGGTTTGAAATCCACATCAATTTTTCAAAAACTTACAAATAAGCCTTTAAAAAACTTAGACTTTTTAAGTAAAAAATAGTTGTTGTTAAAAAAAAGTTGCAAAAAAAGCGGGAATATGAAACCCCGCGCGGGACGCGGGAATCGGTTATGAAAAGCGGGACAATCCCGCCAAATGCGGGACGTCTGGCAACCCTAATGAGGATAATAAAAAAAATCTAAAAAAGTGTCTAAAAAAATTTTAAAACTACAAGATTTTAAGATTAAATTGTGAGATTCTGAAATATTATATCTATACACTCAGAAGAAAAACTCTCTCAAAAAATCTGTAAAACTACTTTCAATTTGAATTAGCA
This sequence comes from Pegoplata infirma, assembly GCA_963921195.1. Lineage (NCBI taxonomy): Eukaryota > Metazoa > Arthropoda > Insecta > Diptera > Anthomyiidae > Pegoplata > Pegoplata infirma. Next base: position 124,323,348 of record OY992536.1, read on the forward strand.
ATCTTTTAGCAGATTGTTCTGCTGAGAAGGATATTTTTAGTTAAATCTCTGTCATTCAGTTTAAGAAAATAACAGACATTTTACTATGTTTATACTGATTTTTTTTGCTGAATTTCATTATTTTTTCAAGAAATTTTTTTATATAAAAAAAAAAGCAGAACAGATAGTCAGCAGATTGCTTTGCTGAAATCAGCAGATTGCTCTGCTGAAAACAGCAGATTGTTCTGCTGAAATCAGCAGATTTTTCTGCTAAAATCAGCAGATTTTTCTGCTAAAATCAGCAGATATTTCTGCTAAAATCAGATTTCTCTGCTGTCGAACAACACACATGTTTAATAACAAAAACGCCAGATAAAAGTATAAGCTTCCGTAGCCTTGTGGTTAAGAAGTGTACTATCAAATCGGAAGGTGGCGAGTTCGATGCTGGCTGGCGGCGTATGTTTTTTTTTTTTTTTTTCTTGTTATATTTATTCACCTCTTATGACAGATATTTAGCAAACCGTGTCTGCTAAAATCAGCAGATTTCTCATATGGCTCAAAATGGGTGTATTTTCAGCAGATTTTTCTGCTGATTGGACAGAGAATTTATTTTGAGTGTAGGAGATTCTCAGATTCTAAAAGCATTTTTTTAGAAACATTTTCAGATTCTAATACATTTTTCGTCAGGGAAATTGTTATATTTTGGGATTTTTTTTCTTATTGAAAAATTGTTAGATTCTGAAACATTTTATCTATAGAAAATTTTTTAATTCTTAGTTTTTTTTTATAGACAAATTTTGATATTCTCAAATATTTTTATACAAAAATATATCAGATTCTAAAAGAAATTTTATATAAAAACTTTTTCGATGCTGATACTTTTTCTATCAAAAAAATCTTAAATTTTGAATCTTTTTTATAGCAAAATCATCACATAGTACCACGGAACAAGCTAAAATCTAAAACAGCGCGATCACCAGACTTTTTACTGAATATGAATTATGAATATCTAACAACAATTTTTGAATATATGTAAATCTAAAATTTTCAATCTAGCACTTTTTCTGGGTTAAAATTGCACAAATGAACAAAGTTTTCAAACTATACTCAAAAATACTTAAATAGGGGTTAAATAGGGGGTGTAGTCATAGTTAAATCGGCGATGACTAAAAAAAATTTGAAAGTTGTGCCCCCCGTTTTCAAATTCCTGAATACGTCACTGCTGCACGCATTTTAAAAGCTCCACAGAAATACTGCATAAGTCAAACTTATATTACTAAGGCTGAGTTTTTGACATATCGCTTTAACTTAGTTTAAACGGGAGTTTTATTAAACTTTATTAAATTAAAACCAAGTTTAACCAAGCATTCTGTTTTTCAGTTCAAGTTTAGCAAATGTCGATTAACGCGGTATTGCCATACCAAATATCGCATTTCCAATTAGAATAGTTGCCATCATCGCACATTTTTCCATTTAAATACTACAACATGGCAACAATAACCAGTATATTTGAAAATCAGAGGTGTATTTTTGACATTTTTGTACCTTAGTTTAACTCTAAATCATTGGTGAGTTAAACTTAAAATAAACCACATCTCAAAAACAGAATTTGAGGTTTTAACTCAGTTTAAACCTAAACCCATTAAATTTTACAACTCAAAAACTCGCCCTAAGTGGTTACAGAAATATTAAGGAATGAAATGTTTAATACAAATAATATAATGCAATAAAATCTGTAACAGTACCTTTTATAAAAAGTACCTTTTTTATAAAAAGTATCTTTTTTATAAAAAGTACCTTTTATAAAAAGTACCTTTTATAAAAAGTTAACTTTTATAAAAAGTACCATTTATAAAAATACCTTTTATAAATATTAGCTTTTATAAAAAACACCTTTTATAAAAAGTACCTGCAATACCTCTGTAAATGCAATCAAATGATTACCTCGATTAATGGGGGTGCCTCTCCGCAGTGGCGTATACAGGGGGGGGGGGCGGGCCCCCCCGAAATGATTTCACAAATTTCAGGATTTGGTATCAAATAACAAGTACAATATTAAAAAACTTCTTAAAAAAAATTGAAAAACATTAAGAATCAAAATTTTTTGAAGAAAAATATTTTGAAACTGAAAATTTTGCTATTAAAAAAATCTCAAAATCTGAAAATTTTTTCTTAGAATTTGAAACTTTTCAACTTAAGATTCTAATGAAAAAATATCTTAGAACCTGAAGTTTTATGTACATAAAAAATGGACCTAATTGTTAGTAAAATGTAGTCAAATATTAAAATGCGACTTTGTCTTTTAAAAAAATGTCTCAGAACGATACTATTTCTTAAAAAAAAATGTCTCAGAATCTTACACTTTTCTAAAAAAAAATGTCTTAGAAAAATGTCTGAGAATCTAAGACTTTTTCTATAGGAATAATGTCTTTAAATATTGGCCTTTTTCTTAGATTCTAAGACTTTTTCTATAGGAAAAATGTCTCCGAATCTGAGAACTTTCTATACACTCAAAATATTTTGTAGGCAAAAACAAATGAAAAACACACTTAAAACCAGTGAATAAACAATTGAAAACCATCCCAGTAATTATTCGTTTGTTTTAACAAACATCAACATTTATTTTTACTGTTGACAAAATTTTCTAAAATAAATAACATTAAAAAATTACTTTTTTTCACTCTTTTTTACCAACAAATTCGAAAAAAATAACCAACGAAAACATTAAAAATTAATGATAGTTCTGTTATTTTTACCAACAAATTTCAAAAAAATAACTTACGAAAACAATAAAAATTAATGATTTCGTAGGTAATTTTTTACAATTTTTTATTGAAATATTTTTTTAAAAATTTTTTATAAAATTTTTGGGGAATCGATCCCGCAATCAACTACATTCTGGCCAGACACTCTAACCATCGCACTATAGGGAATTTTTTGGTATTTTCTGGCCAAAACTCTAAAAGCTGGGATATTGACTCGAAATTTGGCAAGTTTATTTGGTGGTATGTTTAAAAGCTCTGCATAAAAAATTGGCATGATTGGCATTGACCTGACAATTCGCGATTTTAATGCAATTTTGTAATAAAATTTTGTCAATTTTTTTTACATCCACGCCCACAAAAGTGGGCGGACAAAAAAAAATTTTCCTGGTCCCTTCGGTCCAATTGCAGGACTTTAAACTTCTTGTAGCGTAAATTTTGTTAATTTTTAAGTAAATGTACAAAAAAAAAAATGTAAAAGATGGGTTTTGCATAAGTATGCTTAGTTCTTTAAGGGGGCCTTTTTTTACATTTTCCAATTTTGCCCATTTACGAACTTGATCAGTACAAGACCATAAGACATATTCGTGCCAAACATCAGGTAGCTAGCTCTTTTGGTTTGGACAGCATCGTGCATTCCCCAGACTATTAGACTAACAGACGGTCGGACGGACATCCCTAAATATATTTTGCGCATGGAGCCGCATGGCTTAGCGGATGAATACATCATACTCGGAAAGAGTTTCTTAATACCTCAAAGAGATGTGGGAGTATGCAAATATAAGCAAAAAAAGTAGGAACCCAAAAATATTGTTGGTTAAAAAATGATAAAAAATAGTTAAATAGAAAAATTAAAAAAATATATAAATCTGCATTTTAAATCTGTACTTTGTACAAAGTATATTTCTTTGCTCTATTGCTAATTGAAATTCATTTTAATAGATTTTAATACAGGATTTTAAGTACGTTGCTGTTGTAATAAGTTTTGTTCCCCAAAATGTAAAAAAAAAATATAAAAAATTAAGTTATGAGTTGTATATGGGGCATTCCATTTGAAATCGGACACTTCGAAAAACTTTTTTTTTAGATTTTCCCAATTTGTTTACAGTTTTTAGTACCCTTCGAAAACTCCTTCGCGGTAAATTTTCAGATTTTTTTGATGACCCGTTCAAAAGATATCGAATTTTTAAAAATTGGTAGTTTGTTTCTTTACTCAAACTTCTTTTAATCATAACTTCTTAAATAAGGGTCCGAATTTCAATTTTTTTTTTTTTCAAAATTTTTGTTTTTTTACGTACTTTCTAAAAAAAAATCCCAAAAAATTCTTAAAAGCGCTCTAGTACGCGATTTTTAAGTTTTAACATTTAAATCTCATTTTTGAAAATGTTTGTACTCTTCGATTTTTTTGAAATTTTTTTGTGTAAAACTTCTACCAATTCTACAAATTTTTTGCCCAGGAAGATCGTGGGATAACGATTATTACTATTTTTTAAAATTTTTTTAAAAAATTTTATTGTAATTTTTCAATCTTAAAATCATTTATACTGCTCCAACGGTGCGTCATAGAGGGGTCCTTTATAAGACCGACCCCCATTAATTTTTACGTCTTATCATTTCTTTGGAACAAACTAATACCCTATCTCCAATTTCTAACGGGGCTTCCACACAAAACGACATTTTTTAAAATTTGTTCCAACCGCTCTAACTGCCCTAATAGTGCCCTTAGAGCAACAAAATGTATGACCGACCCAAAATAGTTTTTTAGTCCAAACATTTTCTCTGAACACACCTACCCTCTATCTTTAATTGTTAAGGCGGTCCCCATACAATTTTTTTTTATTTTTTGTAAATTTCTTTTATTTAATCAGCTTCTACCGGTCCAATGGTGCGTCCGAGAGGGGTCATTAGTGATATCGACCCCCATTTATTTTTACCCTACAACATTTTTTCAAAACATACCTACGCTCTATCTCCACTCCCTAAGTAGGCTCCCATACAAATAACAGTTGGAGCAAATTTTATAAAAATGTAATTTTGTATGGGAGACTACTTAGGGAGTGGAGATATGGCGTAGGTATGTTTTGAAACAATGTTGTAGGGTAAAAATAAATGGGGATCGGTCTCACTAATGACCCCTCTCGGACGCACCATTGGACCGGTAGAAGCTGATTAAATAAAACAAATTTACAAAAAATAAAAAAAAAATGTATGGGGACCGACTTAACTGTTAAAGATAGAGGGTAGGTGTGTTCAGAGAAAATGTTTGGACTAAAAAACTATTTTGGGTCGGTCATACATTTTGTTGCTCTAAGGGCACTATTAGGGCACTTAGAGCGGTTGGAACAAATTTTAAAAATGTCGTTTTGTGTGGGAGCCCCCTTAGAAATTGGATATAGGGTACTAGTTTGTTCCAAAGAAATGTTAAGACATAAAAATTAATGGGGTCGGTCTTATAAAGGACCCCTCTATGACGCACCATTGGAGCAGTAGAAATGATTTTAAGATGGAAAAATTACAATAAAATTTTTTTAAAAAATTTTAAAAAATAGTAATAATCGTTATCCCACGATCTTCCTGGGCAAAAAATTTGTAGAATTGATAGAAGTTTTACACAAAAAAATTTAAAAAAAATCGAAGAGTACAAACATTTTCAAAAATGAGATTTAAATTTTAAAACTTAAAAATCGCATACTAGAGCGCTTTTAAGAATTTTTTGGGATTTTTTTTTTAGAAAGTACGTAAAAAACAAAAATTTTGAAAAAAAAAAATTTGAAATTCGGAACATTATTGAAGAAGTTATGATTAAAAGAAGTTTGAGTAAAGGAACAAACTACCAATTTTTAAAAATTCGATATCTTTTGAACGGGTCATCAAAAAAATCTGAAAATTTACCACGAAGGAGTTTTCGAAGGGTACTAAAAACTGTAAACAAATTGGGAAAATCTAAAAAAAAAGTTTTTCAAAGTGTCCGATTTCACATGGAATGCCCCATATTTGTGTTGGTCTGAGAAATTTCTAAATTAAGAATTTTGTTATTGACGCTTCCGTACTAGCGGTAAAAGAGCTTGGTGAACAAAAATATGTGTGCTAGCCTACTTTTATATAGTATACTTTATAATGGCATCAGAAAAAAATTGTTTTGAACACATCAAAAATGGACTTTTGGCCAACAATTCCTTATAAATTCCCTATAGTGCATCGTGCCAAAGTCACTTGATACAAACATGTTTTTATATTTCTATAAATAATTTTTTGATTTTTTTTTTCTACAAAAAAATAACTGACTTGTGTAGTTAAAAACTAATGATATTTCATTAAAAAATACCAACAATTTAAAAAAAAATTACTTACCCGAGTAAAAAGGAATTTATATAAATGTATATTATTTTATATGTTTTCATAAAACCATATAAAACTATATGAGTCAAAGTATAAAATTATATCTCACTTTGAAATTTTCCAATTTTTTTAAATGATGTCATATAAAATCATATCTAATTATATTGTTCATAATATATTATTATAAATGGTAGATGTAATCATACGTTGCACATAAAACTTAATCCGATTTCATACATTATTATACGTGACTTTATATCTAATTATGTATAGGACTTTACTAAACAAAAAATCCAGTATCAATTTATGTATAATTATATATGACTAATATAATACCATTTAAAACTATATATGGTTCCATACTAAAAAAATTTCCAACAAAAATAATAGATATAATTATATGTGTCTTAAACGATAACATATCTGTGTTTGTATGGTACTATATATACGCAAATTTCGTCTAAACTCAATATATATTTATAAATGGTCGCATATGTAATGGAATATATATTTTGATATAATCATGTATAAAAAAAATATTTTTTTGACCAAACAACTAGCCATATATAATTATATATGCCAGTATTTCAAAATTTATTTTTGTGTGTCAACATATGAGGAGCCGCAGAACAAAACGTACTTTTTCGCATATTAAATTTTTTTGGGACATTGAGGTTTATTTATTTCGCCCCTTTAAAAAACTGCATGAACCTGAATATGGTAACAAGTTTTTTGCTTATCAAGAGATGCATCAAACTGCCATAAGTCACCACATTATATGTTAAGGATGTTTAATATAAAACCACTTTTACTTTGGAAAAAGTACGTTTTGTTTAAAAATAATGAAAAAAGTACGTTTTGTTTAAAAATAATTGAAAAACGACGTTTTGATGTGCGTATTTTTTTAAACGATACTATTTTGATCGAGTGTTTTAAAAATGTTCTTATTTATTAAAAACTACAAAGGAGCCTCATTGGCTCATATTTAGATACGTTACACACGAATTGGCAAAGTTAATGTACCCCCATACTGTAGTTGTGGGGTGTAAATAGACCAATAACAAGAATAAGGGGGAAATCCTTCGCTGGCCTGCAAGAAGGCCTCAAAAAATCTTTGTGGGCATTTATATGTATATGGAATATAAGAGTAAAATGGCATATTATAAAATTATGAAAAATCTTGCATATGAAATACAATGAAAAAAGTACGTTTTGATAAAAAAAATTAACAAAAAAGTACGTTTTGTTACACACCAATTTTTAGGGAATCCATTTTCTTGACGAAAAACAAAAATAATTCACGCTATGGAAATTTTTTCTGATAGATTTCGAACCAAATAATATAAAAAGAACAAAAAATCAATTTGTCAAAAAATGCGAAAAAGTACGTTTTGTTCTGCGACTCCTCATATATGGTTATACAAAACTTTTTATTGTATCATATAAAATTACATATGATTTTTGGGAACCCGAGTTCGATTCCCGGCCCAGTCGAGAAAAAAAAAGTTTTTTTTTATTTTTTTTAAATAGAAAACACTTTTTTATTGCGTTTAATTTTTTTAGAACTAAAAAATTTTCATTTTTGGAATTTTTGCAATCATTTTTAAAAAATTATTTTTCTTTTATACAGTTATATATAACTATATTTGATTTATTATAAAATTATCTATAATTTTTGGGAACCCGAGTTCGATTCCAGAAAAAAAATATATTTTTTTTATTTTTTTTTAAATAGAAAACACTTTTTTATTGCATTTATTTTTTTAGAACTAAAAATTTTTCTTTTTTTGAATTTTTGCAATCATTTAAAAAAAATTATATTGCTGTTATATAGTTATATATAACTATATTTAATTTATTATAAAATTATCTATCATTTTTGGGAACCCGAGTTCGATTCCAGAAAAAAATATATTTTTTTATTTTTTTTTATATAGAAAACACTTTTTTATTGCATTTGTTTTTTTATAGAATTTAAAAAATTTTACTTTTTGAATTTTTGCAATCATTTTTAAAAATTTATATTGCATTTATATAGTTAATAATAGCTATATTTGGTTTAAATTATCAAATTATCAATGATTTTTGGAACCGATCTCAAATCTTATTCTGATTTCCTGATTCCATGAAAAATTTCAAACTTATAAGCCAAAGTCTTGGAAATATGACTTGGAAATAAGGCATATGACTTGGAAATAAGGCATACCGCTACATTAAAATTATTGTTTAAGCTTCCCAGTCAGAAATTGCCAACCGTACCAAAAATTTTGTGTTGGTACAATATCGGGCTAGCCAAAAATACAACATTGTATAATGTAAAACAGTTTTACTAAAAATATTGTGTTGGCACAACTTTGTGTTTACATAAAACACTACACTATAGATTATAATTTAAAAGTTTAACATTTTTATTTTTTTAAAAAGTTTTCGATTTACATAGACCTCAACTCTTTAATCTAAGTGAACACTTAAGTAGTTGCTTTTTCAACCAATTTGTACAAAATGGTAACTAAAAAGCACGACATCGAGATTTTCAATACATCCCTAAGCAAAAGTTAAATCCAATGTCGTAAATTTGTAAAATCAATAGAGGTATTCAGAGTCTTGTTGCCACCCCTGGCAATGTAACAAAAGAGTACTTCTTTCAAAAAATACATGTATTTTGAAAAGTAATTTTGAAAAGTGCTCTTTTACCACCAGTGCCAGGGCTGGCAAGCAAGACTCTGAATACCACTAATGTTAACCCAACGTTAAAACAAAAGTCGAGCGATCGTTGGCCACTGCTATCATTTCAACGTCGGAATGACGTCGTAGACTTAGAAACGGGTATGATTCGCCAACGTTGGTACCGTTGCCGCCAACTTCATTCCAACGTTGGCCCGTTTGTATTTTTCTGACTGGGTTACCATGGAAGCCCCTAATAGCGCTGTACGTCATTCCAATTTTTTTTTTTTTTGCAAATTTTATCAAAAATTTTCTAAGTCTTTTTGAAAATTGTGTACAAGTGAATAACATATTTAATTGGATATAATCATATATTACTATATGTTAGATCAATTTGATATAATTAGATACGATCAATTTATTTAAAACTAAGTCTTTTAAAGTTGTTATTTGCTAACAACGTCCGCTGGTCTAGAGGGTAGAGATTGCGATTACAAAACGGAAGACTTGTGGTTCTAATCCCCGTCCTTTCGAAGTTTTTTTTTTTTTTTTTATTTATTTTCAGTTTGACATTATTATATCTAAAAATAAATATAAAAACAGAAACATTTTTTGGATAAAAATGTATCCAATAATTTTTTTATAAAATCAAGATATCAGATATTATAAGATAACTTTGGCGCGGCCAAATTTCGGATGAAATTACATTATATAATATCCAATTTAATATAAAATCATGATATTGGATATTTTAAGATAACTTTGGCGCGGCCAATTTCCGGATGAAATTACATCATATCATATCATATTTAATACAAAATCATGATAATAGATAATTTGGGATAACTTTGGCGCGGCCAATTTCCGGATGAAATCACATACAATCAAATATTAAACTGTAACTTCATATATTATAAGATGTTATGAGATAACTTTGGCGCGGCCAATTTTCGGATGAAATTTAGCAAAATCAGATCCAATAAATTGTATATAATTTTATAAGACAACATGTTTTACCATACAATTTTTTTTTACTCGGGTACACAAATCATTAAAAATCAAACACTCAGAAAATTATGTAAGTTACTACATGTTAGTTGTTTGTATATTTTACAGTAGTTAGTTGTTTTCAACTACAAAGTCAGTTGTTTTTGTATGAAAAATATCAAACAACTATTTCTGTTAGTTATTTTAAGTCGTTTTTTTGAACAACTTACAAAAAAGTACTGTGATGTAGTAACAGTTATTTAAAGTAGTTAATTTTAATTTTTTATGTCTGAAAAATTTTTAAAGTTTTTTTCCAATAAAAATAAATTTTCGTTTTTTAATTTTTCACATTTTAAAAAAAAAAAAAAAAAAAAAATTTGGTCTTATTTTTTTGAAAAATATTTTGAAAATTATATTTGATTATTTTATTTTTACTACATTTTAGTTGTTTTGACTACAAATGTAAGTAGTTTTTACTACATAAGTCAGTTGTTTTTTGTCAGTTAAAATAACTAACATTGTTAGTTGATTTAACTGAAAAAGTAGTTGACCCCAAAACAACTTACAAAGTAGTTATTTTAACTGACATTTTCAGTTGATTTTACTAACATAATTTTTTGAGTGAAAGAATTATCAGTAGTTTTTACTTACAAAATGACTTTAAAAATTAAATGTTAATGAAAGTCTTTATTTTTTGGTATGTTATTTTTGAAACAAAGGACTGAAGTAGTCATTAATAAAAACTGAACATCAAACAAATGTTTTTTCTTTTAAAAACGACTAAACGGAAAACTTTTTAAATAAACTACAAACAGTTAATGACATAATTTTTTGAGTGTAGGAATAATGTCTCTGAATCTGAAAAAGTCTCAGGAAAATGTCTCAGAATCTTATACTTTTTTTTTACGAAAATGTCTCAGAATCAACGAGTTTTTCTTAAGGAAAATTATCTCAAAATCTAAAATTTTGTGTATAGGAAAAATGTCTTAGAGATACTAGCTGAGACTTTTTGTATAGAAAAATGCTCCAAATCTAAGACTTTTTCTATTGTAAAAATATTTTTTCTATAAGAATTATGTCTCAGAATCTGAGTATTTTTCTATGGGAAATCTGAGGCTTTTTCTATATCAAAAAGATTTTTTAGAAGAAAACCCTTGACAATTTCCTATAGGTAAAATGTCTCAGAATCTGAGACTTGTTCTTTAAGAAAATGTCTAAGAATTTGAGACTTTTTCTATTGGACAAGTGTTTAAGAATCTGAGACTTATTCGATATGAAAAATGTCTCAGAATCTAAGAAATTTTGAAACTTTTTCTATAAAAAATGTCTAAGAATCTGAGAATTTTTCTATAGGAAAAATGTCTAAGAATTTTAGACTTTTTTTATAGGAAAATTTTCTCAGAATCCGAGAATTTTTTTTAGGAAAAAGGTTTTAGAATCTATGACTTTTTTTATACTGTTTTCTTTTTAAAAAGGTCTCAGAATCTGAATTATTTTTCTTATAGAAAAAGCTAATATTTTCTCAGAATCTAAATCTTTTTGTGTAGAATGTTTCAGAATCTGAGAAAATGTGCTAGACTAGAAATATCTCAGATTTTGGAAAAATGTCTTACAATCGGAGTCTTTTCTTTTGGAAAAGTATTTTATGAATATGTTTATAGAATCATTTTCTAAAGTGACTTTTTCCCGAGAAACGTTTTCCATTGGAAATATGATTAAGAGTCTTTGACTTTTTCTATAACAAAAACTGTCTCAACTGGCAATTGTCATAGAATCTTAGACGTTTCTTTGAAAAATAAATTCAGATTGTGATAATCTTCTTTGTGAAAATGTATCAGCATCTGATACAATTCATACTTAAAAAAAAGTCTCCCAAAAAATTTTAAAATATAAAAAAATTTAATTTTTTCCCCCAACAGTTTAAAACTTACTCAAAAATGAAGAATTTGATTGTGTTACATTCAGTTCAAGGAAAAGATCGAGAAAAATTCTGAAACATGTGCTGTTATGTAAATTTTTTGTAAAAAAAAAAAAAGTTGGGCCCCCACCGAAATAAAATCCTGGATACGCCCCTGCCTCTCCGCAAATTGCCTTAACACTCACTAAATCATTAGTTTTTTCAAAATCTCAATTCGCTATATCATCCATGGCACATGCACCAACCTATATAAACAAAAAAATAATAACATTTCAAAACGAATTAATTAGAAGAAGTTTAGGACTCATGAAATCCTCCCCTGTTCAGGTGGTTTATGCTATAGCCTGTATGATGCCGCCCAAACACCGTGCACAATACCTTGCTGCAAAAGAACTACTAAGATTGAAAATATCAAATGAAGGCATTTACAACACTATAGCCACTAATCCCCGTAAAAAATCAAGTTTAGGATTTATTTACACTAAATTCAAAAACACCTTTGACGCGTTAATAAACAATGTCCAAACTAAAAGTTCTCCAAAAATTTACACTGTTATGGTTCTCTGTCAAACATCCAAAGATAACACCCCTCGGGAAATGCTTAAGGCACTCTATCTAGTGAACATGAATCAACTTATGGGTGAGTCTATATGGGCAACCGATGCTTCAGTTGGAACCAACACAACAGGTTGTGCAGTATGCAATATATCCTGCAAACAAAATGTTCTCTTCAAAATTCAATCAAGTCTCCTCTCTAACGGGTGAACTCCATGCAATTGACAAAGCCATCGACATCGCAATTGAAGATGGAATGGAAGAAGTAGCAATACTGACAGACAGAAAAAACGCTTACCTCCTTGTTATAGTTATTCTTCATATTATATTGACAAGGGCAGTACAAACTGGTGACATCTCCGGATGTACTTCAAAGATAAATAAATTAATGTCTGGAATAAAATTGAAATATGGAATGTAGGATTTTTGGGTGAAGAAGAAAACATTTTGGCAGAGGTACTTTTTGGTAATTCCGTTTCTAACGGGGGTAAGAAAGTGTACTTTTGTTACTTTTTTCTGTTCTTATAATAATGACCGTAGAAGCTTGAATTTTGGAATATAGGGGCCTTCGGGAAAAAAGCATTCTGCTTAAGTATTTTTAAAAAATTCCATTTCTAGAGGTGTAAAAAAGGGTTTTTTTGATACTTTTTATATTTCATGAAGTAATGATCCTAAGACCTAAAATTTTAAATGCTGGAAAAAGTGATTTTTGGAAATTCTGTTTCTAAGGGTCGCGACTAGAGTTGTCAAAACCGATTTCCGAAGTATTCGAAAAATCGATTTTTTTCTAATTTTCCAGTTTTTTAAAACCGGTTTTTTAAAAAGGCCGGTTTTCGAAGTATTCAAGAAACCGATTTTTTGGTCTCGAATAATCGACTTTTTTATATTTATTTTTTTTGCTATTTTGCTTTCAATGTTGTTTTTGAAAAGCCAACTTAAAACTTTGAAGAACATTTTAACTATACCTTAAAAGAAATTCAAAATCCTGAATTAAAGGAGGGACTTGATACTACAGAGATAAATTATCTTAAAATCTTCCAAATTAGATCTGCTTTACAAGGCATTACTGAAAAGTAATGGGCGTATGATACTTCCTTTTTTCAAGTAACTACCCAGGCAGAAAAGTACAAACGGGCCAACGTTGGAATGAAGTTGGCGGCGACTGTACCAACGTTGGCGAAGCATACCCGTTTCTAAGTCTACGACGTCATTTCGAAGTTGAAATGATAACAGTGGCCAACGATCACTCGACTTTTGTTTTGACGTTGGGTTAACATTGATTTTACAAAATTTACGACATTGGATTTACCTTTTGCTTAAGGATGTATTGAAAATCGTGATGTAGTGCTTTTTAGTTGCCATTTTGTACAAATTGTTTGAAAAAGCAGCTACTTTAGTGTTCACTTAGATTAAAGTGTTGAGGTCTTTGTAAATCAATAACTTTTTAAAAAAATAAAAATTTTAAACTTTTAAATTATAATCTATAGTGTAGTGTTTTATGTAAACACAAAGTTGTGCCAACACAATATTTTTAGTTAAACTATTTTGCATTATACAATGTTGTATTTTTCGTTAGCCCGATATTGTACCAACACAAAATTTTTGGTACGGTTGGCAATTTCTGACTGGGTAGTTGCTAACTTTTTTTAGGGTTTTCTATGAAAATTTCGATAGATTTAACCAAAAATTTTTAATTTATAGTAATTCCCATAGGGAAACCCGAAAAAAACTTGTAACTTGAAAAAATCATACAACCATAACCCAACCTCAACGATTAGTGAACGTGTTCTTTCAGTATCATCCACTACAAAAACTAACAATAAGTTGAGAAATCGTATGTTCCCAAATCATTTGAACTGTATCCTGTTTTTAAATACTATTTAATAAAAACTAAGTGAGAGTGTTAAATTCGGCTGTGCCGAAGCTTTTATATCCTCCAACATGCAAAAAATTAATAACTTTTCATGTGCTTTTTTGGGGGAGGGGAGGGGGGGGTGTTTAAGTGGGTCATTGGAGGCACCTTGGTCTTCGGGGTAAATGTTTTAAAGTTAATTTATAATGCTTTTGGCGCTATAGTAATACAATTTTATCATTAATTAATTTTATTATTTTTTTATATATACACGCCCACAAAATTGGACGAGCCGAAAAAAGAACTAAATTTTTTAATCCCCAGCCTTTGAACTTCTTCTACCATAAAAATGTTTCTTTTGTTTTACAAAAATGTAAAAAAACATGTTAAAAAGGGTAGTTTTTCAGAGGTTAGTTTTTCGAGGGGGATCTTTTTTCACCCTGGTCCTATTTTGTCCATTTACAAACGTAGCCGGCCTTTGACCATGAGGCATATTTGTGCCAAATTTTAGCGGTCTAGCTTTTTTATTTTGGACTGAATCGCATTTTATACAGACGGACATGCTTGTTTTGTTTTTTTATTATTATTTTAAAAGGCGGTTTTTCGAAGTATTCGAAAACCGGTTTTTGAAATAGACGAATATTTGACAACTCTAGGTCGCGACCGATCGTAAAGGGATTAAAAAAGTGCAAATTTAATTATTCTTATTTCTATTCTTATATAGCACAAAAAAAATAGTTTTTGGAAAATTTAATTTTAAGGGGAAAAGGTGGAAATGGTTATTTTTAGCTATCTAACTATTAAACTAAAAGCCCCAGAAATAACATCCAAGAGGACATATTTTAAAATTTTAGGGTAAAAAGGGGTACCTGGTAACAGTTGTGTAAAATGGTACTTTTCATATCTATAAGATAAAGATAATAAAACTTTTTATTTCTTAAACGCATATTAAACGGAGAGGAATGAAACTTACATGGAACGAAAGGAGATGGGATTGGAAATGAAATGGAGTAGAACGGGGAACGAAATGAGCAGGGAACAATATGGAATGATACTTTTTACTAAAATTTTTCGTATTTAACTATTTTTACTCCATATTTTTTTTCTCTGTATGATTTTCCACTCAAATTTTTTTTTTCAATTTCTTTTTTCACTGAAATATTTATTCACTCAAAATCCCAAAACCCGATATAAGGGCTCGAAAATGGTCTATATCTTTTTTCACCGGAACGACGTACCAGCGAAGTTATTCAAATTTTATTGTTTAAATTATTTTATTTTATGAAAGACTTAAACGTCCACAAGTAAATAAAACAAAGACTATTTTTTTTAAATCGATAGAGAAATCCTGATCCTTATATTATCCGGTATTCAATACAACCGGTAACGAAGTACCGGGATGGTAAGCTAGTACATATATAAAGGCCGAATAAATACATTTTATTTGTATGTACCTTTTGGTACTAAAAATAAAAAACAACAAAAATGAATAACTTTAAGAAAAAGTTGTCGAACAATTTTTTTCAGGGTAATTATGACCCAATAAACTCAAAAAAGTCATCAGAAATTAATTTTCGAATTAAGTTTTGGAGCCTGGAGCAACATTGTGAAGAGTGCCTCAGGGCACTGTTTGCCGGTTTAGATGTAAAAAAACAATGAAATATATTTTTTTAATTATGATACGATTTTATCGAAAAACGAATGAAAACAGTACGAAAAATAAGTAAATACACCGAGGGAAAAAACATATTTAAATCAAATATGTTCATGTTTATTTTAAGTATGCTACATATTTTTGGAAAAAATTTAAATTTTAATATTGTTTTTTATTGATTTTAACATAACATTTTTGTTTCAAAATTGCATACAATTTTGATTTAAAATTTATCACTTAAAATTTAATATGCTGTCATCAAAAGCCGTTAAAAATTTTAAAAATATCTTATTCAAATATTTGTATTAAAAATAATATTTTTCATGTTTATTTTAAAGTTGAACAATTTTGTTTTTTGACATTTAAAGTTTTTTTTTTAAGAAATATAATAAAGTTGGGCAATTTTATTTTAAGTACCCGGGTGAAAATAACCATGTATGTTCATATATGATGCATATATGGATGTCCATACAAGTGCATATCCGTAATTTGAGGGTGCATGTACATTAATGATCATACATTGTCATACATGAATTTGTATATATAATTTTTTTTTGTATTTTTTCCATAAAATGTCTAATAACACTGTGCAACAAATTTTGGGTCATCGCATTGAGCCTCAATGCCTTCAACGCCATATGAAAGTAGACCATCAAATGGACAAAATCACCAAAGGGTTTTGCAAAGTCAGTTCGGATATCTTTTTATAGATATAGATATTTCCTCATAAAATTTCACTAGGGCTTGTCGAATGTTCAAAGTTTGTGCGACATGCGCAAAGTGCTTAAAAAGGGTCAATTATAAATAATCAATGTTTGTTATTTATTTTTACCAATTTGGTAATACCAAAGCAGTGTTAAAAAATATCGACAAAAAACAGTGCAAATATACTTTTGAGCTAAAAATGATGTTCTGATGTGTTTTATAAAATTTTATGATGATTCTTTTCTTTGATCAAATTAACCCTCTAGCTCCCTCTTTTAAAGGGTCATTTTTGTCCTTTTTTAAAAGAAATACAAAAAAGTCTATAAAAAAAGGCAGTTAGTTAAAGGGTTAAAATGTTTTACAAATATTTTCTGCATCAAATTTTACTAGGGCACGTCTAAGACAGCAAGTTCGTCCAGCATATAGAAAATGCTTAAAAATTTTAAAGTACCCGAGTAAAAAAGGTTATATATAATTATATATAATTTGATAAAATTATATAAATTTATATAAAATTATATATAATTATATATAAATTTATTTTTATTAAAATATCATTATATATAATTATATATAATTAGATCTGCTTTATAAAATTATATATAAATATTTTTTAATGCAAAAAATACAATAACGTATATGCAAATGCTATATTTTTTATACCCTACAACCACAGTATGGGGGCATACTGACTTTGTCAATCCGTGTGTAACGCATTTAAATAACGGTATAGGATCCCATAAAGTATTTATTCTATTTATCCATGATAGATTGTGATACCAAAAACCATGATAATCATATTTTTATTAGATATTTATATTTTTGCTCAATTCTATTAATTATAAGGAAACAAGTTTAGTGAAGTTAAAAATAATATCACTGTGCTACAAATGACCAAAAATAAAATATGCAGGGGTTCTCATATGAAAATTCGGGTTGGTTGGAGTCCATAGAGTACTGATATACTCATAGTTTTTCTGGATCACTTCGTTAAGTACGTTTTTTATTGGCAAATGTGTTGAAAAACGGCAATTCTTAAATTACAAATTTAAAAAATTATTGCTTTGTTAGTTTGCAACCGATTTTCAATTTTATGGATTTTTTGGAAAGGTATAAGTCTTACCTTTTAAAAAAAACAAAAATATTAAAAATCGATCAAGAATTGGCTGAGCTACGATCGTTTAAGTTAAAAAAAATCCAATTTTTTGAAAAATTTGTCATATTCTTTATACTCTAAGTTGAAATTCCATCATTAAACAATTTTATTTTTATTTTTGTATAAAAGTATAGTAAAGTAGCTTTCCAAAACACCAAAAAACATAACAATCGGTTAAAAAATGAATGAGTTATGCTAAGTTTTGTGATAGGACATTTTTATTTTTTTTCAGAAATGCTTGTAATTCAGGTATTATTCATAAATCTTATTGCTAGTAGTAATTTTATTTGCCTATACATATAAACAAGAGATGGTAACATAATTAGATTTGTGCGTGATTGACACATGATCACAAGTGAGCGTGATTGAAAATCAATTTTACTCACGTGGTTGTGAGTGAGTGGAATAAAAAAAATGGAAAATAGGCTCGTTTAAGTAAAAAATCTTTTTTGAAAAGTAATACCTGCAACATTTTTATGACAGAAAAAGTTGTACGTTCGTAAACATTTTTGAAACGAAATTGGTAAAATTGTAGGATCATTTGATGGAAATTTTACCTATTTATAAATAAACGTATGAGGCATTCCACACCAAATATCCAACAAAAAAAAAAAAAAAACACATGTACCGTAAATTTCTGAACAGGTTGTATGAATAGCCCTATATGGAGTTTTAAAATTTTTCAAAAACTTGACTTAGAAGGTCAAATATTGGAAAAATGGTCAAATTTGTGTTGAGTTACCTTGTTTAAATATTTATTAAATTAAAACGGAATGCACCACAATCTCAAACATCGATTCATTTTTTTTTTTTTTGGAAAATTTTCAGAATTAGTTCTGAAATTTTTGCATTTTTAAAAAAAGCCAATTAATCAAAAACCCGGCCACTTTTTTTTTAAGCTTAGATGTTTGTCTATCCACACAAATAAATTCAGACATATGTTTTTTTGAGAAAATCGCATTTGAATATTAATTTTCATAACAATTTTGTAATTTGCTTGTATTTTCTTGTTTCAACGTAGCGAATGACTATTAAATATTTGCATTAGTCATACGCTACGTTGAACCAAGCAAATTACCAAATTGTCATGAAATTCAAAATTCAAATGCGATTTCTCGAAAATAACGAAAAAAACACATTAAAATTTTTTTGTGTGGATAGACAAACTAGAGATGGGAACATGAGCAGATAAGAGCGTAAATGTGACTGAATTCAATTTTACTCACGTGATTGTGAGTGAGTGTGAGAAAGATTATTGCGTGAAAGAGTGAGCGTGAGTTGATTTTTTTGCGTGAGTTTGCGTGATTTATTTTCTCTTCATATTTCCTTTCATTCCAAAAAAAGCAAAAAAAAAATGTAAAATTTTGCTTAACTTCAGATTTCGTCCCGAAAAAATCAAAACAAATGTAAAATTTTAGATTTTGCTGAAAATTTTGAAAGATTTTTGAAATTATTTTTAGTATAAATAAGAATATCGTGAGTGTGAGTCAACGTTAGCGTGAGTGACTCTTGCATCGGCGTACGTGAGTGTGAGTTGTATTAAATTTACACACGTGATTGTGAGTGAGTGTTAAAAGAAAAATTATGCTCGTGATTGAGTGAAAGTTAAAATTCACTCACGTGACCATCTCTTAGACAAACATCTAATCTTTAAAAAAAAATTAAAAAAAAAAAAAATGTGGCCGGATTTTTTATAAATTGACTTTTTTAAAAAATGGAAAATTTCAGAACGGGTTCTGAAATTTTTTTTTATTTCACTCACACTTTTTTATTACACTCACTCAAAACGACGTGAGTAAAATTGATTTTCAATCACGCTCACTTGTGATCATGTGTCAATCACGCACAAATCTAATTATGTTACCATCTCTTGTTTATATGCATAGGCACATAAAATTACTACTAGCAATAAGATTTATGAATAATACCTGAATTACAAGCATTTCTGAAAAAAATTAAAAATGTCCTATCACAAAACTTAGCATAACTCATTCATTTTTAAACCGATTGTTATGTTTTTTGGTGTTTTGGAAAGCTACTTTACTATACTTTTATACAAAAATAAAACAAAAATTGTTTAATGATGCACTTTCAACTTAGAGTATAAAGAACATGACAAATTTTTCAAAAAATTGGATTTTTTTTAACTTAAACGATCGTAGCTCAGCCAATTCTTGATCGATTTTTAATATTTTTGTTTTGTTTAAAAGGTAAGACTTATACATTTCAAAAAAATTTATAAAATCGAAAATCGGTTGCAAACTAACAAAGTAATAATTTTTTAAAGTTGTAATTTAAGAATTGCCGTTTTTCAACACATTTGCCAATAAAAAACGTACTTAACGAAGTGATCCAGAAAAACTATGAGTATATCAGTACTCTATGGACTCCAACCAACCCGAATTTTCATATGAGAACCCCTGCATTTTTTTGGTGTAGCACAGTGTATTTGTGGCTTGAAATTATCTAACAAGGAAGGTCTTTAATATGGGAATGTGGGAAGGGAAATAAGAGTTACCTGTTTTTTTGCTGCCCAATCTCAAATTACAAAAAGGGTTGCCACCTTTTAAAAAATGTGATATTTCGGGAAAATTAGGAAAAAAAACCCCGAACTAGCAGGAATTTCACCAAACGCAAAAATTCGGGTCAGCTTAATTTTAATAGAGATTATTATACCTCTCTATATAAACTATCCCAAAGTTTTTACATTTTTGAAAATAAGGACTTAACAAAGCCGAATTTG
Organism: Pegoplata infirma; assembly: GCA_963921195.1. Lineage (NCBI taxonomy): Eukaryota > Metazoa > Arthropoda > Insecta > Diptera > Anthomyiidae > Pegoplata > Pegoplata infirma. Next base: position 124,343,662 of record OY992536.1, read on the forward strand.
GACAACACCGATACACCATTGGATATGCCTTGAAAAAACCTTTCAATCTTTATAAAATGTTCATATAGTTTCTTTTGAAGAAATGTTAAAAATTCTCAAAAAACTAAAAAAATATCATTTTTCCCCTCCACTTTGGCCCCCTAAATTTGAGATTGGGCAGCTAATAAAAAAACAGGTAACTCTTATTTTCCTCCCCTTTTTGCAGATCTACCCTTTAAAAATCGAAAACCAAAATTAATTATAAGAAACACACATAAGAAATGGTCTACTTTTATTAATTTCTATATTGTATGTACATATATTGTCGATTCTCTGCCAAAAACTTCTATTTGTTTTGTCCTTTTGTGTTTTTTTAGGTTAAATTGCAATGTTTAAAGAATATTGCAATTTATTTCATACAAAATTTAGTCCATTAGAGTGGAATGTGTATACATTAGACCGACTCACCTTATATGGGCGAAAAAAAAGTTAAAGTTGTACCCCCCTCAAAATTAACTTTGTCATGTTTTATGAAGATTCCCAAAATATTTGGGCTCTAGCGATAATCTCCCGTGAGCTAAACCGCGTCAAAAAAGGGTCCAAAAATTGTATTTTTCGTGAATAAAAAATTCAGTAAATTTTTTTTTGTCCAATGAATGACCAAATATAATAGATATTTAGGAATTCTTTGATTCTGCATTAAAACATTTTAAAAATCTAACCACAGACTCGAGATAACGAGATGTTTACGTCAGTTTTTTGATGCTTTTCAATTCGATTTTACTGAAAACTTAAATAACTTTGGTATTTTTTGTCAGATTTTCACTTCTAATACATCGTTAGAAAGGTGTTGACCGCCGCTTGGGATTTTAGACAAAAATTAACCCTTAACTGCACTGTCTTACTTTTTTATAAAATTTACTTCGACATCATTAAAAACCCATTTTATAACCACAAAAAGCATATCTTTGTGCAGGAAACACGTTTAATTTATATTTTTAGTCGCAATTAATTTAACCCATGCATGATCAAAATATTTTGGCAAGGTTAGGTTAGGTTAGGTTAGGTTGTAAGTGGCTGCTGACGTTTTACGTCAACACACGTAGACTCTGAGGTCCATTGTGATACCACGGGATCGTAATAGGTTTCCCTACTAGTCCCTGTCGTTAAACCAGTTTGAGCTTCTTATGAAACTCCTTAGATGTTGTATTTTGACATCCGACAAATCAGAAAGATCGTACAGCTCCCTAGATCCCAGTGAAGCAAGTCGCTGACCAGAAAGTGCCGGGCAATGGCAAATAAAGTGTTCGATAGTTTCCAACTCCTCTTCATCCATGCAACTTCGGCAAAAGTCATTCGACGGCACATTTAACCGCTCTGCGTGCTTCCCTATAAGACAGTGTCCGGTAATTATAGAAACCACCGTCGAAATCTCTCCTCTTGGAAGCGATATCAGCTCACTTGTGCGCCCCTGATTAAGAGAAGGCCAAATCAGTCGTGTTGTCTCACACGTCCATCCATTTGCCCATCTTTGATTAGTCTCCGTCGCAGAACAAAGCCGTAGGTTTTGCTTGCAAGTTTCTAGAGGCATACCAACACATTCCAATTCTGTTGGAACCTGTAAGGTAGTTCCTAGTCTTGCAAGCTCATCGGCTTTGCAATTCCCTGGAATGTCTCTGTGCCCTGGGACCCATATGAGTCGTATGTTAAACTGCTTGGCCATCTCATTTAAAGACGTGCGGCAGTTAAGGGCAGATCTTGTTTTCAGAAACATTGAATCCAGGGACTTGACCGCGGCTTGACTGTCAGTATAGATGTTGACTGCGGTTGTAGACAAGACATTGCAGCTCAACCAGTCAGCTACTTCCTTTATTGCCAGCATCTCTGCCTGGTAAACACTGCAATGATCTGGCAATCTACGAGCCAGGCTCAATCCAAGCTCTTCCGAATAGACCCCAAAGCCCACTTGTTCGTGCAGCCTCGATCCATCTGTGTAAAAATTTATGGTAGCTCCACTACCCGGAGTATCCCCCATCCAAGACTCCCTGGATGGTATCATAGTGGTAAAGTGGCGCTCAAAGAGGCTCAAAGAGGGAGCACAGTCCACATTTTGTGGTATTGTTATCTTTTTCAAGATCGCGCTATGGCCACAATCACTGCTCCTCCATTGCAGCGTGCTATTAAGTCGAATTGCCGACGCAGCCGCATACTGCCTACCCAATATGTCCAAGGGTATCAGGTGAAGGAGGATTTCTAATGCAGCCGTAGGTGTAGTACGAAGAGCACCAGTGATGCACATTGACGCCATTCTCTGTACCTTCGTGATAAAGACAAAGTTCGCTTTTGTTTCCAAAGCAGGCCACCAGACAATGATTCCATACAGCAAAATTGGACGCACCACTGCTGTATAGATCCAATGAACGACTTGAGGGCTAAAACCCCATCGTTTTCCAATGGCCCTTTTACAGGAATACAACGCAATCGTTGCTTTTCTCACCCGTTCCTCAATATTACGCCTGAAATTCAGCTTCCTATCTAGAAATACTCCAAGATACTTGGCTCCATCTGAGAAGGTGATTTCAGTACCGTCCAGAGAAATAGGATCAAAAGCAGGAATCTTATTTTTCCTTGTAAACAAAACAAGCTCTGTTTTACTGGGATTAACTCCTAGACCACAGTCTCTTGCCCATTTAGACAGATCTTTCAGAGAACCCTGAAGAATGTCCCGCAATGTTGGCAGATGCTTCCCCTTTACCGCTATCGCGACATCGTCAGCATATGCGATAACATGACAACCACGTGCTTCTAGAGATAGTAGCATTGAATTCAGTGCCAGGTTCCAAAGAAGCGGCGAAAGAACACCTCCTTGTGGTGTGCCCCTATTGACAAATCGAGATATGACGGACGCTCCCAATTCAGACGTTATACGTCTATTGGCAAGTAGGTTTTCCACCATTAAAACGATTTCACGCTTTACTCCCAGACCAGACAATGCCAATATTATAGATTCTGGAATGACATTATTAAAAGCCCCCTCAATATCAAGAAAGGCCACCATAGTGTACTCCTTTACCGAAAGGGATCTCTCGATGGTACCAACGAGCTCATGAAGAGCTGTTTCCGTTGATCGTCCCTTGCTGTATGCATGTTGCTTTGTCGAAAGCAACCTCGGGTCAATCACTCTACGCAAATATGAGTCTATCATTCGTTCCATTGTCTTTAACAAAAAAGAAGACAGACTAATTGGTCTGAAATCCTTCGGAGCTGTGTGGGAACTTTTCCCAGCCTTCGGGATAAATACGACTCTGGTATCCCTCCATTTTAAAGGAATATACGACCAGTTGATGCATGCTGTGTATAGATTATACAGCAACGGGGCTATATAGTCCAACACTTGGTGCAACTCAGCCGGGATTATACCATCAGGTCCCGGGGATTTATAAGACCTGAAGCTTTTTATCGCCCAGATTAATGTTGGCATATTTATTATTTCCGAAGCAATTTCAGATGCTTGGGCGTCAGAACGTTCCAAAGCTTGAAACGGCGTCATGGAATTGCCCGGAAAATGCGTGTTTAAAAGGAGATCCAGCGACTCTCCACTGGAGGAAGACCACACCCCATTAGGATCTTTCAGGTATCCTAGGGTGCAAGGAGAAGAAGCCAGAACCTTGCGCAGCCTGGATGCCTCAGAAACGTCTTCTATGTTTCCACAGAAGTTTTTCCAAGAATCACATTTTGCATTTCTGATCATCTTTTTATAACTCTTAAGTTGCAGCCTGTATGCAGACCAGTCCTCGTCCGCTCTTGAAAATTTAGCCTTATTAAAGAGCTTTCTGCAGGAATCTCTGCTCGTCTGCAACTCATTTGACCACCAAGGTGGCTTTTTTTTCCCTCTAGGCTTTGCAGAAGGGCAAGACGCATCCAGGCACCTATTACAAACATTTGTTATATGGTCAACCAGACAGTCAATTTCCGCTAAACTATGCGGTTCAGATAGGGGTACTTCATCCAAAAGCAAAGAAAAAGTCTCCCTATATTTCACCCAGTTTGTTCTTCTCAGATTTCTAGAGACTGTCTCAACCGGGGCACGCTCCCTGAGTAAAAACTCAATGTAGCGATGATCTGAGAAAGAATGCTCTTCCAAAACTCTCCAGTCATCAATTCTGTCAGACAATGTATCTGATACAAGTGTTACGTCAAGAACCTCTTGCCGCGTACTTGTAACGAAAGTTGGTTCACTACCCTTGTTACAAATATACAGGTTAGTGCTTAACAAAAACTCCAAAAGTGATTCGCCTCTATCATTTGTGTCTGTACTACCCCATATCGAATGATGTGCATTAGCATCACAGCACACTAGTAACTGGTGTCCCCTAGATTCAGACTCCCGAATCAGACCGCCAACCTTCTCCGGGGGTATTGGCCCCGGATTAGGAAAATACGCAGAGGCGAGCCAAATAGATTTCCCATGAAGCTCTAAGCTAGCCGCTGTAACATCCATATCACTAAAAGTTGATAAAAAGAATATATTTAAGCCATTTTTCGCCAATATGCAGGCTCTTGGTGAGCCCTCACCTTTGGCAACCATCAACTTAAACCCAGGGGTCTTCAATCCGCAAACCCTGCCACCCCGCACCCAGGGCTCTTGGATAAAAACCAAGTCAACTGCTCCTGTCGTCAGGCGCAGCAATAGTGCAGCTGAGGCTGCCTTACAGTGATGGAGGTTTATTTGTAGGAACCGCAACATCTTGCTTTTTTTCCACCATCCTTTCCACCACCGTGTTATTGGCTTCATCCTCCGTGTTATCATAGAGGTCGCATTCGTCCCCAGATTCGGTGTCGAATAAGCCAGATATGTGTCCCATCTGTTCTGAATCGGAGGCAACAGAACTCTCCGAATTCCTCACTGCATGGGCCTCGTCCTGAATGTCACCCATAGTGGCATCAACTTTATCCTCCGTGCCATCACAGAGGTCGCATTCGTTACCAGATTCGGTTTCGAAAATGCCAGATGCATCTCCCATCAGCCTAGAATCGGTCAGCTGAATATCAACCTTTTCCAGATTCTCCTCCCCAGCCGACTCTGCCACTGGCTTGTCTGCTTCCAAAATAGGCTTCTGGTCGCCCTTGTAGACATTGACTCTTATATGAAAAAAGCCAAATCTAATAATGCCGTCAGTCCTGGCTAAAAGCGGAAGCGATTCCTCATTAACCAAGACCACTGCTTGACGACGAGCGCCCTCCATCTCACCCAATCTGGCAATTTGCCAATTCTGAGTTGGAAGGTCAGGATTGCAGACTTTTATCATCTTTAGAATCACCGCAGTGTCACTTGTAGCCATTGGGATCCATGCATGAGCTCTGGGTTGCGAGGGGATATCATGTTTTTCCACAACGTCCAGTCTGGCTCCAGGCCATAACTCTCCCACTTGGCTAATGGCAACCTTAAACACGGCTGCGGATCTTTCGTTTCCAAAAGCAACGAGTTTTACTCGCCCCTGATACCAACCTGCGTTGACAGTAGTAGGGAGAAAATCAGGCATACTCTCAAGAAGCCTATAGTAGATTTCATTTAGTTTAGTTTCAACTAAACTCCACTTGTCCCTTGGAATACTACAATCCCCATTTTGCCTGTTTATCACAGCCCTAACGAAGTTACCTTTCACCACTTCACTAAATGACTGAGTCCAGACGTTGCCGGTCACCTTAGATCTTTTAGGTAAAGGTTTCTCGTCGGGCGAGCGCAACCTTTTACCAGACTTCGATGACGAGGCCGAAACAGCGCTCTGTTTGTCAGATGCGCGCATTGCCGAAAGTTTGTCCTGTTCTTCAATGACTCCTTTCGCCCATGATAGCGACGCCCTCTCACGTTCGGAGAGCTTCGTTCCATCGAGTTGGCTTAGTCTGTTAATTATTTTCAAACAAAGCCTTCTCTGGTTGTGCCTGACCTTTGATGGCTTAAGTTTCTTTTTCTTTTTACCACCAATATTAGGCTGAGCACCCCTACCAGAATCAAGGCCGGACTTCAAGGTCGCAACCCTAAGACCAGTGCTAGGACCAGCACCAGTCGGTGAGGCAGAGCCTCGAACTAAATCGGTATCATTTGTGTCCATATTTTCATTTTCCTTGATGTGGTAATGAAAATATCACAAAAATACCTATTACGAACAAACCTATTACGAACAATTTTAGTAATTCAATTTATAGCACGGAGTTAAAATAAAACACGTCCACACTCGTCAACAGTTGAACGATTTCCATATTTTGGCAAACATTTTTAAAAAAGTTTTTGCGGAAATTATTGAAAGCTAGTTGTAATACTTTAAAAAAATAAAATAAATAAGGTTTTTGTTAATCTAGACGTGCTTATTAATATCAACTAATTATAACGTGTAACACTTTTACGGTCAAATATTAAATGTTGCAAAACGTTGCATTTCGTCGGTAATCTGGACGAATCTTATTTTTGCGGAACAAAAAGCATTTTAGTGTATTTTTTTTCATAACTATCGAATACATTTTTAACAACTGTATGTCAACCCCAACTATTTTAAATAAGCAAATGTGTCAAAAAAAATATTAATTATATAATTTTTTTTTAAGTATTACAACTGGACTTAGATTTTTTCCACATTTTTTTTTTTTACTTGGTCATGAATGGGTTAAATAAAAAATGTTAAGATCTATTTATTAGATGCGTTTTTTGCACGAATATATGCGATTAAGAGAAAATTTGTTTATATTTTATTTCTAAAATTTATTTGCATATACAAATTCCGAAAAAAAATTTTACCGTGAAAGTGTTACACGTAATAATTATTTGATATTAATAAGCACGTCTAGATAAACAAAATCCTTTTTTATTTTATTTTTTTAAAGTATTACAACTAGCTTTCAAAAATTTCCGCAAAAACTTTTTTAAAAATGTTTGGCAAAATATTTTGATCATGCATGGGTTAAATTAATTGTGGCCAAAAATATTAATTAAACTTGTTTCCTGCACAAATACATGCTTGTTGTGGTTATAAAATGGGGTTTAAATGATGTCGAAGTAAATTTTATAAAAAAGTAAGACAGTGCAGTTAAGGGTTAATTTTTGACTAAAATCCCAAGCGGTGGTCAACACCTTTCTAACGATGTATTAGAAGTGAAAATCGGACAAAAAACATCAAAGTTATTTAAGTTTTCAGTAAAATCAAATTGAAAAGCATCAAAAAACTGACATAAACATCTCGCTATCTCGAGTCTGTGGTTAGATTTTTAAAATGTTTTAATGCAGAATCAAAGAATTCCTAAATATCTATTATATTTGGTCATTCATTGGACAAAAAAAAATTTACTGAATTTTTTATTCATGAAAAATACCATTTTTGGACCCTTTTTTGACGCGGTTTAGCTCACGGGAGGTTATCGCTAGAGCCCAAATATTTTGGGAATCTTCATAAAACATGTCAAAGTTAATTTTGAGGGGGATACATCATCAACTTTTTTTTTTGAGTCACTCTAGTATACATACTTCCCTTTACCTAGTTATACTTCCCCGAAATGTTTTTATTTTAAATTACTTTTCAAAAAATTCTGTCAAAAAAATTTTCATGAAATAAACATTTACATATTTTAATTTCAAATTTTGATTGAAAACATGAAAATTTACCGATAACACAAAAAATACATGGAAAATTTGCAAAAAAAATGTAAGTATAGAGTTTTACCAATATTTAGTGGTATAAATATCCATTAAATTTCGTTTCTTGATTGCAGGTTTTTCGTTTTCAACAACGGAACTATTTTTGTAGCAAGAACAAGAATGTGGAAATCATAACCTGTCCTGGGGGTGTCTGCTGGTTGGAGAATAATTTAGAAATTTCATCAGTAACCGACAACATAGAAAATTTTGTATGTATGTATATTTAGTGACGTGAGTTTTTTTTTAACGGTGGTCTAACATGGAAGTTCAAATAACAAAATCTCATTTTGGTGCTGACTCTCACATTTAAGAGGAAAACATAATTTCAATTTGTGTAATGCCTTGCCCAATTTGATGTACTAAATATGTAATTGGGACGAAAAAAAACTAAATTTTTAATTTTTTGATCCTCATATTAAAAGAACAGCAACTACTTTAGAACCCTTCCATGTTAGATCACTGTTTTTTGCATTACAATATAAAAAATTTGTTATTTTAACTTTAATGTGTAATTGTTATTTGTTATTTGAATATGTTAAGCTAATTTTTTCCATGTTATTTTTTATGTACATTTTTTAATATTTAACTTTGAATAAATAAAATAAATAAAATTAATTGCTGAAATTTTAATTAAAAAAAAAACATGGGTGTCCTTCATATCTAATTTTATAAAATCATATCTTTTTTTATAAAATTTTATCAAATTATATAAAATTAGATAAAAAATTTTTCGGATATAATTTTATAAAATTATATATAATTTTATCAAATTATATATAATTTGATATAATTTTATCTAATTTTATCCACCAATTCCTGGATAGAATTATATATAATTATATCAAATTATATATAATTAGATAAAAATGGTTTATATCAAATTATATATAATTATATATAAACTTTTTTACTCGGGTATTCAAATTTTTTTTTATATTTTTTTTTTTGGGCCGAAATAAAAAAAAAACAAGTAACAAAGTTAAATTAGACTTTGTCGAATGTATTAATACTCTCCTCAATGTAAAAAAGTTTATTTGCAAAAAAAAAAAACAAAAAAACAAAAAAAAATAAAAAAAAATCCGCAAAAAAAATTTTTTGGTAAAAAAAAAATTTGACGAAAATGTTTTTTTTTTTTAAATATGTTTGCACTCAAAAAATTATGTTAGTAAAATCAACTGAAAATGTCAGTTAAAATAACTACTTTGTAAGTTGTTTTGGGGTCAACTACTTTTTCAGTTAAATCAACTAACAATGTTAGTTATTTTAACTGACAAAAAACAACTGACTTATGTAGTAAAAACTACTTACATTTGTAGTTAAAACAACTAATATGTAGTAAAAATAAAATAATCAATAAATAATTTTTTTTTCAAAAAATGTTTCCGAAAAAAAATTGAAGACAAAATTTTTTCCAAGTTTTTCCAAGTTTTTTTTTTTTTTTTGTAAAAAAGTTGTGAAATTTAAAAAACAAAAATTATTTTTAAATTATTGTTTCTGTAAAGACAGTCGAGCTCAGGCTCTAATTATAATTATGTATTATAATTTTTTGATTTGTTATATATGGTTTTGAATTGAGAAAAGTGTGAAAGAAAAATTTTAAATTTTCTAAAAATTTTTAGACATCCTGGTTTGTTTCTTACTAGTTTCATATTATCCAGTTATAATAATCTTCAGAAAAACTTTTAATGTCAAATTTATTTAGTTAATAGTCAATAAAACTCTATATGTGAAAATTATTAACAGATCGCAGCCGACAAGGATTGAACTCATCATCATCTGTAATACTTTGCTATTAATTGCTTGTAACGTACAATCACTCTAGACCGATACGCCAAGTAGGCTGTTAAGCAAGTATCAACTAAATCAGATTTTTATTTTTTGGAAAAAATCTTTGAAAATTTTTCAGAAAAAAAAAAATAAAATTAACTACTTTAAATAACTGTTACTACATTACAGTACTTTTTTGTTAGTTGTTCAAAAAAAGGACTTAAAATAACTAACAGAAATAGTTGTTTGATATTTTTCATACAAAAACAACTGACATTGTAGTTGAAAACAACTTACTACTGTAAAATATACAAATAACTGACATGTACACGGTGAGCCTCAGCGATGTTCAGGTTGAACTTTAGTGTCGACGAAAAGTGTAAGCGCAGTTCGATTTCTACAAGATTATGTGTCACAAAACTGTTTTCAGCGAAATCGTAGCTGATCGCATTCGCGAGATATCGCGAAATTAGTGATTTTATATTTTAAAAAATTTTGATATTGAAGTTTTTTAAAAATTTTCAAAAACTGAGTATACAGTTTTCATTGTACTTATTTTAAGGTCACAAAACAGTAAGCATCGAAATCCTATCTTCTTTAGATCGCGAGAAATCGCGAAATACCTTTTTTGTCAATTTTTGTTTTTCAACTTTTTCTATGTTTTTTTCAAATGTTGTGGAAAGCTGATATGCACTTTAATGTGTACGTGATCGAAGGTCATAAGGGTGTTGACATCAAAGTTGTAGGTGTACACTGTCGCAAGATATCGCGGAATTATTTATATATTTTTTATTTTTTTTTTATTTTTCAATTTTGCATGTTCTTTTGAAATGGTGTAAAAACGTGGTATGCATTTTTATTTGTACATTTGTATCCCATCTCGGAAAATTCGGTGAATTTTTAATTTGTTTGTAAACTAGTAAATCGTTTTCACATTTAATACCAAAAAATTATTTCTTCCCAAGTAAAAAAGTTTTGATAAAGTCATATATAATTTTATAAACACCATATATAATTATATGGAATTTGATGCGAAAAATGAGTCGATAAAACCATATAAAATTCTATCAATGTTGATTAAATCGTAATAAAATTTTATATAATTTTATGCGAAAATTGGCCCCCTATATTTGATATAAAAAACAACAAAATTTTTTTATCATATATAATTATATAAAATTATATCAAATTATATAAAAATTTATAGAATTATATACAATTACATAAAATTATATATAATTATATATATTTTGATATAATTATATATAACTTGATATAATTTTATGTAATTTTATATATTTTTATATATTTTGATATAATTTTATGTTATTTTATATAATTATATATAATAATATCTATTCGCTAACTTTTCTAAATTTATATTAAAAATGATGTCCCGAGTAAAAAAGATCATATATTATTATATATAGTTTTATATATAAATATATTATTTTGTAAAACTATATGTATTTTTTGTTGCATCATATGTGATTTTATATATTTGCACTTCTAATTTGTTTCTTATATAAAATTATATAACAGAAAATATGGACTTTTATATAATAACATATGATTTAAAGTTCGTTTATATAATTACATATGAACTTTAAAATTCTGTGTAGTGTCAGATGGACTTAAAAAAAAAACGAAGAGTGGCCAGATTGTCGGCAGCGCTGGTATGCTGGCAGATTTCGCAGCTAAGCTCGCCGGATGGGGGGGTTCTTGCCAACCAGTCTGGACGTTTGACAACTACACAAAAATTCATACCAGCCTTGTATGGTGATTTAAAATTATTTAAAAAGGGGACCCGAAGCACTAGAGTACACTGAACAAAAACGACATCAAAATTTTACAATATACTCACACTCATATTTATATTTTTGCACTTACACTCAAGATATGTATGTTGACTGATGTCTTGTCAACAATAGCTGCCCTCCCTCTGGAAACCAAGAGGCTTCCACCATGACAACCCATTTGCCCGTCATTAGGGTGTCCCAAACACGTCTCTCTACTTACTGTGTCCCTACTATCACATACCGCTTAATGCTTAAGCACTCATATTAAAAACACGATTGGCTTTCATTTTAAATGTTTACAAAAATTCATAAAAATTTTATTTAAATTAATTTTTTTTCAAGTTTTACAACAATTGCAAGACGCCATATTGAAAAGAAATAGTTTTAGGAAATACAAAGGGTTTAAACAAAATGAAAGACAATATGGCATGTGTAATTTCCAAATTTCATTAAAATTGCATAAATTTCAAGATTTAAATTCAATATATTAAAATATTATTTAACGTCCAACAAATTATAGGTACGTTAACTGGAAGATGGTATTAAAAATTATAAAAAAAGGTTGACTCGAAATTGTATTCCCTATGGGATGTCTTTATGCTACCGCTTTCAGATTTGCTTTTCAATACATGTACAAACTGGAGGGCTGTTTGATAGCTGGTTATTTTCTTCGCAGGTATATGAAGGTTTGTCCGTCCGTATTCTGTCCAAAGGTAGGGTCTTTGCGGTGAGTGGGTCTCTCTTTAGTTTTATACAAATATTTTGCACCTTTTATTTTTGTTTTTATATTCTTTTTAGTTTCAGTTTAGAGGAAACACTGACAAAGGGGGTCTGTGGGTTATTCTTCCACTATAGCTAACTTTTACGGATGTCCCTAGGCCTGAGCTCAACCCCAACGACTAAATCGCGCACCTTTTTGCTTAATTTACTCAAAAGGGACTGAATTAGCAAATTTAAAAGATAAGTGTCACTGTTTCCCTATCTTAACAAAAGCGTATAAAAATCTTTTTTGTTATTTATTTTAATTTTAGAGATCTGTCCCGTACGTCTGGTCGTCCTAGTAATCCGGTACATAAACGTTAAAACCTTGATACCTTAGCACCCCAGGATTGGTGGTGCCAGTGATGCAGGATCCTTCCAATTCCAGCGGTGGATGAAGCAGAGGTGGCGGGGATGATGATATTTACAATTTAAACTTTTTCCAAACTATTAACTTGTATGAATATTACTTTATATTTTGTTTTTCAATAAAATCTTCAAACTTTTTGTTGGTGCAAACTTTCTTATATTTTTCCTTGAGCCGGAACCACTTGCTTCATCGAAATCCAGGAGTAGAAAAGGAAGGAAACTCTTCTTCTTCTTTTTGACATCCCCTCCGAATGGCTGTCAAAAAAAATCCCTGTCATTTAGTTTTCGCGCAGTTAACATGGTTGTATTCTAACGTTTCTTTCTGTGTAACTCTTCTTCATATTAAATTTTTCCGTTAAATTCAAAACTAAAATTAACCCCTTCTGGGGTACACATGACAAACCCCACCATCCTGCCATGCATCCCTGCTAAAAGGATGGGAGGGAAGTTATGCGGTAAACCCTACCTAAATCTAGGGCATTTCAGACCCTATTGGTAATCCTGGTGTTAAACAACATATTTGAAAGATCTGGCATCACCTATCTACCTGACACTTCTATTGGTGTAAAAACGGCCGACACTGGAATGTGTTAAAAATTTCATAATCTGGCACCACCATCAATATTTTTTGACATTTGTTTTGTTATTTCTCCCTCATCAAACATAAAAAATTAACAAATTTATTATTGTGTAGCTATAATTAATCAGAATAAATCCCTAGCACTATTATAATAAAAAAGAATTGAAAATCTGTGTTCCCAAAAAGTGAATGTTGTTTTACAGAGGTTTTAAGTGTACAAATGGTGGGAATAACGATGTGCAACCACAAAGCCACCAATGCAGCCGGTGCCCTATAAAAATAGAATCTGTGCCATCAAATCTAACTCGGAAGTCATGTGGATACTGTAATTTTGCCTGCCTATTGCCACAATAAAGAAATATCATGTATTTTACTACCATATACCAAAAAAAAACAAAACTTCCTCATTTTGCATTATTTATATTTCTCTTTCCAGTCAAAATGACCGATTAGAACGGCTTATTTCCCGCTGGAAGAACTTGGAATTTTCGATGAGTTTCGAAATCGAGTTACTTCGAAAACAGCGGTTTTAATTTCCTCTATCCACACGCTTCATGGTAATTTGATTTAATTTCTTATAATGCTATATTTTTCTTTTTCAGATTTAGCAAATAAAATCAACCGGAATCGACCAATTCGACATAAAAAAACATCAATAGGTACTTGCTGTCAAACGTGATGCAGTCACCCGTGTTGAATCTTATCGCCGTTTCACATCTATGGTCTTAAATTTGTATTGACTAGAAAAAATAAAAATATCTGCCGAAACGTCACCAAACCCTCCAGCTATGACTCCAACATTGCATCCCGGAAACGTACACTCGGAAAAGGTAAATATTTTACAGATTCCCTGCAGGTCGAAACCAAAACTAATTAAACATCTTCCTTTCAGAATTTTTAGAGAAACAACAACAACTAACCAACCTCTCAACCTAAAAAGTCAACCGCAAGCGGATGGGAAAAACAAAAGGAGTAGAACCAGAGCAGATAAAAGGCACCAGGATGGTGGTAAACCACTTTGACATATCGCACGCGGAGATTTTTACCAAAACAACAAGGCCAAAGACAAATAATCCCCAATGAGAATTAACCAGCGGTTCCCAACCAAACTAATTTTGCAGCACTGAATACGACTACATTGAAATCCTGCTCAATCGCACAAAAACCCACATGGAGTACTACTTAGCTGTCGCTAAGGTAAGTAAAATGATATACCTACTATCAAAGCCTCCTATCCCCAAAACAACATTAGGTCTGTTCGATTACCTTGTTACAATCTAATATTTTTACTACAACTGGAAATTTTCAATACAAAAGTAAAACAAAACTCCAATTGTAGGAAAAATATTTTGAGTTTCGGGTAATCGAATGGACATATCATTGCTCAACCTCCTAACTGTCTTCTTATGCCCAGGCGAAACTTATTTAGTTCTTTAGAAATTTTACAAAAAAAAAAAAAAATTTGACTCAAAATGCTCATGATACCGTTGACATACTACAGGCGAGTCTTGGCATACGTTTATGGTACAAATTGTGCAATATATTGTACAGAATCGTATCCTTTCCGCCGATTAGCAAAAAAAACTAATTGATTTAACGAATAGAGAGCTTTTGACAAAATTAAAAACGAAATAGCATTTTTTTTTTCACAATACGTTGCCAACAAAAAGTCAAATTCGATCATTTTGTATATTTTTGAGTTGATATATTCAAAAAAAAAATTAAAGCCAAAACTAAAAACATAATCTGGTATGTTGAAAATTTTTAATTCGACAGTATAAAAAAATAATAAAAATTTGGATCAAAACAATGATTATCTCATTAAAAATGTTTATGATCAACAGATTCAATTGAACATTTTTAGCCCATAATTTTTTTGAGTGCCTTGTTACTTGAACTTAGCAAAATGTTTAAGCTATCACTACCATAACTTTTGTAGAAAAAACTAATATCAGCTATTTATTTTCTGAGTGTTAAACAAAATTTTTGAGAAACTTCGCGCTATTTACTAAACTTTGAAACCTTTACCAGGGGGTAGGCATGCACCTCACCCACCCAAACATTAACTGCCTGGATTAATAGAATGAAGGTTGAAAGAGGATTTAAAAAAAATTTTTTTTTTTTTGTTTTCTTTAGAAAAAAAAAAAACACTTATATTGTTTTAAACAAAACAAATTTATGAAATTTACGTTCTTAAAACGTTAAAGATTCAATATAATAAAAAAAATATTAAAAGTGCAAATAAAGTACAAATTTCATGACTTTAAAAAAAACAAAAAATTTTACTTGATCCCAGACTGATTTCGCGTGAGAAAAAAAAAAAAGAGAGTTGAACCAATTACAATCTCTTTACTTTATTCTTCTATGCCCTTACTACTTTTACCAGGGGTGAACAAAACATCTAAAAGTTAAACTTTGGTTTCCGATCCTAATATTAGCACCTGGCTCAAGTGTCGCGTCTGTATGTGTTATAACTACACATGAAAAAAAAAAAGTATGGCCAACGTAGCGCTTTTTTTTTTAAGATATTGCTTACAGACAGTCGGTTAAAAGTTAATCGTAAAAGCAAAAACAAATTAATTGATGTTTAAAAAAAAATAATCATGAATCGCACACAACACCGATTAACTTTCACGACTGCACAGAAGAAGTTAAGCAAACATAGTGTCTCTTCACAATACCGCATTAATGATTCCAGCAGTTCAAATCAGGGGTATTTGCTGGCAGTAACAACGAAGTCGTTATCAACAGATATCAATCTTTTATTTTTTTTTTTGAAGGTATTTGGGAACAACGTAAAGTCAACATTAAAAAATTTTGACTGAAAAATATGCTGTGTCAATTGACAAAAAAAATTAAAATTCAATGAAAACTAAGAGGTAAACAAAACTTCCAGACGTCATTTGCAAAACTAATACCAACTTTCGACGCAAGAAGAAAAAGTCTTTACATATTATAGTTGTACTGTCAAAAAAAAATTAGTCCTACTAATTTCACTACAGCAAAAATCCTGATATGAATGAATAAAAACAAGACACATATCACACTCAAAGAAAAACTAACGTGATATATAAAAAAAAACAAGAAAATTTATGGCTATGTCAGAATTAGCTAAAATTTAGTTAATCAAGTATGGCAAAATTGATAAAAGAAGCAATAATACCTGAAGTAACAATCATTTATCTGAATACCCATTTACCCAATAATTACCAAAAAAAAAACAACGCATTACAAAAAAAAAATTATCTATTCTTAAATTAATTGCACTCAAAAAATTATGTTAGTAAAATCAACTGAAAGTGTCAGTAGAAATAACTACTTTTTCAGTTAAATCAACTAACAATGTTAGTTATTTTAACTGACAAAAAAAAAAACAACTGACTTTGCATATAAATATACAAATAACTAACATGTAGTAACTTACAAAATTTTCTGAGTGTGCATAAGCTGACCAATTTTTTTTTTACATTCTAGTAGGGACTAGATAAATTTTCATGTTCCAGCTGAATCACATTTTTGCTTTTATACTACGCCAATCTAATACATGTTTTTCCCCCACTAGGTTCTGGATTTCAATCGGGATTAGCTGCAACAAAAACAAACAAACCTACACGACCGTTGGGAAACCCCCACTGAAATGACGTGACAGGTAAGTAATCTAAATTCCACATATGTGAACCAGTGTTATAGCACCAGATCTGTTCTTAGGTATAATTTGGAATGGTTACCCCAATCTAGCGGTCACATTCCATATCAAAAAAAAATTTAAAGAAACAAATTTGTTTTTTTTTTTTCCTTCGTTCCACCAAATTATTTTGCGAACCTTTAAGAAATATCTCAAACATTTCTACCAGTACTATTTAACCCTAACTAATTTTCCTAAATTTCAGTTCAAAACTAGCAATTTCATTCATTATTGCTATCTCCTAAGCACTATAAAAAATAAAAAAACTTACATTTAGATATTTCCTGAATTCAAATTGAAAACATTTTTTTTCAAAAATTTTCTTTATAAACTAACTTTATATTATAAATGTACTCAAATTACAATTTCAGCTTTAGTTTCTTCAAATACAAAAAAAAAATAAAAAAAAATTAAGTTTACATACCACCAGTTTCAATTTTAATTCAACCCAGTTTCTCAACGTAATTCAAATCATAACTGATGAAACAAAGTGGATTTTTTTCTAAAAATTAACTTAGGCCTGACTAAAAACTAGTTGAATTCATTCTTTTGCAATTTTTAATCCACCAAGGATAGTTTTGCCTAACACTGCTTACACTAATCTTATTCCTATTTCAACTATTTAACTTTTTCAGCTTTTGCCATCATTCGACAACAACTGATACTACTATTCCTAGAAACACCTAGCCATCAATCTAAAATTAAGACAACATTATGTAAGTTTTAGATTTAAGATATAAGTTACAGTAATATGGTAAAGTTTTAGTTCATAATTTAGTTTATATATATCTATTGACCTACATAATCTCACGGACCTAATTACAATGTTTTTCTAATATAGGTAGTACTACAACACGACTCAAATTTAGCTTTTTATAAGCTTGTTTACCATGCCCTGAACGTAAATGTAACAATTTTATGCTCTAGGCTTGGAAACAGCTAAATAAAATCAAACATTGGAACGCTATTCCAACTCATGTTGATGTCATTCACTCAATCTACCTGAGCTGCCAGTCAGCCATTTATATAGCATTACAATGAACCTTTATATAGGTACGAACGCACCTATATAATGTATATCCTTTTTGCCTTGGTACAACTCGCTATAAGACGGATTTAAACTAACTCATGAACCAGAGCTCGTGTCCTGGTGCAGATGGCATGGTTCCCTTGTCCAGGGGTCACGACAATTGGTCTCATGACAGTCACAAGCTGGCTCTTTTAAAATACGGTAGCACCTGTTGTCCAAAAAAAAAAAAGATCGTTCATAACTAAAAGATTTATACTGCTGGCTCAATGCTCTTAGTAGACGGAGTGAATGCCACCAACATGGGTGGTTTTAAATTCCAAGTTTAGGAGAAGGTAAGTATAAACAAACGAAAATCATCTACTAATCACTCGAACTTTATGCAATTTGACAAAATCAATATTGACGTATGGACTGGCAAGCTTAACCATAGTATTAGTACCCTATTTTTAGCATTTAACATAGCCATATAGTTAGCATATCGCATAGTGTATTAATAAATGTATTTAATTAGTTGATCATTTAAAATAAATATTATTTGCTTTCACCCTACACCTGGCTTATTATTTTACTGGTCGTGCCTGAGACCTAATAGAAAAAAACTAAGAAAAAAAAAATTGCTCTAATCAAAAACAAGTTCCTGCATCCAAACAATTTGAGCTATTGTTTGAGATCCTTCGCGTGCCATAAACCCAAGGACTTGCCTTTTAAATCTTCTACCTCGTAGAGACTATTCCCTACTGGTCGAACTATACGACACTTACGGAACTTATTCCCTAACTTCGCATTGAATTGGTTTTTAAAGTCGCTTTGTTGAAAGTTGCGACGAAACACTTCTTGTCCGGGGACAAATTTTACTTTTCGGCACCTCATATTGTAAGTCTTTTCGTTTCTGACGTAAGCCTTGTGCAAATTCTCTCGAATCTTCTGCCTTATTAAGTCAATCTTAGTAGGTTTAGGGATTAAATTATTCTCCGGATCATCTAATATTTGAAGCCTTTTCGCGATCTTATATACACTGCCGTGACTTATCATATTCATCCCAAAGAGCGCGAAATATGGTGTAACCCCTATTGCATTATGAACTGAGGATCGTAAGGAGCACTCAATCTGAGACAAGTATTTATCCCAATCCGATTGGTCCTCTTTTAAATAGGAACGAATTGCCGCCAAAATAGACTGATTCACCCGCTCTGAGGCATTAGCCTGAGGTGAATGAGTAGCAGTCCTAAGGTGTGCAATACCAAAGTTTTTGACTACGTCTGAAAACTCCTTACTCACAAATTGCTTGCCATTGTCAGAGACAATTGTTTCTGGGGTACCAAATTTATGGAAAACCTCAGATATCAAAAATCTTACCACATTTTTAGTGTTCGCCTTTGCCATGGCTTTAAGCAAAACAAACTTAGTGAGATGATCTAAAACTATAAAAATATAAACATTGCCAGATTTGGAACGCGGATATGGGCCGAGAAAATCCACATATATGCGTTGAAAAGGTCGCTCTACTACGCTTTCATTTCCCATTGGGGGACGAAGAGTAGAATTAGCAGGCTTAGCTTCTTTGCACACTTCACACTGCTGCACGAACGTACGGACCTGCGAACTTTGGTTAGGCCAGTAAAAGTACTCACGAATTCTTTTTAGGGTTTTGTGAAAACCACCATGTGAAGCTTGAGGAGGTTGGTGAGCTTTCTCGATAATACACTTCGTTAATTCTATGGGAACCCATAGCTTCCACGCGAAGTCTTCCCTCAGCTGAACTCCGTCATAAGGTAAAGTTCGCTTGTAAATAAAACCATCTATAACCTTTAAATCAGGAAGTTGAGAAGCATTTTCCTTAATTGTGGTGATTAATTCTAGGTAATCATCTGATTTAAAAGAGTCCGAATTCAAGTCTACAAAGCTTAAGAGCTCTGTAGAAACTTCTTCCATATCATACCTAGAGAGCGTATCTGGTACAATGTTCTTCGAACCCTGCCTGTGCTCAATAGAAAATGAAAACGACTGTAAATGTAGACTCCAGCGAGCCAATCGACCACTAAGGTCCTTATGTGACATAAGCCATTTCAAGCTGCTGTGATCAGTTATCACCGTAAACTCCATCAACTCAATGTAGGGCCTAAACTTTTTGATGGCCATTACCACTGCCAAACATTCTCTCTCAGTGACCGAATAGTTCCGCTGAGCGGACGTCAGCTTGTGGGAGAAGAATGCTATCGGATGCTCTCCATCCGTTTCATCCTTCTGAAACAAAACTGCTCCAGCTCCAATGTCAGAGGCGTCACATTGTACGTAAAATGGCTTGGTAAAATCGGGATGACTTATGACAGGAGTTGTGGTTAACGCAAATTTCAACTTGTCAAAAGCTAATTTGGCTTCATCCGTGAAACAAAAACTCTTTCCCTTTTTCAACGTATCGAAAATGGGGGCCGCAATGGTGGCATACTCGGGAATAAACCTCCTATACCATCCAGTTGCGCCCATGAAACTTCGCACCTGTTTAGCCGTCTTTGGGTAGGAGTATTTTAAAATCGTTTCAACTTTTGAAGGATCGGGTTTAAGCTTACCACCACCAACAATGTAGCCTAGATACCTAAGCTCCTTGAAACAAAAGTGTGACTTTGCCACATTAATGGTCAAACCAGCATTCCCCAAACATTCCGACACCCGACTCAGCAACTCCAAGTGAGTATTAAAGTCTGGAGATACCACCAATAGATCGTCTAGATAGACGAAAACTCTATCCCGAAGTACCGAGGGGATCACTCTATCCATTAAACGACATAACCTTTGGGCTGCATTACACAACCCAAAAGGCATGACCTTAAAATGGTAAAGTGGTCTTCCTGGCACCGTGAATGCAGTTTTCTCCCTACTAGACTGGTCTAGGGGTATCTGCCAAAACGCGTCCTTCAGGTCAACACTAGAGATGAAATACGTGTCTCCCAAACGACTGAGCAGACCTTCGATATGCGGCAGAGGATAGGCGTCCTTGACTGTGAGTGCATTGAGCTTCCGAGCATCCAAGCACAGCCGGTTCTTCTCGCCCTTACGGACTAGAGTAACCGGATGGCTCCAAGGACTCTCACTGGGCTCAATTACACCTAAGTCAAGCATCCTATCAAGCTCTGCGTACATCAATTTCTGCACAGCCGGGGAGACCGGATAATGCCTATCTTTCACTGGAGTTGCGTCACGCGTGTCTATAGAATGTGTTTCGAGATTCGTTTTACCCAAACCTAGTTTGGTATAGCATGGAAACTTTGATATCACCATGTCCAACAGCTGCTGTTGGTGAGGTGGAAGCGAATGAGTCTTAATAGACGGGGTGCTATTACTAGCTTCGTCGCATAGACTAACGCCATTAGTTGTCAGACTATCGACACTGGCAAAAAGTTTAAAAATTTTCATAAAATCAATTCCTAGATATAACTCCCTACTCAAAGTAGGTACTAAGTAAAATGTAATCTCATGTGAGATGTTATTAAAGGTAATATTTGCTCGCACTCCGCCAACTATTTCGTGAGGACTACCATCGGCAGTTCGAATATTTGAGTTAAAAGGAAGAATATTCAAGGCAGCTTTTTCCACAAAATCTATACATCCTTTACCCATACAGGTTACAGTGGCTCCACTGTCCAACAAACCCTCAATCTCCTCACCATTTATGCACAACTTCGAGTATAACCGTAAATCTAAACCCTCATGTAAGGTTGCCGACGCAATTTCCCTACGCAATCTTCTTCTTTGCTTGTATCGTTCTCTAGCTTTCCTAATCTTGTTTGATACTTCACCAAAAATCCTATTCCTTGCTTCCTTATATTCTTGAATCCTTACATGTAACGGCTTTAATTGTGTTAATTTTGGTAAAACTTCATCTGAATTTTTTCTTGACGTATTTACTAAAACGGATACCTTTTTTTCCTCAATATCTTCAAATTCAGGAATTAAAGAACCTACATTGGTATCCCCTAATCTAACAACTGGGTCTAATTTTGAGCTGAACGAGTCTCCCCAGCTTGAAACTTGTTCCTTACCGTGTTTCCCTGACACTTAGGACACTCTGGAGTTATTACACCGTCTTTACCACAACTATAACAAAATTTCCGCGGATCTTTAGAACACTGCTTGAACATGTGTCCACCTTCCTTGCAATTCCAGCAAGTATACTGCCTCGTTGCGTTAATGGCATCCAGACCTAAACCTTGCGCGCCCTCTTCTTCATCTTCATACTTCAGCTCGTTTACCTTAGGAGCATTATAATGACGCTGTGGATACGCTGCTCTTTGGGCAGCTATATGAATCTCCGCCTCTTTAACCTCCTTACACAGACCAGCAAAATCTACTACTTCAACCCGCCACATCTTGTCAAATAGTTCCGGTTTCAGGTTATCCTTCATGGTTTCTACCAAAAACTGTTCTGAGCATGGTTGTTTCTGCTGATTTCTTAACTTCATGACAGCATTGTAAAACTCTTCAAATGACTCATTAGGCATCTGTTTACGGCTCAGAATTTGCTTGAGAAGCTGGTTTTCAGTTTGTGGGCTTTTGAATCGGTTAAGGAAAGCTTCTTTGAGGTCGTTCCACGACTGGAGCGGATGAAGTTGCCTGTGCATCCAGTACCACTCCTGAGCGGCTCCTTCTAACAAAAGATAAAACCCGCGAAGTAAGTCCGCGTATAAGCATTTGTTGTCGTGACGCAATATTTCTACCCTTTTGATGAACATCAGAGCGGGCACTGACTTAGCTGTCCCGTCGAATCGAATTTTCCACTTCTTCACCTCTACCGTGTCTTGTAGATCATATTGAAAACGTGGTGGTCGCATGCCATCACAACAATGCCGTTCTGGTGGGTGTTGCCCTTGATATATCCAAGATGGTGTTGTTTGTGGACCATCAGGCGCGTTGAAAACCTGAGTGTGTTGTGACAAATCAGAAAAATGCGGTGACCATACGTTCTGCTGTGGATGTGGCACTATTGGTGGTGGTGCTTGCGCGAACCTCTGATATTGTGGCTGTTGCAAAATAGGTGGTGGAGGCTGTGAAAACATTGGCTGCTGTACCTGGTGTGGCTGCTGGCTTCGCCGTTGTTGTTGGCACTCTGCCGGAATAAAAGAAGACGACAAGTGTTGTGGTTGTTGGTTTCTTGGTTGTTGTTGGTGACACCCTGCTGGCATATACGGAGACGACAATTGTTGTTGCTGTGACCCAATTTGGTGATACTGTTGTGCAACCGGTGGCCGCCCATTGTTTTGTGGATTGGCTGGTCTATTGGCAAGCACAGCTGCTGCCTGTTGTTGAGGTTGCTCGTGGGTATTTGGGGGATCAAACTGTCCACCGGTTCCGTCTGATGATGCCTGAGGTTGCCGCGGCAAATTCATGCTTGCTGTCGGAGGAACACTTGGTGAGGCTGTCATTACACTCATTCTCTCTACCATATCTTGTATGAGCTGCTTCATCTGGTAAATTTCTCTCCTCAATTCTACGACTTCCCCACTGGTGCCAACCTGAGGATTTTGAGGTCCGACATTAATCGGTTGGTCGGGGCGATCCTCAAACGAGGCGTGCTGTTGTGTTATACTACTATACTCTGGTTGGGTTATAGTGTGGTTTGATACACCAGATTCATTTGGCGCGTTAGATGCGCCTTGAGCAAGCGTCATAAATTGTTGTACCGATGGTGCTATCGATGAAGCCAGTGTACCCGCGATTCCATCTTGGGCGGCTAAAGCCTGCTGACTGGTGGATGCATTTGGTTGATTTGTAATGTTGGGTGGTGCGTTTTCCATATCTAAAATTGTATCTATATCTACTCCTGCCGCTAAAAGTTTTCTTTTTTCTGAACGGGTGAAAACCATTACTCGGTAACCCAAACTAAGCTAGCAGTCTGTTATTAGAAATAACGCTAAAACCTATCACCTTAATTTAAACTTGATGAATAAATTACGCACTAGCAAAAATCTCTAACCTTTCGATTAAGGTACAATGGAAATAAAATAAAAATATAATATAAGGACTCACAAGAGAAACCAAAAAAACTCCTTATCAGAATTTAGATTGCAAAACTCGAGCGAAAAACGATAAAAAAAAAACTAAAAAGTAAAAGTGTATCTCTCAAAAAAAAAACACTTAAAACTTTTGTGTAAGGCAAAGTAAAATAACTAATAAAAATTTTCTGGTCTTAAACCAAAATTCCAAATACGCAAAAAAAAACAAACGATATCTTAAATGACATGTGATAGTATCTGGGAACAGATTCGTAGAGGAAAGTAAAGTACAAATTTACTTAAATTTGCACTATAAATAGTATATCTTGAACATACATCGTTTTACAGACAAAAAAAAAATAAATAAAAAGAAAATAGTCGAAATATTTCATGTTTTTGTGAGTATATTGTCGTTTATGAAAAACAAAGTCAGATTCTTTCAACAAAACTAGTAGATTTGGCGGTGCTAGCGACTGCGTACATGGTATTGTAACCGAAAGTTTTTGCAGGACTACCTACTCTCCTCCTCACTAGGCCTTTCTTAACGAGATGAATCTCATTAAAAGTATATAAAAAAAAATATTTTTTTCGAAAACTGACGTTGGGCTATTAATTTTCTTTACTTATAAAAAAAAAGGTATGTTTTCACACTAAGGCAGCTTTCAGGATTTGCCAAAAATTGACATTTCCCTGAGACTCCATTAGCCTAAAAAATTAAAAACGTCGCCTGTATCTTACAATGGCACATTCTTTAGTTTTAAATGTCGCAACGCGATGAAGGTGTTAAAACCCTCCTTATCGGGACCTACATCAAACCACAAAAAATGCACTGCTTGTAGATAGAAACGAAAGAAAAAAAACGGATTAAACTAAATATGTTGGGGTTTTCTTCAACTTTGATTTTCACGTCAACTAAAGCAATTAAATTTACCCGATAATTCAGAATATTTTTAAGACTTAATCGACATGAAAGCCAAGACATATTCCACTCGATTTTCCATATCCAAAAGCTAAAATGCGCAATAAAAACGTCGCTTCGCGTTGAGGACTCTTATTTTACCCAAACGGGCCATACATTTCATGCTAACAAATTAGACTTTTAGTTTTTGAAAGAAAATGTTTGTAGAAAACTTTTTTTTTTTTTTTTTAAAAAACGTTACTTCGTGCCCCACGCGTTGGGAGCCATTTTGTAGTGTCAGATGGACTTAAAAAAAAAACGAAGAGTGGCCAGATTGTCGGCAGCGCTGGTATGCTGGCAGATTTCGCAGCTAAGCTCGCCGGATGGGGGGGTTCTTGCCAACCAGTCTGGACGTTTGACAACTACACAAAAATTCATACCAGCCTTGTATGGTGATTTAAAATTATTTAAAAAGGGGACCCGAAGCACTAGAGTACACTGAACAAAAACGACATCAAAATTTTACAATATACTCACACTCATATTTATATTTTTGCACTTACACTCAAGATATGTATGTTGACTGATGTCTTGTCAACAATAGCTGCCCTCCCTCTGGAAACCAAGAGGCTTCCACCATGACAACCCATTTGCCCGTCATTAGGGTGTCCCAAACACGTCTCTCTACTTACTGTGTCCCTACTATCACATACCGCTTAATGCTTAAGCACTCATATTAAAAACACGATTGGCTTTCATTTTAAATGTTTACAAAAATTCATAAAAATTTTATTTAAATTAATTTTTTTTCAAGTTTTACAACAATTGCAAGACGCCATATTGAAAAGAAATAGTTTTAGGAAATACAAAGGGTTTAAACAAAATGAAAGACAATATGGCATGTGTAATTTCCAAATTTCATTAAAATTGCATAAATTTCAAGATTTAAATTCAATATATTAAAATATTATTTAACGTCCAACAAATTATAGGTACGTTAACTGGAAGATGGTATTAAAAATTATAAAAAAAGGTTGACTCGAAATTGTATTCCCTATGGGATGTCTTTATGCTACCGCTTTCAGATTTGCTTTTCAATACATGTACAAACTGGAGGGCTGTTTGATAGCTGGTTATTTTCTTCGCAGGTATATGAAGGTTTGTCCGTCCGTATTCTGTCCAAAGGTAGGGTCTTTGCGGTGAGTGGGTCTCTCTTTAGTTTTATACAAATATTTTGCACCTTTTATTTTTGTTTTTATATTCTTTTTAGTTTCAGTTTAGAGGAAACACTGACAAAGGGGGTCTGTGGGTTATTCTTCCACTATAGCTAACTTTTACGGATGTCCCTAGGCCTGAGCTCAACCCCAACGACTAAATCGCGCACCTTTTTGCTTAATTTACTCAAAAGGGACTGAATTAGCAAATTTAAAAGATAAGTGTCACTGTTTCCCTATCTTAACAAAAGCGTATAAAAATCTTTTTTGTTATTTATTTTAATTTTAGAGATCTGTCCCGTACGTCTGGTCGTCCTAGTAATCCGGTACATAAACGTTAAAACCTTGATACCTTAGCACCCCAGGATTGGTGGTGCCAGTGATGCAGGATCCTTCCAATTCCAGCGGTGGATGAAGCAGAGGTGGCGGGGATGATGATATTTACAATTTAAACTTTTTCCAAACTATTAACTTGTATGAATATTACTTTATATTTTGTTTTTCAATAAAATCTTCAAACTTTTTGTTGGTGCAAACTTTCTTATATTTTTCCTTGAGCCGGAACCACTTGCTTCATCGAAATCCAGGAGTAGAAAAGGAAGGAAACTCTTCTTCTTCTTTTTGACATCCCCTCCGAATGGCTGTCAAAAAAAATCCCTGTCATTTAGTTTTCGCGCAGTTAACATGGTTGTATTCTAACGTTTCTTTCTGTGTAACTCTTCTTCATATTAAATTTTTCCGTTAAATTCAAAACTAAAATTAACCCCTTCTGGGGTACACATGACATCTGTCTTCTTTTTTATATAATTTGATAAAACAAAATATTTGAAGAAATTTTATATAAAACTTTATGCAACTGTTTTTAAATTACATGTTATCTTATATGAGTAAAATTTAAAAAAAAAGTCCTTTACATATAATTTAATATAACTTTTTAACCAAAAAAAAATAAAATTTTCTAAGTCCCAAAATTCTAGGACTGATGCAAAATTGAAAAAAAAAATACAAAAAATTTTCTAAGTCCAGATGTTTTTTTTTTTGTTGAAAATTTTCAAAGTCCTAAAAATATTTTTGAAAATTTTTAAGTCCTGGAAACAATTTTTTTTTGTCAATTTTTTGCGTTTTGGGGGAAAACATTTTTTTCTTATATATAAATATATTTAACTAGCTGGCCCGGTCCGCGTTGCTGGCCCAAATATAAGATCAGAGTTATATTTCGTCTTGCTTCAAATATATAGCCCTGCAAAAAATATTTAATTAATTTCTTGGCTTAGAAAAAATTTTAGGCGTGGTTTTAAAGACCCGATTAGGTAGATAACCATCTTCAAATTATATTTTAGAAACTAAAAAAAATACCATGTCTTCGACTTTGCGAATTGTACAAATACCTCTTTAGTATCGTTACGAACAATACAAAAATAAATTACGCATATCCTTCGTTCTTATCGTAAGCTATTGTCTTGATCTCAAACAAAACTTCATAGTTTTACCGAATTTTAAATTTTTCTGGGACACTTCCTCATTTACATTTCCTTAAAAACTTAATTAGAACTATATTTAACATAAAAAATCGTCCGGTCATTATTAGTCGACATATTTAGACAAAAGTGGGACAATATGGTAACAATACCCAAGGATTTAAAATCATTTCTACCAAGTTTAACCGGAATCTATTAAGAAATATTTTTTTAATAGATCGAATTAGAGTAAAAATTAATTTGAGATATATATATTTTGAAAAAAAGTGAGAGAGGACAATTTTTCTTTCCGAACAATTATATGCACTATTGCAAACATTTAAATAATAAAAAAAATGCCAAATCTGAGGCCCTATGTTCCATATAGGAATTTCAAGGATGATATATATATAAATCTGTCCAGGCGCTCTCAAGTGTTGCAAATTTAAAGGATATTGAAAAATGTGGGCTTTGAAGTGGGGAAGGACAATAATTATTTCCGCAAAAGCCTTACTTGTACTATGATGATCATTAAAGAAAAAATTTACCAAATCAGGCCAGTCGTTCTCCGATTTTAGATGTATTGAAAAAAGTGGGAGTGGACAATTTTTCTGTCCGTAAAAACATAGTTGTACTATCACGAACGTCAACATATACTACTAATAGCCAAATCGGGCCAACCGTTCTTCGATTCCGAAATAAAAGTGGGCGTGAAAAATGTTTATTTCCGTTTAAACCTAAGTTGAGCTTTGACGAATATTTAAAAAAAAAAATAGTCAAATCGATCCAGCCGTTCTCCGATTTTAGATATATCGAAAATAGGAGGCGTAAAGGGGGCGTTATTAATTTGTTTTCAGAAAAAACCAAAGACGAACATTTAAAAAAAAAATAAGACGAACATATAAAAAAAATTTACCCAAATCGGTCAGTTCTCAAGTGATGCGATTACCAACGAACTACACTTATATTTTATTATTCTATATTTTAATTTTCTATGGATAAAATTTTATATGTATCGAAAAAAAAAGTGGGTGGAAAAATTTTCTTATCGTAAAAATCTTATTTGAATTTAACCAACTCGGTCATTAGCATGTCCCGAAATCAGGAAATTTTGAAATTTCTTTAGGGCATACCCCCAGAACGATGGTTATTGATGAGCTGATTACGGGAAAAATAATTTAAAAAATTTTGGATGTCATCTTCAGGGCGCAACCAGCGCTTAAAGTTTGCACCCGTGGTGCATTTGGTCAAAAAAAAAATATTTTTTTTATTTTTAAAATTGGTGCCTTAAGTTTCGTTAGGTAGAGTATATTCAGGAAAAAATATTTATAAAGTTTTCATGGAGCAATTTTGGTCCAGCGCAACGTTTTGAAACTTCGAAAATGCTTAATTAATTACATATTTTCTTAAGTTTTTGTAAAAAACTGCATTTTATGCAAAGGCTTGAACATAAACTCCATTTTATACTAAATCTTAAAAGAACTCTTACAAACTCCGGTTTTTACAATAACTTAAAAAAATATATACAAAATTATACCTTTTCAAAATTTCAAAATGTTGTGCTGGACCAAAATTGCTCCATGAAAACTTTACAACTATTTTTTCCAGAATGTACTCTATCTAACGAAACTTTTGGCACCAATTTTAAAAATAAAAAAAATATTTTTTTTTTTACCAAATGCACTACGGATGCAAACTTTAAGCGCTGGTTGCGCCCTGAAGATGACATCCAAAAATGTTTTAATATTTTTTCCCGTAATCAGCACTTTACTAAGCATCATTCTAGGGGTATGCCCTAAAATTTTTCATTTTCGGGACACGCTATCGGTCATCCATTCAAAAGTGGGAGTAAAAATGGAAAATTGTTCTTTACTATGACGAACATTAAAAACAAAATTAGACAAACTGATCCAGCCATTTCATGATTTAAAATATACTTATCGGGAAAAGTGAGCGTAAAAGTAGCCGTGGACAATTTTTCTTTCCTTATAAATCTTTTGCGGACCATAACCAAATCGGTCTAGACCTTATAGTTCTTTCGAAACATAGAAAAAAGTGGGCGTGGGAAATTTTACTATCAGTAAAAACCTTTGTTAAATTATGACGAACATTTTCAACAAAAATTAGCCAAAGTGGGCATGGTCAATTTCTTTTTTCGTAAAAACCAAAGTTTTAATGTGATGAAAATTCATTTAAGAAAATAGTCAATTTGGTACAGCCATTCTCAGATTTTAGATAAATTAAAAAAGTGGGCGTAAAAGTGGGAGTGGTCGATTTTTCTTTCAGTAAAAACTTAAATTGGATTACTATGAACATTTAAATTCGAAATTACTCAAATAGGTGCAGCCGTTTTCCGATTTTACATAAATCGAAAAAAGTGGGCGTAAAAGTGGGCGTGGTCAATTTTTCTTTACGTAAAAACCTAAGTTGGGCTATGACGAACATTTCAAAAAAAGAATTGTCCAAATCGGTCCAGCCGTTCTCAACTGATGCTGTTACCAACGAACGACAATTGATTTTTATTTATATAGATTATATATAATTGCATCA
The DNA here is from genome assembly GCA_963921195.1 of Pegoplata infirma. Taxonomy (NCBI): domain Eukaryota; kingdom Metazoa; phylum Arthropoda; class Insecta; order Diptera; family Anthomyiidae; genus Pegoplata; species Pegoplata infirma. The sequence continues at coordinate 124,373,423 of OY992536.1, forward strand.
ATTTTATACAAAAAAGGGTCCAATTTTCGCATCTAACAATATAAAATTATATTAAAATTATATCAAATTTGATCAGATTTGATCAAATTTGATAAGTTTTTATATCGTTTTATCGACTCATTTTTCGCATTAAACTATATATGATTATATATGATGGCTTTATATAATTTTATATGAATATATATAATCTTTTTTACTCGGGGGGCCAATTTTCGCATAAAATTATATCGAATTTTATTAAAATTTAATCAACATTGATAGAATTTTATATGGTTTTATCGACTAATTTTTCGCATCAAGTTCTATATAATAATATATGATGTTTATAAAATTATATATGACTATATCAAAACTTTTTTACTCGGGTTATAATTCAAAATAATATGACAGTTAATAAATGGTTATGAATTATTTGAAGAAAGAGAGAGTGCATAATAATATTACAATACAAAATAAATGAAAAAAAAATTGAAAAATTTTTCGCGATTTTTCGCGAAAATTAGCGTCAATATATAGATTTCAGCAGTTTTACCACCTTCAGTTACGGGGAATTTAAACTGCATACCATATACTTGTCGTTACTTAAATTTTTTTTTTTTTTGATACCAAAGAAAAAAAAAGTAATTTATTATAAAAGCTCGTACAGTAATTTTGCGATTTCTCGGGAAATTGATCGTCTATAATTTTTATGCTTGCAGTTTTGTCACCTCTAATAACCTCGAATTCAAACTGCATACCACATTTTTGTCGTTAATTGAATTATATGTTTTTACAGACCACAAATAACACAAATTAATGAATAAATAGTAGATGAGCGAGTTTTTTTTGCGATATCTCGAAGAATTAAGCAGCTAGAATTTAAATGTTAATAGCCTTATGACCTTTGATCAATAGCAAGTCAAACTGCATTTCGTGTTTTTCAACAATGTTAAAGAAACTTCTTTTATTAATCAAAACAAGAAACACCCCCAAAAAGCTGTTTTTCGCTATTTCTCGCGAAAGTGAGCAGCTAAAATTTTTTTTGGGGCAGTTTTAATTTCTTCCAGCATGTTCAAATCAAACTGCTTACCACTTTTTTTTATCATTTCTAAAGAACCGGGTTTAAAATATAATAAAAAAAAAAATATATATATATAATTACGCGATATCTCGCGAAATTTAGCACCTACAATTTTGATGTCAACAGCTGTGTGACCTTTGATCAACCACAAGTAAAACTGCATACCATGTTTTTATGAAATTTTAAAAAATCATATATGAAGATAAAAACAAAAATAAAAACAGCAAAAAAGTAATTTCGCGATTTCTCGCGAAATTGAGAAGATATGATTTCGCTGTTAACTGTGTTGTGACATGTAAATAAATACAATTAAAACTGCATACCCAGTTTTTGAAGATATTTAAAAAACTTCATTGTCAAAATTTTAGAAAATACAAAAACACTAATTTCGCGATATCTCGCGAATGCGATCAGCTACGATTTCGCTGTTAACAGTTTTGTGACATTTATTCATGTAGAAATCGAACTGCGCTTACACTTTTCGTCGACACTAAAGTTCAACCTGAACATCGCTGAGGCTCACCGTGTGTAGTAACTTACATCATTTTCTGAGTGTGGACTTGTTTAAATACCATTCGGTGATCGATTCTGATCACATGTGTCAACCATCCGCCGAATTAAAGCATTTTGTGTTTTTAGGTTAAGTTGAATGAAAATCGATCAGTGATCGATTTTAAGACATTCTAGCGATGCCTGTCAGTCTGTGGAAATGGTGATCACGGCCAAAGTATTAAACAGATATAACAAAGACTTAGCATATTTACTTGTTGTTGCCTTAAGCAGTTTGGTATTGCATTTGAGCGAAATTAGTTCAGCGGTTCAAAATTATGAACGAAAATGTAAGAACACCTCGAAAATTGTGGTACATTCAACATAACCTAAAAACACAAAATGCTTTGATTCGGCGGCTGGTTGACACATGTGAACAGAATCGATCACCGAATGGTATTTAAACAAGTACAAACATATTTTAAAAAAAAAAAACACATTTTCGTCTAATTTTTTTTTACCAAAAAATTTTTTTCGCGGATTTTTTTTTAATTTTTTTTTTTTTTGCAAATAAACTTTTTTACATCGTGGAGGGTATTAATACATTCGACAAAGTCGAATTTAACTTTGTTACTTGTATTTTTTTTTATTTCGGCCCAAAAAAAATATAAAAAAAAAAATTTTAATACTTAAAAATTTTTAAGCATTTTCTATATGCTGGACGAACTTTCTGTCTTAGACGTGCCTTAGTAAAATTTGATGCAGAAAATATTTGTAAAACATTTTAACCCTTTAACTGCCCTTTTTATAGACTTTTTTGTATTTCTTTTAAAAAAAGGACAAAAATGACCCTTTAAAACGGGAGCTAGAGGGTTAATTTGGTCAAAGAAAAGAATCATCATAAAATTTTATAAAACACATCAGAACACCATTTTTAGCTCAAAAGTATATTTGCACTGTTTTTTGTCGATATTTTTTAATACTGCTTTGGTAAAAATAAATAACAAACACTTTTTAAGCATTTTGCACGTGGCGCACAAACTTTGAACATTCGACAACCCCTAGTGAAATTTTATGAGGAAAATATTTGTAGAACATTTTAACCCTCTAAATGGACGTTTTGTTAGACTTCTGTGTTTAGTTTTTGAAAAAGGACTAAAATGACCCCTTAAAATGGCAGTTATAGGGTTAAAATGTTCTGAGAAAAGAACCGCCATAAAATTTCACTGAAGAAATCAAATCAAATTTTTTGAAGCTCAGATGTGTTCTTATTATAGTATTTTTGACGTTTTCCAAACGCCTTTGATAAAAAAAATAAAAACTTCAGTGGGCCATAAAAAAGAAATCTTAACTGACTTTGCAAAACCCTTTGGTGATTTTGTCCATTGATGGTCTACTTTCATATGGCGTTGAAGCCATTGAGGCTCATTTTTCTTGTTGCACAGTGTAATTGAAATTTTTTCCAATATAAATAATTTATATTAATTTATGACACTGTTTTTTTAATAAAAACTAACGAATATTCCCTATCTGAACCGCATAGTTTAGCGGAAATTGACTGTCTGGTTGACCATATAACAAATGTTTGTAATAGGTGCCTGGATGCGTCTTGCCCTTCTGCAAAGCCTAGAGGGAAAAAAAACCACCTTGGTGGTCAAATGAGTTGCAGACGAGCAGAGATTCCTGCAGAAAGCTCTTTAATAAGGCTAAATTTTCAAGAGCGGACGAGGACTGGTCTGCATACAGGCTGCAACTTAAGAGTTATAAAAAGATGATCAGAAATGCAAAATGTGATTCTTGGAAAAACTTCTGTGGAAACATAGAAGACGTTTCTGAGGCATCCAGGCTGCGCAAGGTTCTGGCTTCTTCTCCTTGCACCCTAGGATACCTGAAAGATCCTAATGGGGTGTGGTCTTCCTCCAGTGGAGAGTCGCTGGATCTCCTTTTAAACACGCATTTTCCGGGCAATTCCATGACGCCGTTTCAAGCTTTGGAACGTTCTGACGCCCAAGCATCTGAAATTGCTTCGGAAATAATAAATATGCCAACATTAATCTGGGCGATAAAAACTTCAGGCCCTATAAATCCCCGGGACCTGATGGTATAATCCCGGCTGAGTTGCAGCAAGTGTTGGACTATATAGCCCCGTTGCTGTATAATCGATACATAGCATGCATCAACTGGTCGTATATTCCTTTAAAATGGAGGGATACCAGAGTCGTATTTATCCCGAAGGCTGGGAAAAGTTCCCACACAGCTCCGAAGGATTTCAGACCATTAGTCTGTCTTCTTTTTTGTTAAAGACAATGGAACGAATGATAGACTCATATTTGCGTAGAGTGATTGACCCGAGGTTGCTTTCGACAAAGCAACATGCATACAGCAAGGGACGATCAACGGAAACAGCTCTTCATGAGCTCGTTGGTACCATCGAGAGATCGCTTTCGGTAAAGGAGTACACTATGGTGGCCTTTCTTGATATTGAGGGGGCTTTTAATAATGTCATCCCAGAATCGATAATATTGGCATTGTCTGGTCTGGGAGTAAAGCGTGAAATCGTTTTAATGGTGGAAAACCTACTTGCCAATAGACGTATAACGTCTGAATTAGGAGCGTCCGTCATATCTCGATTTGTCAATAGGGGCACACCACAAGGAGGTGTTCTTTCGCCGCTTCTTTGGAACCTGGCACTGAATTCAATGCTACTATCTCTAGAAGCACGTGGTTGTCATGTTGTCGCATATGCTGACGATGTCGCGATAGCGGTAAAGGGGAAACATCTGCCAACATTGCGGGACATTCTTCAGGGTTCTCTGAAAGATCTGTCTAAATGGGCAAGAGACTGTGGTCTAGGAGTTAATCCTAGTAAAACAGCTTGTTTTGTTTACAAGGAAAAATAAGATTCCTGCTTTTGATCCTATTTCTCTGGACGGTACTGAAATCACCTTCTCAGATGGAGCCAAGTATCTTGGAGTATTTCTAGATAGGAAGCTGAATTTCAGGCGTAATATTGAGGAACGGGTGAGAAAAGCAACGATTGCTTTGTATTCCTGTAAAAGGGCCATTGGAAAACGATGGGGTTTTAGCCCTCAAGTCGTTCATTGGATCTATACAGCAGTGGTGCGTCCAATTTTGCTGTATGGAATCATTGTCTGGTGGCCTGCTTTAGAAACAAAAGCGAACTTTGTCTTTATCACGAAGGTACAGAGAATGGCGTCAATGTGCATCACTGGTGCTCTTCGTACTACACCTACGGCTGCATTAGAAATCCTCCTTCACCTGATACCCTTGGACATATTGGGTAGGCAGTATGCGGCTGCGTCGGCAATTCGACTTAATAGCACGCTGCAATGGAGGAGCAGTGATTGTGGCCATAGCACGATCTTGAAAAAGATAACAATACCACCAAATGTGGACTGTGCTCCCTCTTTGAGCGCCACTTTACCACTATGATACCATCCAGGGAGTCTTGGATGGGGGATACTCCGGGTAGTGGAGCTACCATAAATTTTTACACAGATGGATCGAGGCTGCACGAACAAGTGGGCTTTGGAGTCTATTCGGAAGAGCTTGGGTTGAGCCTGGCTCGTAGATTGCCAGATCATTGCAGTGTTTACCAGGCAGAGATGCTGGCAATAAAAGAAGTGGCTGACTGGTTGAGCTGCAATGTCTTGTCTACAGCCGCAGTCAACATCTATACTGACAGTCAAGCCGCGGTCAAGTCCCTGGATTCAATGTTTCTGAAAACAAGATCTGCCCTTAACTGCCGCACGTCTTTAAATGAGATGGCCAAACATTTTAACATACGACTCATATGGGTCCCAGGGCACAGAGACATTCCAGGGAATTGCAAAGCCGATGTGCTTGCAAGACTAGGAACTACCTTACAGGTTCCAACAGAATTGGAATGTGTTGGTATGCCTCTAGAAACTTGCAAGCAAAACCTACGGCTTTGTTCTGCGACGGAGACTGATCAAAGATGGGCAAATGGATGGACGTGTGAGACAACACGACTGATTTGGCCTTCTCTTAATCAGGGGCGCACAAGTGAGTTGATATCGCTTCCAAGAGGAGAGATTTCGACGGTGGTTTCTATAATTACCGGATACTGTCTTATAGGGAAGCACGCAGAGCGGTTAAATGTGCCGTCGAATGACTTTTGCCGAAGTTGCATGGATGAAGAGGAGTTGGAAACTATCGAACACTTTATTGCCATTGCCCGGCACTTTCTGGTCAGAGACTTGCTTCACTGGGATCTAGGGAGCTGTACGATCTTTCTGATTTGTTGGATGTCAAAATTCAACATCTAAGGAGTTTTATATGAAGCTCAAAATGGTTTAACGACAGGGACTAGTAGGGAAACCTATTACGGTCCCGTGGTATCACAATGGACCTCAGAGTCTACGTGTGTTGACGTAAAACGTCAGCAGCCACTTACAACCTAACGAATATTTTAAAAATATACTTTGGACTTATGATACTTTAGGGTAATCAAAGCTTCTAAGAATTAACCACTTTTCGAATGAATTCACAAATAAAATCCATTCGATTTTAATAGTCACTGAATGCAATTATGTATTTTTAAATATTATAGCCCAATTCAGTATATCGAAAAAACGTTCCGTCTACAGACGGTAAGTAGTCACTAATGTGATTCAGTAAATCGACATTATATTTTCGTTTGTGTTACGAGGTTCTTGTCTATGATTTACGTTGCTTTCAAACTTGATGTTGCCAGAAATAAAAAAACACAACAATTTAGAATTTTTTGAAATGATTTTTTATATTTTTTTAATAATTGCAATACTATTTATTACAAAAATGACAGTTAAAAAAAAATAAATAAACAAAAACAATATTATAAATATTGTATAAAATAAACAAAAAATGCAAAAAATTAAACAAATAATGGATAATACTACAAAAAAATGGTAAGTTAATGGGTTTTTCGTTATTTTTTATCGAATTAATAATTCCAAACATTACATATTTTGTAGGCTAAACAAAACAAATGCAGAACTGGCCACAGGCAAACAAACAGCTCTACAACAAATGGAACCAGTATTCTCGGCTACGAGGAATTGGAATGCTTATACAAACATATCGTGAAAATAACAAAAAAATCATCAGCAATTGATACATTTTCTAGCTAAAATATAATAAAAAGGAAGATGCACCTAAAAAATAAAACAATATTACAAACAATTTCTTAAAATATTTGAATGTGGAATAATTTTTATTTTTTCTTTCTACAAATAAATTATTAACAATATAAAGTAATGATGCTTTCTTTATCTGAATCGCCGTAAAAACCACATTATCCGATATTGTTGTATCTTAACAGAATTTTATATCAAAATCTCAATATTCTGAAATTACAAAATTATAAAAAGTATAAAATATTATCTGCAAATTTTTGTATAAAAAAAATGTCTCTGAATCTGTGAATTTTTCTATAGAAAAAATGTGGCAGAATATGGGACTTTCTATAGAAAAAATGTGGCAGAATATGGGACTTTCTATAGAAAAAATGTTTCAGAATCTGAGAATTTTTCTATAGAAAAAATATCTTAGAATCTGAGAATTTTTCTTTAGAAAACATTTTTCAGAATCTGAGAATTTTTCTATAGAAAAAATGTTTTAGAATCTGAGAATTTTTCTATAGAAAAAATGTCTCAGAATCTGAGAATTTTTCTATAGAAAAAATATCTCAGAATCTGAGAATTTTTCTATAGAAAAAAGGTCTCAGAATCTGAGAATTTTTCTATAGAAAAAATGTCTCAGAATCTGAGAATTTTTCTATAGAAAAAATGTCTCAGATTCTGAGACATTTTTTCTATAGAAAAATTCTCAGATTCTAAAACATTTTTTCTATAGAAAAATTCTCAGATTCTGAAAAATGTTTTCTAAAGAAAAATTCTCAGATTCTAAGATATTTTTTCTATAGAAAAATTCTCAGATTCTGAAACATTTTTTCTATAGAAAGTCCCATATTCTGCCACATTTTTTCTATAGAAAGTCCCATATTCTGCCACATTTTTTCTATAGAAAAATTCACAGATTCAGAGACATTTTTTTTATACAAAAATTTGCAGATAATATTTTATACTTTTTATAATTTTGTAATTTCAGAATATTGAGATTTTGATATAAAATTCTGTTAAGATACAACAATATCGGATAATGTGGTTTTTACGGCGATTCAGATAAAGAAAGCATCATTACTTTATATTGTTAATAATTTATTTGTAGAAAGAAAAAATAAAAATTATTCCACATTTAAATATTTTAAGAAATTGTTTGTAATATTGTTTTATTTTTTAGGTGCATCTTCCTTTTTATTATATTTTAGCTAGAAAATGTATCAATTGCTGATGATTTTTTTGTTATTTTCACGATATGTTTGTATAAGCATTCCAATTCCTCGTAGCCGAGAATACTGGTTCCATTTGTTGTAGAGCTGTTTGTTTGCCTGTGGCCAGTTTTGCATTTGTTTTGTTTAGCCTACAAAATATGTAATGTTTGGAATTATTAATTCGATAAAAAATAACGAAAAACCCATTAACTTACCATTTTTTTGTAGTATTATCCATTACACTGCGGAACACTAAGAAATAAACAAGAGTTTCGACCATCATTTCTATATATTTCGGACATGCTGAATCGAATGGCGTACTCCGTTTTTCGATGTATGGTACAGTTTTCTTGTAAAATGTCATTAAAGATTGGCTGATTTTCAGCGGCTTTTTTAACAAAAAAAATTCCAAAGCTAATTATTTTTAAATTTTATGGCATGGAAAACAAAGATATAACTTGTAGCAATATTTCTAATATAAATTTGGTTTAAAGCTTTTCATCTTAACCCCTTTAACTCGCGGATTTCTTCATTTTTTTAAGTTTTCGCGAAATTAACCTCTAAATTGGTCTCTGATAAAAAACTTGCATTTTGTGGATCATAAAGGCGTCCATGACACTACGAATAGTGGACAAAAAACATCTATGTTATATGGACCATCATGAAGAAAATCGCGAAAAACCGTTTTTTTGTATATGGCAGCATCACTTTAGGAGATGATTTGAGGCTTCATCTTTTTGTATATAATATGGGAACCTTAAACAATGAACTGACCCAAAATTTGTCCAAAAAAGTTTTCATTTGCAAAAGTTATCTTAACAAAAACTATAATTATTGTATCGCAAACACTGAAATAACAGTTTTTGTTAAGATAACTTTTGCAAATGAAAACTTTTTTGGACAAATTTTGGGTCAGTTCATTGTTTAAGTTTCCCACATTATATACTAAAAGATGAAGCCTCAAATCATCTCCTAAAGTGATGCTGCCATATACAAAAAAACGGTTTTTTACGATTTTCTTCATGATGGTCCATATAACATAGATGTTTTTTGTCCACTATTCGTAGTGTCATGGACGCCTTTATGATCCACAAAATGCAAGTTTTTTATCAGAGACCAATTTAGCGGTTAATTTCGCGAAAACTTAAAAAAATGAAGAAATCCGCGAATTAAAGGGGTTAAGATGAAAAGCTTTAAACCAAATTTATATTAGAAATATTGCTACAAGTTATATCTTTGTTTTCCATGCCATAAAATTTAAAAATCATTAGCTTTGGAATTTTTTTTGTTAAAAAAGCAGCTGAAAATCAGCCAATCTTTAATGACATTTTACAAGAAAACTGTACCATACATCGAAAAACGGAGTACGCCATTCGATTCAGCATGTCCGAAATATATTGAAATGATGGTCGTACCTCTTGTTTTCTAAAATAGTGGTTAGTTTTGTCACGCAGTGTTATTTGTTTAATTTTTTGCATTTTTTGTTTATTTTATACAATATTTATAATATTGTTTTTGTTTATTTATTTTTTTTTTTTAACTGTCATTTTTGTAATAAATAGTATTGCAATTATTAAAAAAATATAAAAAATCATTTCAAAAAATTCTAAATTGTTGTGTTTTTTTATTTCTGGCAACATCAAGTTTGAAAGCAACGTAAATCATAGACAAGAACCTCGTAACACAAACGAAAATATAATGTCGATTTACTGAATCACATTAGTGACTACTTACCGTCTGTAGACGGAACGTTTTTTCGATATACTGAATTGGGCTATAATATTTAAAAATACATAATTGCATTCAGTGACTATTAAAATCGAATGGATTTTATTTGTGAATTCATTCGAAAAGTGGTTAATTCTTAGAAGCTTTGATTACCCTAAAGTATCATAAGTCCAAAGTATATTTTTAAAATATTCGTTAGGTTGTAAGTGGCTGCTGACGTTTTACGTCAACACACGTAGACTCTGAGGTCCATTGTGATACCACGGGACCGTAATAGGTTTCCCTACTAGTCCCTGTCGTTAAACCATTTTGAGCTTCTTATAAAACTCCTTAGATGTTGAATTTTGACTAGATCCCAGTGAAGCAAGTCTCTGACCAGAAAGTGCCGGGCAATGGCAATAAAGTGTTCGATAGTTTCCAACTCCTCTTCATCCATGCAACTTCGGCAAAAGTCATTCGACGGCACATTTAACCGCTCTGCGTGCTTCCCTATAAGACAGTATCCGGTAATTATAGAAACCACCGTCGAAATCTCTCCTCTTGGAAGCGATATCAACTCACTTGTGCGCCCCTGATTAAGAGAAGGCCAAATCAGTCGTGTTGTCTCACACGTCCATCCATTTGCCCATCTTTGATCAGTCTCCGTCGCAGAACAAAGCCGTAGGTTTTGCTTGCAAGTTTCTAGAGGCATACCAACACATTCCAATTCTATAGAAAAAATGTCTCAGAATCTGAGAATTTTTCTATAGAAAAAATGTCTCAGAATCTGAGAATTTTTTTATAGAAAAAATGTCTCAGAATCTGAGAATTTTTCTATAGAAAAAATGTCTCAGAATCTGAGAATTTTTCTATAGAAAAAATGTCTCAGAATCTGAGAATTTTTCTATAGAAAAAATGTCTCAGAATCTGAGAATTTTTCTATAGAAAAAATGTCTCAGAATCTGAGAATTTTTCTATAGAAAAAATGTCTCAGAATCTGAGAATTTTTCTATAGAAAAAATGTCTCAGAATCTGAGAATTTTTCTATAGAAAAAATGTCTCAGAATCTGAGAATTTTTCTATAGAAAAAATGTCTCAGAATCTGAGAATTTTTCTATAGAAAAATTGTCTCAGAATCTGAGAATTTTTCTATAGAAAAAATGTCTCAGAATCTGAGAATTTTTCTATAGAAAAAATGTCTCAGAATCTGAGAATTTTTCTATAGAAAAAATGTCTCAGAATCTGAGAATTTTTCTATAGAAAAAATGTCTCAGAATCTGAGAATTTTTCTATAGAAAAAATGTCTCAGAATCTGAGAATTTTTCTATAGAAAAAATGTCTCAGAATCTGAGAATTTTTCTATAGAAAAAATGTCTCAGAATCTGAGAATTTTTCTATAGAAAAAATGTCTCAGAATCTGAGAATTTTTCTATAGAAAAAATGTCTCAGAATCTGAGAATTTTTCTATAGAAAAAATGTCTCAGAATCTGAGAATTTTTCTATAGAAAAAATGTCTCAGAATCTGAGAATTTTTCTATAGAAAAAATGTCTCAGAACCTGAGAATTTTTCTATAGAAAAAATGTCTCAGAATCTGAGAATTTTTCTATAGAAAAAATGTCTCGGAATCTGAGAATTTTTCTATAAAAAAAATGTCTCAGAATCTGAGAATTTTTCTATAGAAAAAATGTCTCAGAATCTGAGAATTTTTCTATAGAAAAAATGTCTCAGAATCTGAGAATTTTTCTATAGAAAAAATGTCTCAGAATCTGAGAATTTTTCTATAGAAAAAATGTCTCAGAATCTGAGAATTTTTCTATAGAAAAAATGTCTCAGAATCTGAGAATTTTTCTATAGAAAAAATGTCTCAGAATCTGAGAATTTTTCTATAGAAAAAATGTCTCAGAATCTGAGAATTTTTCTATAGAAAAAATGTCTCAGAATCTGAGAATTTTTCTATAGAAAAAATGTCTCAGAATCTGAGAATTTTTCTATAGAAAAAATGTCTCAGAATCTGAGAATTTTTCTATAGAAAAAATGTCTCAGAATCTGAGAATTTTTCTACAGAAAAAATGTCTCAGAATCTGAGAATTTTTCTGTAGAAAAATGTCTCAGAAAAAATGTCTATAGAAAAAATTTCTCAGAATCTGAGAATTTTTCTATAGAAAAAATGTCTCAGAATCTGAGAATTTTTCTATAGAAAAAATGTCTCGGAATCTGAGAATTTTTCTATAGAAAAATGTCTCAGAATCTGAAAATTTTTCTATAGAAAAAATGTCTCAGAATCTGAAAATTTTTCTATAGAAAAAATGTCTCAGATTCTGAAAATTTTTCTATAGAAAAAATGTCTCAGAATCTGAGAATTTTTCTATAGAAAAAATGTCTCAGAATCTGAGAATTTTTCTGTAGAAAAAATGTCTCAGAATCTGAGAATTTTTCTATAGAAAAAATATCTCAGAATCTGAGAATTTTTTTATAGAAAAAATGTCTCAGAATCTGAGAAATTTTCTATAGAAAAAATGTCTCAGCATCTGAGAATTTTTCTTTAAAAAAATGTCTAAGAATCTGAGAATTTTTCTGTAGAAAAAATGTCTCAGAATCTGAGAATTTTTGTATCGAAAAAAATGTTTCAGAATCTGAGAATTTTTCTATAGAAAAAATGTCTTAGAATCTGAGAATTTTTCTATAGAAAAAATGTCTCAGAATCTGAGAATTTTTCTATAGAAAAAATGTCTCAAAATCTGAGAATGTTTCTATAGAAAAAATGTCTCATTATCTGAGAATTTTTCTATAGAAGCAATGTCTCAGAATCTGAGAACTTTTTTATAGAAAAAATGTCTCAGAATCTGAGAATTTTTATATAGAAAAAATATCTCAGAATATGAGAATTTTTATTTAAAAAAAATGTTTCAGAATCTGAGAATTTTTCTATAGAAAAAAGTCTCAGAATCTGAGAGTTTTTCTATAGAAAAAATGTCTTAGAATCAATTTTTCTATAGAAAAAATGTCTCGGAATCTGAGAATATTTCTATAGAAAAAATGTCTCAGAATCTGAGAATTTTTCTATAGAAAAAATGTCTCAGAATCTGAACATTTTCCTATAGAAAAAATGTCTGAGAATCTGAAAATTTTTCTGTAGAAAAAATGTCTCTGAATCTGAGAATTTTTCTATACTTTTTTACTGGAAAAAATGCTTAATACCTTGAAGCATTTGTTCTGAAAAGAGTGCTCGAGTTATTTCTTCTTACCGCAGTTTCATTAATGTTGTGGTTTCCCTCCAGTTAAAGTTATGTTGTGGATAACTTAATGAAGTTTTGTTTTGAATATCAATTGGGTCTCCTTCAAATAAGTTTGTAACAGCCGAAAAACGCACACTAGTATTTGATATCCTTTTCAAAACATGGAAGTACCACCTTCAGCTTTTCTTGAAACCCAATTTTATTCACCTAAAAGTTTGAAATACCTGTATATAAATGCATTAAAAATGTGGACAAAACTAGCACTAAGAAAATTATGTTAGTAAAATCAACTGAAAATGTCAGTTAAAATAACTACTTTGTAAGTTATTTTGGGGTCAACTACTTTTTCAGTTAAATTAACTAACAATGTTAGTTATTTTTACTGACTAAAAACAACTGACTTATGTAGTAAAAACTACTTACATTTGTAGTCAAAACAACTAAAATGTAGTAAAAATAAAATAATCAATATATATTTTTTTTTTTCAAAAAATTTTTCAGAAAAAAAATGGAAGACCAAAATTTTTCCAATTTTGTTTTTTTAAAATTGTGAAAAATAAAAAAAAAATTATTTTTATTTTTTGGAAAAAAACTTTGAAAATTTTTCAGAGATAAAAAAAAAATAAATTAACTACTTTAAATAACTGTTACTACATTACAGTACTTTTTTGTTAGTTGTTCAAAAAAACGACTTAAAATAACTAACAGAAATAGTTGTTTGATATTTTTCATACAAAAACAACTGACTTTGTAGTTGAAAACAACTAACTACTGTAAAGTATACAAACAACTAACTTACAGTAACTTACATAATTTTCTGAGTGAGGTTTTATCATACTTACTCAGACTCCAAATTTATTTCACAACAATTTTGTTTCCATTTTACATGTTTATTTTTGTTAAATAAAGAAAATCAAAATAAATTTCTAAAATAAATTAAAATTTATTTTAGACGGCAACAAAATATATGGTGACTGATTTGACATGTAAATCGTTTGCTATCGATATAAAGAAATACACATTTTACGTAATTATTTGTCATTATCAAAGACAAAAACCTTAACAAACGTTAATAAACTATAGTGACATAGAGAATTAAAAAAAAGAACTGTCACTTTTTAGTCGGAAACCGACAAAAATCGACTTACTGAATTGGGCTATTAATATTCCTTGGAATGCATTCGATTTTAACCATTAAAACGAATTCTTGTTTATGAGAATTTTAAAAATTTAATGCATTCTTTATTTCATTCATATATGAAGGGCTTACTGCAAGAACTTGATAAGCAACATTTTATTTTTTCGTGTTTTTCTCCTTCTGCTGATGTTCCATTGACAGATTTTTGGCCGAATTCTTGCTTTAACGCTTCATACAAGTATATTGAGAACAAATGTTCTGCAAAAGTTATATTTTCTACATTATTTTAAAAGTTTTAAGCAGTGTTGGCTACCGTTACCGATTAAAACCCATTGATTTTGACTACCGTTACCAATACCGAAATAAAAAATTTTAAATACCGTTACCGATAAAAAACCGTTACCTTTATTCAGATATTTACCGGTATTATATCGGTTTTGTTTCGGTTGTCTTAATATTACTTATTTTTAATTTTTCGCAGATAAAAAAGGAAAATATTTTTAATACACATAAAATAAAAAACATGTTTGTTTATTGCCCATCGTATTGTTATTTGGACAAACTCAATGAGGTGGTCCAACCAATGACCACATTCGCAATAAACTAAATTTTGGCAAAGTAAAATTCACTTAAAAAGTTCCAAAGAAAAATGTGAGTGCCACGTATTGTAAACATTATCCAGTGGGAAGAGACAACCCTGAATTGTGGCAAATCGCTAAAGTGTTTCTGGCGGTGTCATTCATGCAGTTAAGAATGGAGAGATTGTTTTATGGAGTTAAATACATAATGAGCCCTACTCGTACACTCGAAGAAAAAATCTGTCGTAAAATCTGTAAAACAACTTTCAGTCTGAATTAGACATTTTTTTGGAGATTTTTAAATGGATATATTACCTAAATTCTGTCATTCAGTTTTAGAGAATAACAATTTTTTTTTCTGTATTTTTACTGACTCTGTTTGCTGAATTTATTATGATTATTTATTTTTGTTCAAATTTCAGCAGATTATTTTGAAGTTTTACAAACAGTTTTTGTTGAAAATTTTTTTTTTTAATGTTAATAATTTTTTTAATTGTTAATTCAAATTTAAACGATTAAACTTAACATTGTTCAAATGAAAAAAAAAAATATCAGCTGATTAGGTGTCCCTCCGACACCGACCGCCCTCCCCTTTAAAAAAACATCCCCTGAAACATCCTTGCCAAGTTTTTTTTGCCGATTTTTTTGTCTGCTTTCATGACGGGTTTTTCTGCAGATTCTACCTGGATTATCCAGACATAAATTTAGCAAACCACGTCAGCTATAATTAGTAGATTTCTCTAATGGCTTAAAATGCCAATTTCTCATATGGCTCAAAATGCTGATTTTTTTGCTTGTTATACAAAGGTGTCTCTACGAACATGAGTTATACTAAATATATAAAATTTAAAAATAAATTTTACATGTTTTTAACAAATTTGTGACTTATAACATTTTATTCATAATACCGGTACGTACCGGTATTGATGTTTCGGTAACGGTTTACCGTTACCTAAATAATTGAAAATACCGTTACCATTACCCTTACCGATATAAAAAATATGTGATACCAATACCGTTACCGATACCGTTATTCGTTTCGGTTGCCAACCCTGGTTTTAAGGCAAAAACCACCATAAAATGAAATGTTGCTTATCGAGTTTTTACAATAAGCCCTTCATATTATTCATGAGACTTTTAAAAATCGAATTTATAAAAACTTAGGCATAAAAAAATACATACAAAAGTTTGGTAAAGTTAAGCCAAAATTTGGAAGAAACCCAAACAGTGGCTGAGCGTCACTTTTGGCAAAACTCCGTAACCGAACCCAAACGTTCGGTCGGGCATGTATGCTATGCATAGGATATATGTATGAAGGTGTATGACATATACCTATCAACACCTTGTTGCATATTTACATACATGGAATATTACATTACTTGTTATTGTTCATATACGCTCCCATATATGACGTACATTTCCATATATTGTTCATATATTATCATACATAGAATCATGTATGAGCATACATGGTCATTTTCACCCGGGTACACTGATAGAAAAACGCTTCATATCGCTAATGAATGGAATTCATTAACGTTGTTTCATTACAAAAATGAAATATTTCATATGCTGAATGAAATTTCATACATATAATGCAAGATTTTCATTAATTTTGATTCATTAGATTTCGTAGTTTCATTAAAAAATTTCATTAAGTTTTATTTACAAAATTTGCTGTTTTTTGACATCTGTCGTGTCGCGTCTGTTTAGTCTGTTAGTTTACGCGCGCAAAAAACAGCTGATCACAGCGTGATTTTTTTTTTGTTTTACTTCGTGGTTTTGGAACTAAACCACTTTACCGAAATTGCGATTTTTTTATTTTTCTTTTTTTAACCTTTGACCTCACAGAGCAAAAATGTGCAGTCAAACTGGAGGGGTCACGCCCTCTTTCGAGTGGGCGGGCCTTCAAAGTTTAAACGTTTTTCTTATGGTGTTTTCTTTTCTGAAAAAAAATGTTTGCCTTTTTAAGGCATACATTTTTAAAATGTTTAACTCACACCTATAAAAATTTGCATTTTATTTGACTGGAATAGAACACAACATACAACAATACTCTGCCCTGTATTTTTTAACAGCTGTTTTGGGAAAACAACATAGAAAAAGTCAGCTGTAGTATAAGGCAATTTCAACCCCGTGATTTTTTACGGGTAAAAAGTGCAACTTTTTTGCACTTTATAGGGCAGACATTTTTAAGGCTCCCATACATTTCAAACAAATTGGATGACTTGTTGGATGACCAATGTAATTTTTCTCGTGTATGGGGCTGTCGGATGGTCGGATGGCTGGTCGGATGAAAAATCAAAAAGTTTTGATTTTTCGATGGTCGGATGAAAAGTTGGATGACATGTCGGATGGTGTATTGACTTGTTATCCGACCGTTGTACGAACAGAGACGTTTTAATTCATTATTTGTTATTGTTTTTCACAAAGTGAAGTTTTTGTATAAAGCAATGATGTTAAAAAGTAAATTTTAACCTAAATATATTAAAAAAACATAAAAAAGAGTTGAAAAATAAAAAAAATGTTCATGTTACTCCTTCAAGAATTCTAAAAAAATGAGCGGTCATCCAACATGTGTATAAATTTGTCGGATAAGTGTATTTTGAAAATATTTTTTCGTCAACTAACAAGTCATCCAACATGTATTGTGTCTCTGGGCGTCTTTAGAAAAGAACACGATATTCTTTATAAGGGTTGACATTTTTTAGAAAAGAACACAAAAACATAATTTTCGGGGCGAAATGCAAAAAAAAGGCACATTTTTTGCCAGAAAAGAAAACACCATTAAATATCTTAAAAAGTACTTATCCGATTTGGATGAAATTAGTATCATTCGAAAGCTTAAATAAATTCCTTTCGAACATTCCCTGACATGAAGAAATTTCATTAAACCTTTAAGCGCCAAAACGCGATTTTAATTTTTTATTTTTTTTAATTTTTAAATATCTCAAAAATGTTACGTATATAAGACCATAAAGAGTATACATTGGTTTGTAGCCAAAGTTCTTAGCTTTCATTTGGACTTTTATTCGACTCTCTAACTCTTCTAACACCAGAGATATAAAGGGTTAAAGTTTTTGTGCTATTTTTTTTAGCTTTTTCGTTGCAATTTTCTAGGTGACATAACATAATCCCCACGGACATAATCCCCATTTCCGTTATGGGGATTATGACCACATTCATTTCGGTCATAATCCTAATAATGGTAGTGGGGACTATAACTGAAAATTATTTGGACATAACCCCAATAAAAAACGGACATAATTCCCAGATTTATGGGGATAATGACCAACTATACAAGTTGGTCATAATCCCCAAAATTAAAAAAAAAAAGATTTTTTTACTTAAAAGTTTTTCTGCGTAGCCGGCCTTCGGCCGGGCTTAGGGATTACAAACTCCATGCATTAAACCCACCCTCTCTGCAGATAACGGGGATTATGACCAAAATTGCTTTGGACTTACTCCCCATAATGTGAATGGGGGTTATGACCTTATATACGATACATTTAAAAACATTAAAAAACTTAAAATTGTGTTTTGGAGCTTAACAAATCGGATAAGTACTTTTTAAGATATTCAAGCAAATGTAAAAACTAGAAAATTGCTGCAAAAAAGTTAAAAAAAAAATGCACCAAAACTTTAACCCCTTATATCTCCGGTGTTAGAAGAGTTAGAGAGTCGAATAAAAGTCCAAATGAAAGCTTAGAACCTTAGCTACAAACCCATGTACACTCTTTATGGTCTTATATACGTAACAATTTTGAGATATTTGAAAATTAAAAAAAATAAAAACTTAAAATCGCGTTTTGGCGCTTAAAGGTTTAATGAAATTTCTTCATGTCAAGGAATGTTCGAAAGGAATTTCTTTAAGCTTTCGAATGATACTAATTTCATCCAAATCGGATAATAGTACGTTCAGATTGACCTCGAAACCTCGTTTAACGAGGTTTCGTGTCAAACCTCATTTGAAAATACGTATTTTCCCTCACAAATTGAAACCTTTTTGTAGTGAGGTTTCAATGAAAGTACGATTGAAACCTTATAAAATTCATAATTTTTCATATTTTTACCACTGTGCGACAATGAGAAAGAGAGAAAATGGGAAAACGCCAAAAATAAAAAAATAAATAATTCAATTTATTTACAAAAATTCTTTAAAATATTAATTTATTTGGAATAAAAAAAAAAATAAAATGTCTAAAAAAATAATTTCTGCAGCATTTAATTCATTTTTAAAAGATATTTTTTTGTTCTAGTTTACGAAAACTAGATAAGTGTCAAAATTATAGAGTGTGAACAGTCGAGGTTTAAAATTGAAAGTACGAGGTTTCAACGGGGTTTCGAGGCAAGTGTGAATGTACTATAAGTACTTTTTAAGATATTTAAGAAAAACGTTTTAACTTTGAAGGCCCGTCCACTCGAAAGAGGGCGTGACCCCTCCAAAGTCAGAAGTTCACTCGACGTAGGAAAGACCCCTTAGTCGATACACAAAGTTTTATTATGCTGGGAGTGATTTCGGTATTCTGGTCATATGCCGTGGTTTTACTTATGTATTAAAAGTAAATGTTATAGTAAAATTTTGTGTGAGAAAACTGAGTGAAATCTATAGATAAAATAAAAAATATGTAAAAGTGTTTTTTTTTTTTACTTGGTGATTTTGTGATTTTTTCAGGCTTTTTTACGAAATTTGGAAAAAAGTAAATTATTATTTTTATATTTACTAAAATCGTGCTGTCTTATATTAGTTCGTGGTTTTAATTACGTATTACAATTTAAGATTAGAGTAAAATTTTGTGCGAGAAAACAAAGTGAAAACCATTTTTATTATTTTTAATTTTTTAAAAAGATCTTTACAATCTCATAAATATATTTCATTTTAAAAATAAAAGTAGCATTTATTGAATGAAAGTATTTCATTTCAAAAATAAAAAGTAGGATTTATTCAATGAAAGTATTTCATAAGTATTAACTACTTCTTTCATTAAAGAAATGAAAAATTTTCATAAATACAATTTATATTTTGTATGAACAATTTTCATTAATTTAATGAAACTTGATCTTGCAATTACATTTTATGATACCCATTTCATTATTTCAATGAAACCCTACATAGCACTATAGGAAATTTTACCCTTTTTTTGGCCAAAATTATTTACAGCCAAACGGCTGGACCGATTTGAATGATTTTTTTTGATTTGACTTTTGGAAGACTCTTTAGAGGGAGGGAGTGACTCTTTAAGTTTTTCATACACTCAAAAAAAAAATTTAGTAAAGTTACCCTTAAAAATTAGCTAATAATTAGTTCCAAACAGGGTTCCCGGGTTATAAGTTTCCGCATCTAAGATTTTTTAGATCCTTGATAGATTATCTCGTTTCTAAACTGTTTTTACTATTTCTTTTTTTTTTTTAGTGTACACTAACTTTTGAAGATAACAGTAGAAATTTATTTTAACAATTTTAAGAAGTGTCAAACAAATCTACTTTTTAATAAGGATTTTGTTCAAAAATTTGATTTTTGAGTTCCAAGTCGTCAACTACATTTCAAAATGCCACTACGGGCAGCCGTAGATGAAGCAAGAGCTAGGGCACAGACTAAATACAGACTCGACAGTAGAGTTTTATAAGAAAAAATGGGGAAAAACTAAGCGATTTTAGGAGAAAACACAGCGGTTTTTAGTCCGTTTTACGCTAACATGGCAACACTTTCTACGACTTAGGAGTGAGTGAAACAACAAAAACCGATCTGGCATCCATTTTTCTTATGGCGCTTTATATCAGTTTTCTCTTTCTAACCTAATTCGTAGAATAATTTGAAAATATTAACCATATGGTTCAGAACTACTTTTTTGACACCTGTCACTTATGTCGAGTCTGTATTAGTCTGTGGCTAGGGGCTCAACTTCCCTATTTAGATCTTTAGAGATTTCTGCTGTAACTCGTATTTTTGTTCTTGCAGATTTTGACAAAAAAGATAATTGCGGTCGCCCAGGTTTCGATTTAGTGGAGGCAGGCTGCGTTTCAAGTTTTCTTAGCCAAGTATTGCCTTTAAGCCAAACAGCATGCTGTCTTTCAAAAATTTTCAAACTCCTACAACTTTTAGTATTTATATTTGAACAAAATATTCTTAATTCCTCCTTTATATATTGTTTAAAGTTTTCGAAACTTTCACTCTCAGCAATGTGTGAAAAGAAATGGCCAGAAATAGCGGCTCCTTATCCACCTTTATTTTATTTCTCTCGCCATGTATTAAATAACTCTGAAATTGGCACTCAGTAGTCACCTGGAAAAATGCGTTTTTAAAAAAAGTTTGCACATATCCGACCTTGAAATTTAATAAATTCGGAAGGTAATTGATTGTCCTAGAGAACTTTTATGGTTTTATAGCTAACATATGCTATCATTTTTTTTTAAGTCAAAATAAAATTCCAATTCATACTTCAATAAGTTCATCTTAGGGTCACTTCAATTTTTCCAATTAAATCGATCTAATAGATGAGTTCACCAACATTTCACTATTTATCATTAAAGTACTCACCTTCGACATTATTTTCCATTTTTTAGTTTTTAAAAACTATATTTTCTTAATATAAAAACTTTTGTTAGAAGCTATCACAAAATTCACTGCACTCAATCGTTATTTTATAACTAAGTAAGAAATTTCAAGAAAAACTATTGATAAAGTGACAGTACATAAATTCTGTCGAAAAATTGAGAAAGAATTGTTTACTTTGTTAAGTTTTTTTTATATTAATGTAAAAAAATAATGTTTGCAAAAATTTTATTTTTGACTTTTGGCCAAAAAATGGGTAAAATTTCCTATGGTGCATAGGTTCCTTTTTAACGCCATTTTTCATAACATTAATGTAGATTTTCATTATTGTCATGTACAAATTTCTATCAGTGTAGAAACAATGAGCGTGTTCGGCAGAGAAAGCTGCTACTCAACAGTTGAGATGTAGCATGTTTTGATTAGTTGACTCTGCTGAACGCATTTTTTAATGAATGTTTTAAAATATTGGAATAAATTATTATTTTTTTATATTTTCATTTATTTTTTCTGTGGAAAATACTTTTTTTATTATTTTTTTGTTTATTTTCTTGAATAACGTCAAAAAAAAAAAAAATAATTTCAATAAAACAGCTTATTTATGAGTTTGTGATCAAATGTAGCATAATTTTTGTACGCTACCAGTGATGAGAAGCGCTCACTCAACATGTTGACTGAAATGTCAAAAATTAAACCGTTCAGCAGAATGTTGGGGAGCAGCTGAGTAGCAGATTTCTCTGCTGAACGTACCCAATGTTAAAATATTGCTTCATAAAAAAAGACGTCCATTTTTTCACATCTATAAATGCGGCGAGTTTTAAGTGAAATTACACTCAGAAAATTATGTAAGTTACTACATGTTAGTTGTTTGTATATTTTACAGTAGTTAGTTATTTTCAACTACAAAGTCAGTTGTTTTTGTGTGAAAAATATCAAACAACTATTTCTGTTAGTTATTTTAAGTACTTTTTTTTAATTACTAACAAAAAAGTACTGTGATGTATTAACAGTTATTTAAATTAGTTAATTTTATTTTTTTTATCTCTATAAAATTTTCCAAAAAATAAAAATCACACAAACGACCGTCATGTAGTAACTGCAATAATTTTCTGAGTGTACATACATACTTTTTTGAAACATTGCAAATTAATTCTTTTTTTTATAAATCAATTTTACCAAAGCATTTCGTTTTTTTTTTTTATTCCAGACAAATTTTGATCAGTAGCGGTGATAATTTGAAATAAACTATTAAAAGAAACAAAGGTAAATACAATCAATTTATTTTGTTTAACATTTTATTAATATAATTTTTTTCTTCTATAATTCCAGATAAATACACCAACAAATTTTAATTTCATGTCGAAATTCTATACAACCAACTGAAATGTATTGCTTTTTAAATAAATAAATATCAATCACTTAAACGTTAAAGAAATTTTTTAAATAAAATTTCAGGCAAGTGTAGTAAAAACAACTGTATACCGTCTTTTGTAGTAGTTTTTACTACATTTTGTAGTTGAAAATCAATAGTTAAAAACAACATGTTCAGTTGTTTTTACCGTAATATGTAGTGGTCGCCTTTTCAACAACAAAATGTTGTCAAAACAACTGTCTTTTGTAGTAGATTTTACCGACATACTTTTTTGAGTGAACAAGACAGGACTTAAATTTCCCTAAAAAATAAATAAAACAAATGTAAGGTTATGTTTTTAATATTTTTCAATATAAACTTTTTGGAGTCATTCAAAAATAACTAGTTCTAGAAGTACTTCAGAGCTTGTCACGATAGGTTCTCAAAGAGCATCCTGGAACTAGTGATGTCACAACTAGTTCTAGAAGTTATCCAAAAAGGGTAATATTTTGATTCCAAAGAGCTTTTTTGGAGTAGTTTGGGAACTAGTGATTTGGAACTACTCATACATTACTTCTGCACCACTTCCATGAAACAAATACTGGTTCTAAAATAACATCTTAGAAGCTGTTTCAAAAACTTATAATTTTTTCCAAAAAAGAAAAAAATATATATTTGATTACGCATTTCTCTGTTGCATCTTCTATTTGGAAAAAGTCAAACTTTTTGAAATATGTACAGAGGGGCTAAAAATACTATTAAGTATTGGGTAATTTGTTTGGTATTATTAAGTATTGGGGCATTAGTGCAAATAGGTTTTTATAGATCCATTCAATTACCTTATTACAATTTGGAATAAACGTCTTTATTTACTACAGCTGGAATTTTTTTATTACAAAAAGTAAACAAAACTTTCTAATTGTAGCAAAAATAGTACACTCAGAAAATTATGTTAGTTACTACATGTCAGTTATTTGTATATTTCACAGTAGTAAGTTGTTTTCAACTACAAAGTCAGTTGTTTTTGTATGAAAAATATCAAACAACTATTTCTGTTAGTTATTTTAAGTCTTTTTTTTTGAACAACTAACAAAAGAGTACTGTAATGTAGTAACAGTTATTTTAAGTAGTTCATTTTATTTTTTTTATATGAAAAATTTTCAAAGTATTTTTCCAAAAAATAAAAATAAATTTTTGTTTTTTAAATTTTCACAACTTTTTTTTTAAAAAAAAAACTTAGAAAAAATTTTGTGTTCAATTTTTTTTCTGAAATATTTTTTGAAAAAAAAAAAATATATATATATTGATTATTTTATTTTTGCAACATGTTAGCTGTTTTGACTACAAATGTAAGTAGTTTTTACTACATAAGTCAGTTGTTTTTTGTCAGTTAAAATAACTAACACTGTTAGTTGATTTAACTGAAAAAGTAGTTGACCCCAAAACAACTTACAAAGTAGTTATTTTAACTGACATTTTCAGTTGATTTTACTAACATAATTTTTTTGAGTGTACACTTCAAAGCGAAAAGCAAAGCCGAAAGAATCACACATGCCGATTTGTTTGATTCCCCTTTTGAGTGGCTTGTTTGGCATGTGCTGCCGAGATGGTGTCGCATTTTGGTGCTGCACATTTGCTCGTCGACACACACTCAGAAAATTATTGCAGTTACTACATGACGGTCGTTTGTGTAGTAAGTAGTAGCTGTTGTTTTTAACTACAATTTCGGTCGTTTTTGTATGAAAAAATCTCAAACAACTTTTTTTGTAGTAGTTTCAAAAAATAACTACAAAAAATATACTACACTGTAGCAATAGTTGATTTATGTAGTTGTTTTTAGTTTTTTTTTCTAAAACTCGTTTTTTTCTAGAAATTTTTATTGCAAACGAATGTGTCGAGCGAGTTGGTCGTGCGGGATGCGGAAGGAATTATTTTTATACCAAATAAATAATATCTAAATAAATTAAATTACAATTTATTAAATTTAATTATAACAAAAAATATGTTTTTGTGAAAAATATTCTTGAGCGAAAGAAAATAAGTGGATAAATGAGATAACAAGTGTGTATAATATAGCGCTCACATAAGCGTGCGTAAAAACCAATCGAAAAAAAAACAAAATAAAATGTGTGCAGTGTTTTGTTTTCTTATGAGCGCGCCATCTTTCTTTTCTTTGTGTACACAACAGAGCAGGTACATACTTTTTTGAAACATTTCAAATTAATTCTTTTTTTTTATAAATCAATTCTACCAAAGCATTTCTTTTTTTTTTTATTCCAGACAAATTTTGATCAGAAGCGGTGGAAATTTGAAACAAACTATTAAAAAACAAAGGTAAATACAATCAATTTATTTTGTTTAACATTTTATTAATATAATTTTTTTCTTCTATAATTCCAGATAAATACATCAAAAAATTGTCATCATGTCGAAATTCTATACAACCAACTGAAGTGTATTGCTTTTTAAATAAATAAATATCAATCATTTAAACGTTTAAGAAATTTTTTAAATAAAATTTCAGGCAATTGTAGAAAAAACAACTGTATTAAACAGTTTTGTAGTAGTTTTTACTACATTTTGTAGTTGAAAATCAATAGTTAAAAACAACAACATGTGCAGTTGTTTTTACCGTTTATGTAGTGGACGCCTTTTCAACGACAAAATGTAGTCAAAACAACTGTCTTTTGTAGTAGATTTTACCGACATACTTTTTTGAGTGCATAGTCGAGCATGTTTTGGCACTGAATCAAATCCTTTGTTGAGTTCCCCAAAGTTATATTTTGAAACAATAAATCGTAATCAGGTTACCCTTTCTTGGTTCGACGCTTTCATCTCGGAAAGACAAATACTTTTTTATTGCCTTAAATCGTTTGCAACTTATTCTACACAGAAAAAAATAACATGGACCATTTTTTAATTTAAAGTTTTAATAGAATTCAAAATTTGATATAATTAAAATGTTTAATTGTTTTGTATGTAAACATCTCTGATTTTTGTGCATGCTTCTTCTTACACATGCAATACAAAACATAAAAAGTGAAAATATATTTTTATAAGATTAAATTAATGAAAATGCGTTTTTATTAAATTTATATCTGAATCGGTATTAATTTTGTTATTTAAAAAGAACGAGAACAATTGAAATTGAATAAATAAATGAAAAAAGTGAATATTATTATAAAAATAAAACAAAGAAGCTCCACAAGAAGATCTTGGTAAACGGCAAACAACAACGGATGAAAATGACACAAAAATCTAATCAAACACATTTTTGATGCTTTAAATATTTATTTATTATATTTAATAAGTTTTTATTTTGTTAATAAACACATTTTTGTTTTTAATTCATATTTGTTTTTTTTTTTTTTTTAAGTGGGCGTAATTTTGTACTGATTTTGAGCAATAATTTTTATTAATTTGTTTAATACTATTAATTACTTTTTTAATTATTTTCAGTTTTAAATTTTTTAATTACTATTATCATTTTTTTAATTAGAGCAAATCTAATTAACATTTTAATCGATATGAGCAATTTTTAATCAAAATTCATTTTTTATTTTTTTGTGTGTATTTTGAATTGTGGCGAACGCAATTTTACCCCAGTAAGTCTCCAAACTTGGATACCGGAAAGATGACGTGTACAACAAAATTCCAATGTTACGAGTTTAATTGATTCAACATTTTTGACAAAATGTTCGTGTCTCAATATTGGATTTACACCGAACCAAATCGGGTAGGTAAAATCAACAAAAAAATTTTGTAGACCTTTAACGAAATTTTGTCAATTTTTTTTTTAAGATTCAACAAATTTTATTCAAATCAACGAAATTTTGTCAAGTTTACATCCTCTAAAGAAGTAAAATTGATTAAATTTTATCAAATTGACTAAATTTCGTCAAAATTACTAAAATTATTAGTTTGGACGCCATTACTTTTTGCATTGCGCAGTGTCATGAAAAAAATTATGTTTTGCTCAAATTTATTTATTTTTTCATGCAATTTTATGCAATTGCTAAAGCTTTTAAGTTTTTGCCATGTCTTTTTTTTGGCATTATAAAAGCGTCTTAAAATTCTACAAAACTTCATGTGAAAACGAAATTTTATGTAAGTAATGATATACAGTGGGCGACAATACATTGGAAATTTTTTTATAGTAGATGCAATTTGTTAAAGACAAAGTTAACAATACTAAACGTTATAATTATCAAACAAGTATTATAAAAAAATGTTATGTAGGTAATTTATCTAGTTTTAATTTAAGCTTAATGGCGTCCAGATTGGGAAAATAATGAATGTGTTACGAGGGTCGATGTGGAAAATGAAAAAATTTATAGACATTTTTCAGAACATTTTTAAAAAATATTTCCGAGTCGATTTTTTTCAAGTTAAAACATTAGAAATTTAAAAAAAGGTTCAAAAAGAAAATATAAAATTATCTTAATATATCCTTAGCATATACTTAAGTGTACTAAAATTATTAAACAATAACATCTTTTCTTTGTTTAGAAAAAATTGGTGGTCAAAAGAATTGAAGGTCAAAAAATGTGGATTTTTGCTACTGTACTTAAAAAATTCCACTGTTTGTTTGGGTTGTTGGAAAAATTATTTGATCACTGAATAAAAACTATTGGACTTTTTTTTAAATTTCTAATGTCTTAACTTGGAAAAATTGACTCGGAAATATTTTTTAAAAATGTTCTGAAAAATGTCTATAAATTTTTTCATTTTCCACATCGACCCTCATAACACATTCAATATTTTCCCAATCTGGACGCTATTAAGCTTAAATTAAAGCTTGATAAATTACCTACATATCATTTTTTATAATACTTGTTTCATAATTATAACGTTTAGAATTGTTAACTTTGTCTTTAACAAATTTCATCTACTATAAAAAAGTTTCCAATGTATTGTCGCCCACTGTATGTATATAATAATTAAATTTATAAACTAATTTTTATTTTTATTAATGTTTTTAGGTATTCTATATTGACAAAGGTTTAGGCAAAGATAAATAAGTTTCCGCCCGGAATTTAAATTAACCCATTGGAAATATGACACACGGCAGCAGTTTCTTCGTCTTCAATAAATTCATTCCCTTTTTGTAAGTTTATATATAAATTATTTTTTGTACCTATTATTATAATTTTTTTAGTTCTTTATTATTTTGTTATTTTTTTTTTGTTTATTATAGTAAACATTTTTTAAGTTTTTAAAATATTAACATACTCTTTTTAATAAAAAATTAATATAATTTCAAAAATAAAAATAATATTTATGGATATTTTATTTTTTGAAAGGGTAGACAAATTTAGTAAAATTGATAAAATATCGTAGAATCAACGAAAATCATTTTGTTAAATTGATGATATTTATTCAAATTGAATAAACTATTTTATTCAAATTGACAAAAATTATTCTGTTAATTTGACAAAATTTCGTCAAATTTATCTCAAATATAAATTAACGAAAATTTATTCAAATCAACACCCCTGTTTTGTTAGCTGTATAATGATTGTTCTTTCGTCAAATTAACATGCTTTTTCGTAAATATTACTGCCGTATTTGGTTCGGTGTAATGATGATGATCCCCAAAGTACGTCAAATACACTTATATTCATAGACACGTTTAGTTCCTCGGTGAAATACAAAGTATATTTTGTATATCACTAATATATTTTGAAATTCAGCGTTCGTCTTCATCAAAAATTTCATTCTGCGCGAAGTTTGGGTAATTTTCTTATCATTGGTCAGGAAGGATTCGCCCTGATTATTTTTTTGACAAAAAAAATAAAAATAATATATCAAAAATGTAAATAACAATGAAATGGAATACGCCAATTAATATAGCCTTAACCCGCAACCACAGACTAAATACCACAGTACAGACTAGTATGCAAACACTGGTGCTAATTGCGTACTTTCCAATATGGAGGCACAGACTAAATACAGACTCGACAGTAGAGTTTTACAGGAAAAAATGGGGAAAAACTAAGCGATTTTAGGAGAAAACACAGCGGTTTTTAGTCCGTTTTACGCTAACATGGCAACACTTTCTACGACTTAGGAGTGAGTGAAACAACAAAATCCGATCTGGCATCCATTTTTCTTATGGCGCGTTATATCAGTTTTCTCTTTCTAACCTAATTCGTAGAATAATTTGAAAATATTAACCATATGGTTAAAGAATACTTTTTTGACACCTGTCACTTATGTCGAGTCTGTATTAGTCTGTGATGGAGGTATGGTTTTTAGTACAGAATGATCATCGCTGCCTAGTATATGTGTGCCTGTACGTGTGAGCTTTTGTGCATGTATTTATGATGTTTGTTTACGTTTTGTATGAAACGTCAAAAGTTACACCGTGTGCTGTCACTAACAGAGTCATAGAGTAGTCCAACAAATGGCGTTTGAAAAAGAGTAAACAAAAATCATATGGTATTGTTTACGAAATTTTATCACAAATCGAAATGTGAGCGAAATGGAAGATACCAGTTTTACAGTGAGAATGCAGATTGTTTTTTGTCTCTCTTTGCTTTGCGTTTGAACTTTAGTTTGGCATTGCCAGAATTTTCCAATTATCTTTGGTGATGCCAGATCTACAAAACGGTCGATGGATTACTATGTCACTATGGTCACTAATACTTACACCCATCAGATGCAACTCTGTGATACTACTACTCATGTACTGTGCTAAATACAGACACGACAGTAGAGTTTTATAAGAAAAAATGGGGAAAAACTAAGCGATTTTAGGAGAAAACACAGCGGTTTTTAGCCCGTTTTACGCTAACACGGCAACACTTTCTACGACTTAGGAGTGAGTGAAACAACAAAAACCGATCTGGCATCCATTTTTTCTAATGGCGCGTTATATTAGCTTTCTCTTTCTAACCTAATTCGTAGAATAATTTGAAAATATTAACCATATGGTTAAAGAATACTTTTTTGACACCTGTCACTTATGTCGAGTCTGTGGGGGTGTTCTGTAATTTATGCGAAAAGTTTTCGCATCGAAAAGTATGAAACAAAAAATTCCATCGTTTCTCGATTCTGGAAAAAAAGTTGTTTCTGTATATCAATGCGAAAACGGCAGCATTTTTATTGGAATATTCCAAATCAGCTGTCAAAAAGGTAAATAAGGCGAGAAAATAATAAAAATCACAACAAAAAAAAAACGCAATTTCACATTTTTTTTAAACACCACTCGTAACATTGGCAAACAAAAATTGAATAATAAATTAACTTATGAAAATAATGTGTAGTATATCATTAATAATATTAGTTGATAGTATTTTCTTGAAAAAAATATTGTTTTTTATTTATTATAACTCAAAAGTTGTTTAATTTTCGAAATATCGCACCATTTTTAAATGTGAGTGATTTTGACACTTCAACTTCAAAAGTTTTCGATTAATTGGTTTACAGAAACAGTTTTTCTCGCATCTTTCCAATAATTTTGAAAAAAATCATATTTGACAGAAAGTTTCCGCATAACAAAATTACAGAAACAGTCGAATGCGAAAAGTCAGGTTTTGTACCGATTCACGATGTTTCTGTTTCGTTTTTCATGTTTCATGTGAGAAATCTTTCGATTCGAGAGTTATAGAACACCGCCACTGTATTAGTCTGTGCCGCAACCACAGACTAAATACAGACTCGACAGTAGAGTTTTATAAGAAAAAATGGGGAAAAACTAAGCGATTTTAGGAGAAAACACAGCGGTTTTTAGTCCGTTTTACGCTAACATGGCAGCACTTTCTACGACTTAGGAGTGAGTGAAACAACAAAAACCGATCTGGAATCCATTTTCTTATGGCGCATTATATTAGCTTTCTCTTTCTAACCTAATTCGTAGAATAATTTGAAAACATTAACCATATGGTTAAGAAATACTTTTTTGTCACCTGTCATATATGTCGAGTCTGTATTAGTCTGTGCCGCAACAATGCCCTGAGGCACCTCTCAGTTTTTGCGTTCGAGACACACTTTATTTTATTTTTGTAACATTAACAAATACATAAATTGAAAGAAGAATATCATACCTTTAAAAAAAATTGTGTCGAACAGATCGGGCGATTAAAAGTTAGTACAACTTTGATTTAAAAAAATAAAAATCACACACAAATTTTCACGTGCAAAAATTAGAACTTCTCTCATAAAACAGCTGATAGAACAAAAACCAAAAGTCAGAATGCATTACAACCTTCGAGAGAAATGTCAACAGATCTGTTACGAAAATCACTGTTAAAAATTTAGAAAATAATAATTATTACTTTTTTTATAAACTGGTGTTTTGTAATGCGTGCCTTAAGGCACTCTTGCGGGTTAAAAAATTTGTCTATTTTGAGAGCTTGGTCCACAATTTTTTCTTATGTGACAATCACAATGCATTTTCACGTAACATGTTACATCGTTCAGTAATCGTTTACATGTATTGCTATATGATAAAAACGAACAGCTGATTTGTTAATGCTTCTTTTGTTGCGTTACCAGTTGAGTAACGAGCTATTTATCCGCAAGAACTGTTCAATTGATTCTTAAGCCTGAATTACTTTAAACGTCCATGAAACGTAGACATTTAAACAAAATTCAGTAAGTCAAAATAGTACAGAACATTTTTATTCATGTTTTGTTTGTGTCTAACACCCGTTCTAGATTAGCAACCAACAAAGCAACCATAGAGGGTGTTCAGTGTTACATTTGACGTTTACAAACGCCAAACTCGATAGTAAGCAATGGTTAGCAACTTCATATAGACACTTGATTGCTAGCAATCTATAGTAGAACAGGCGCTCTACCATCAATTGTATACCATCATTGTATACAACTGTCCGGATTAGCAATCACAGCCATTACTATCGATTGTGACGTATGATGGAAGTGATGATTGCTAATCTAGACCGGGTGTAACGCATTGTATTTTTTGTCACGTCAAAACGTAGAGAAATTCTGTTGAAAATAGAACAAAACATAAATAAAAATGTTTTGTACTTTTTTTACTTATTGAATTTTTTTAAAGAGTCTACGTTTCATGCACGTTTAAAGTAATTCAGACTTTAACTCCATTTTCCCAAAAATGGTCTTTGGGTCGTACCAAATATGAACAAACGGTATATCGACCGAAGATTTCTGGCAGCACTGCATCTTTGTAAAGGGTACGTTCAGTAAAAAGTAGGTGTTTACATTTGTTTAGTATAGCAAAAAAAAAAGAAGGATATTGCTCGAAAAAAATATATTTCGTACTGAGAAATATTAAAAAATTTTAAGTGTTAATTTAAACCAGCTGTTTAATTAGCAATTACCATTAGAAATATGAAGAGGTTTGCTATATTCTATTCGCATGTATATGAACTTGCATTTAACTATAAACAATTTATTTGTATCCAGCAAATGGATCTGGTATTAATTTAACATTTTAATCCTTTTTTTCCAAAATATTTTCCCAAGTCTGGCAACAATTCAGTTTTAACAAGCACAAGAGAAGAGGAAGAAAAAAAAATTGCAAAGAAAATATAAATAATTGAGAATCGGAAAAAATATTAAAGAAATTACAGAAAAAAACATTGAAATTGCAGCGTTTATACAAAACTTGAATAATAATGGGTAGTATTGATAAGGCCTGCATTTCGGGATTTTTGTGTCGGTTATGTTCTGAAATGCACCGAATTGTCATTCATATATACGGCGACCAGGGGCAGCGCTTATGTCTGGTTGAGAAAATAAATGGGTATCTGCCCATTACGGTAAAAAAACAAATTTTATTATATTAGTAAGGATTCTCACGGTCATTTGCAATTTTTGCAAAGCCAAGGCGTAGCAAAGTTTCGCAGATTACCGTTGTGAACATTTTTAATAAACAAATGTATATATTTTATCAAAAAAATTAAATATGACAACTTCTCTAGATCTCACCAACAGACCCGCTACCTAAGACAATATGTACAACTTGCTTACGACGTGTGGAGCAACACTATGATCTCTTAATGCGTTTGTCACGAATTAAGGAAGAACGATTTTTACGTGACCACAAAGTATGTCGCATAGTCCGTATTTGAGTACATAAAAGGAGAACTAAAATTCTTGAATTTCTTTGATTTATTTAGGAGAGGATTCGTCGTATTAACGCACTTCCTCATGTATCTAGTATTGAAAATTCAGATGATGAAGTTTATCAAAGTGACGATGAATCTCGTCGACTACGTCAACAACAACAAAGGCAGACACAGCAATCACAACAAACTTTATCTTCAACAATTTCTGCAGAACCCTCGTCCTCGACAGTTATAGCTTCTACTATAACATTATCTGCTGATCCTGATAGCGATGATATGGATGGTGATGACGACGAAAGTGTTGCCAGTACAGGTTCTAGCATGTCTTTGTCTACCTTAGCACAAAATGTAATTACTATTTTTGATTCAGATGCAGCGACTGCTGCTTCTTCTCCTTCGGCTTCTACCAATAATCCTCTTTCAATGGAAGTTGTCTCATCCCTAGCTGAAAACGTTGTTAGTGGTGGTGGTAACAGTTTTGGAATCGTTTTGCAACAGAACAATGACTGATGCTTTTAAATAAGTTGACTAAGGACATTCATCAATACGTTTATTATAATAATTATTACTAAAGAAAACGTAAATGAATATAATTTAGATCTAAAAATAAGTAGAACATCCTCTCCCCTTCCCGAATTCCTATCATAAATTATAATAAAAACAAAAACTTCAAGTAATACGTAGCAATATTGCATACATTTTTTTTAGTGTTTTTAATAGTATTCACTTGCTTTCGAGAAAATCCCTTCGCTCATGATGAAATTAGGAATTAAGATATTACTTTATAAGGAACATATCCGCGTCTTCTCCGATTTTCTTGATCTTTCCATTTAATGTTGAGTAGAGGTGGGAGCGTGACTGTATTTTGACTCACGCCACTTAAGAAACATTTTAATCACTGAAATATTTATGCCCTAATTTTGTATATCGTAACAAAAACAATTTACACAGAAATTTTGACAACGCGGTCCTTTGCTTTTAACAAAATTACGTTAGTTTACGCACGCTCACATCCTAAACACGTGTAAGTTACAGATTTCACTTGCGCGTCGTTTACGAATAAATAACAAAAAACTACTTCCACGATTAGAAGTGTGTTCAATTGATTTTTCACTGATTATAAATTAAAGGGAATCGGTCGATTCATGGACTAATAATAAAGGACTGCTATCAGTGACGTAAATCAGAACAATAACAATTACGACATTTGAAATATTTATTTTATTTTTTAATCAAATTTTGATTTCTTCTTTTTCTCCCTTTTCACAAAAAATTTTAAATTGTTTACATTTTTGAAAATGTTCACTACTTAAAAAGAAGGGGAATATTAATTTCATCATTTCGTATGTAACACATATCGTATCAGGTATATTAATTTTACTATTCCGTGTGTAATAAATATAGAAATATGGGTAAAATCTCGAAAAAATATATATTTAAATTAAAAAAAAAAGATAATTAATTGTGTAAAGGTAAATTGTAAATGTCCAATAAAACACAAAAGATACTTTTTAAAAATACTATTTTCAGACACTAAACTTTATTTATTTATTTGAATTTACAAAATAAAAAAATTACAAATTTGTCTATAGAAAATATTTCCCAGAATCTAAGAATTTTTCTATAGAAAAATGTCTCAGAATCTAAAATTTATATATTAAACACATTTCTCAATATCTAAAATCTTTCTATGGAAATTTTTTTTCAGAATCTGAAAATTTTCTGTAGAAAAAATGCCTTTAAGTATTTTTCTATAGAAACAATTTGTCAGAATATAAGATTTTTCTATAGAAAAAATGTCTCAGAATCTGGGGGGTTACCGCGTATTTCGATTCGAAACGGAAACGAATTCAAACCGAATTTTCTTTTGGCAAATAGTTCAAAAGAATAAAGTTACGCGGTAACCCCCCTGAGAATTTTTCTTTATAGAAAAACGTCTCAGAATCTGAGAATTTTTCTATAGAAAAAATGTCTCAGAATCTAAGAATTTTACTGTAGAAAAAATGTCTCAGAATCTTAGAATTTTTCTATAGAAAAAATGTCTCGAAATCTGAGAATTTTTCTATACAAAAAAATGGCTCAGAATCTTAAGAGTTTTTCTACATAAAAATGTCGCAGAATCTGAGAATTTTTATATATAAAAAATGTCTCAGAATCTGTGATTTTTTCTATATAAAAAAATTTCTCAGAATTTGAGAATTTTTCTATTTCAAAAATTTCTTTGAATCTGAGAATTTTTCTAAAGAAAAATTGTATCAAAATCTGAGAAATTTTCTATGGAAAATATATGTATCTCAGAATCGAAAATTTTTTGTATCAAAAATGTCTCAGAATCCAAAAAATTTTCTATATAAAAAATATATCACAATCTGAGAATTTTTCTATATAAAAATGTCTGAGAATCTGAGAATTTTTCTATATAAAAAATGTATCAAAATCTGGGCATTTCTTATATAAAAAAATGTCTCAGAATCTGAGAATTTTTTTAAAGAAAAATTGTATCAAAATCTGAAAAATTTCATGTGGAAAAAATGCATCAGAATTTTAGACAATTTTTATAAAATAAATGTCTCAGAATCTGGGAGTTTTTCAAAAGAAAAGTGTCTCAGAATCTG
Source organism: Pegoplata infirma (assembly GCA_963921195.1). Lineage (NCBI taxonomy): Eukaryota > Metazoa > Arthropoda > Insecta > Diptera > Anthomyiidae > Pegoplata > Pegoplata infirma. Next base: position 124,408,561 of record OY992536.1, read on the forward strand.
AGAGTTTTTCAAAAGAAAAATGTCTCAGAATTCTATGAAAAAAATTACACAGATTCATCGAATTTTACTACAAACTCTTCAGAATCTAAGGTATTTTCGAAGATAAACAGAACCATGTAATTTTGAAACAATTTAATTCACACTCTTAAACATTTTTCTGTTTAAAAATCTTAGATTCAAAAAACAATGTTGCAGAATCTTCTTTATGTGAAAAATATTTTAAAATTTTAAGAATGTTCCTCTGCATTCGACCGCCCGCCCCTAAAATTGGGAACAGGATGATGTAAGCATAACTTAGATTGCATTATTTAAAGCACCGTTAATAAAATCCCTTGCAGGAATTTCTGTCCATATTGAACGTCTGAAAACAAATTCAATTAAAAAAAATACATCCAAATCCATCGGTGTTTTTTTGCACTTACCTTAAGAGAATTCGAAACCGGACAACATAAAAATAAATCGTTGTATCTCGTTTTTTTCAGCGTTTACCAATTTGCGAAATTTAATTTTAATATATATATTTTCTTTTTTTTTTGACAAATATGTAAATATTTGTTTTCAAGAAAATTTAAATTTGTTTTTTTTTTATTTTTTTTGTTACCAAAATTCGTAAATATTATTGTTCTGATTTTAATCAAAAAAATAACTATGGCGACCAACTACTTGTTTCGTAGCATTCCTTTATACATCTTCCTTGGGTCGATTATATGCAAATTTTACACAAAAGAGCCTTGCTTCCGCTGCAGAGGCAATACCATATTCACATTGGCATGTTTAAATTTAAACATTTGTTTCCCCATACATTCAAAACATCGTTTAATTTAAAACATCTCGGAAACTCGAAATAACAACCCTGTTTTAAGTTGTCACCAAAAAAACAGCCGCTGCTAAAGGAACCAGAAGAGAAGCAGATGCCTTTTTTAACTAATAGCAATGCGAACACCTTTGATGGCTGGTTGCCGACCAGGCAACCAAGCCGACACGAAATTTTCGGCGGCGGCGGCGCGACTAATTTTGCTTGCCGGCGGCGGCTTTTGTACTTTTCGGTCGGCGGCGGCTCATTCATCGGCTCATTTTCCTTTTCATTTTTTTTCGTTGTAGGGTTATATTTTTGCGAGTTGTGTTTGGTTTTTGTAATGATACAATCAAAATTTGCATTTTTTTGCCAGTTTTATTGTGCATCAGAATTAAAATAAAGAAAAGAATTAAAATAAAGAAAATTATGTTTTCGCTTGTAAGTTGATTACAATTCTTATTAAATTTTGTACCGGTTATAAATCAGTTGCAATATTTTAAATTAAACCTTGTGAAAAAACATCTCTTATGAATATCTCGTTTTTATACCCTGTACTTACCCAGTGGGGCGAGAATCAAAGGTTGTGAACCATTGCCATAAAGTATATGGGACATTCCAGGCCAAATCACTCACTTTTACACCCGACCCCTTTCGATTTATTTTATTTTTGGATATGTTTTAGTACTTATTAAATGCAACTTGGACACCAATTTTCAGCCTTTTATTCCAAGATGGTTTTGAGTAATCAATTTGGCGATTCAAAATGGCGATTTTCTCAAAAAAATTAAAAAATTTAAATTTTTAATTAATTTTGACCATTAAAAAATATAGATATATTAAAAAAAGTTGGACAACGTTTTGTTGGTATTTAAATGTCCTTTAAGAAAAAATATGTACAAATTATTCGAAGTAATTATCACTTATTTTTTTGACGTTTAAAAATTAAAATCTACTTTTTGAAAAAGTCCGAAACCTTCGATTTTTTTTGTAAAAAACTATTAAAATTCTACTCTAAATTACGCAACTTTTAAGCTTTAATTCGAGATGTGATCACAATTCTTTCTATTTTTTTCAAATTTTTAAAATTGCACCTTTTTTTTTTGCTCTGATTTATTTTATGTGGTGCTCCAAAAAAAATAAATTGCTAAATACTGACCCTAACTCACCCAAGATATATTCATTTGGAGGTAAAGATACGTCTCACAAAAATTAAGGACGATCGGACATGGGTAAGGCGTTCAGCATGGTCCTTGAAATTTAAAAAACGGATTACAAGGGAAAATATGATTTTTTTCTTATAAGGGTTTTTTTTTTCTGTTTTCGCAATTTTTTTTGGTATTTTCAATTAAGTATAAATTCTAGTGGTTACAGAACTATGATGTGGAGTAAAATGCCTTTCTAATAAGATATTAAAACCTAAAATCGGTTAAAAATCAGCCAAGTTATTACAACTTCCTCAGGCATCTAATGTGTGTCACACCACTTGATTTATGAATTCGAGTCCCATTTTTTAAATTTATTGAAATTATCTACTTTAATAACATTTTTTTATTATTAATGTTTCAGTGTAATATTTTTTTGTTTTTCCAAATTTAAAAATCAAAAATAAATAAAAATTTTAAAATGGAGATTTCAAAATAGTATTGAAAATGGAGGCATTTTTAGCATTAATTTAAATCATGTTAGCAAAACAAAATACCAAAAATACTTGTCATCTAATAACATTTGAATTTGAAGAATAAAAAAATGTTATTACAGTAGAAAATTTCAATAAATTTCAAAAATCGGATTGTATTGCTTAATCAAGTGGTCTGCCACATATTAGATGCCTGGGGAAGTTGTAATAACTTGGCTGATTTTCAACCAATTTTAGTTTTTGGTACCTTATTAGAAAGGCATTTTACTCTATATCATAATTATGTAACTTGAATTAAAATTTAACTTAAAGTACCAATAAAATTGCGAAAACAGAAAAAAACTCCTATTTTTCCTTGCAATCCGTGTTTAAAACTTCAAGGCCCATGCGGAAAGTCTTATCCATGTCCGATCGTCCTTAACTTTTGTCAGACGTATTTTCACCTCCAAATGAATATACTTAGGCTAAGTAAGGGGCAGTATCTACCAATTTTATTTTTTTGGAGCACCATATAAAATAAATCAGAGTCAAAAAATAAAAGGTGCAATATTAAAAATTAAAAACAAAATGAATTGCGATCACATCTCAAATTATGGCTTAAAAGTTGCGTAATTTAGGGTAGAATTTTTAGACTTCTTAAAAAAAAATCGGAGGTTTCGGACTTTTTCAAAAAGTCGATTGTAATTTTAAAACGTTAAAAAATTTGTGATAATTACATAGAATAATTTTGTAATATTTTTTTTTCTAAAACTACATTTAAATACTAACAAAACGTTGTCCAACTTTTTTTAAGATATCTATATTTTTAACTGGTCAAAATTAATTGAAACTTTAAATTTTTTAATTTTTTTGAAAAAATCGCCATTTTGAAAAATTGATTACTCAACACCATCTTGGAATAAAAGGCTGAAAATTGGTGTCCAAGTTGCATTTAATAAGTACTAAAACATATCCAAAAATAAAATAAATTGAAAGGGGTCGGGTATAAAAGTGATTTGGCCTGGAATGCCCCATATATATTAGAGTGCCCCTTATTTTTTAAATGTTGGAGACGGTACCCGCTCATTTTTTTCCTTTTGATTTAAAAATAACTGATGAAAAATTTTACGCCCCTACGACCACTCCTTCCCTACGCGACGGGGCCTTAAAGAGCGGTACCTAAAAAATAATTTTTCCATACAAACCAAACATTTTTTTTTATTTTTAATTTTTTTTTATTAATTATTATATTACTTGGTTAGCTTATTCATGACAAAAAATTTGATTTTGGTGGGATAAGGCTTTCAGCTCTAAGAAAAAAGTTTAGAGCCGCAGGGGTCCTATGGTAAAAAATTTTTAAAAAATATTTTTTTGTAGTTTTGACAAGCAACGGTTATAGTTGCTATGTTGCTTTAAATGATATATATTCATAAAAAAAATATTATTTGCATCTGTGACATCTTTATCGTGTTCTAAAAAAAGGGTAAAAAATGTATTTATGATGTTTTTTGATACACGATAAAGATGTCACAGATATGAAAAAATGTTTTGCTTAATATATATCATTAAAAGCAACATAACAACTAAAACCGTTACTTGTCAAAATTAAAAAAAAATATTTTTTTAAATTTTTTTACCGTAGGACCCCTACGGCTCTAATTTTTTTTTTCGAAAAATTTTTGAGAGCTGAAAGCCTTATCCCACCAATTTTTTGTAGTGAATAAGCTAACCAAGTTATATAATAATTAATACCAAAAAAATTAAAAAAAAATTTTGATTTGTATGGAAAAATTATTTTTAAGGCCCCGCTCTTTAAGGCCCCGTCGCGTAGGGAAGGCGTGGTCGTAGGGGCGTAAATTTTTTCCTGAGTTATTTTTAAGTCAAATAGAAAAAAATGAGCGGGTACCGTCTCAACATTTACAACATTTTCAAAATAAGGGACACTCTAATATATATATTCATGATCACCGATCGATTTTAAGACATTCTAGCGATGTCCGTCTGTCTCTCTGTGGAAATGGTGGTCACGGCCAAAATATTACACGGAGATGACTGAAACTTAACGTATTTATTAGAAGTTCTGCATTTCAGTGATATCGGTTCAGCGGTTCAAAAGTTATGAAAGAAAAAGTAAATGTAATGTAAATGTAAAAAAAATTGTCGCCGGCCCATGGTTTCCGAGTTATGGGCCTCCAAATTTTGGATATCGAATTTAATATATCTTCTCCAATAATGGTCCGATCAGACTAAAAAAATTGGATTCATTAACCCATTTTGGCATAAACCTAAATTTTAGATTTTTTAATCGAAGTTTTTGAAGAAAATGCTCAAAATTGTAAAATTATGCATTAATAAGGTATTTATTTTTATAACTAGGCTTATAGCCTAGATATTAAGCTTTAATTTTAGCCTTCATTTGACCATTTAACCCTTATATGACCGGAGTTATTAACGCTTAAACATTGGAAAGCATATTTAAATATGTATACCAGACCCAGTGTTGCCATAACTGAATTTTAAAAAAAATGGCAGAAAAAAAGTGCTAAAATGCTCTACAGACCAAAAAAAAGTGCCAGATTTTTTTTTCTTTTATTAAATTAACAAACAGTGATTTTTTTTCAATTACTCTAGTTTGCAACGATAATGCGCAATAACTATGTCTACATATTTTTTTTGACCGCAAAACTTAAAAATTTTATCGAAAAAAATATTTCTAATAATTCTTTTAGCGGTTTTTGGAGTTATTTTCACTGTTTCCCCTATATCTTGAGTAATGTACCTCCGATCTACTCGTGATAAAAACCAAATTAAAGTTAATCAAATTTGCAACAAACTTTACACACGTTACTTTCCCATCAGTTCAAAAGTTTACGCCCGATAGACAAATATATTGTAAAAATACATTTTTTGATCAAAAAAAATCATTTGCTAATCAAAAAACTCATTTTTTATCGAATCGTTGTAAATTAACAAGTTTTTTTATTAAACTTAAAAGCCTGAACCTATACAAATATAACAAAATGGGTTTCATAAAAATCTATGGGCAATCACCAAAGTTATAATGAATTTTTTGAAACTACGCATAAAAATTTCCTTATTTTTTTTTTTGTATTTAAAATAGAAGAATAAAAACTTGGTGTTTTTTGTGTGTATAGTGTTTTTTGTGTGTATTTTCATATAATAAGTCATAACTTTGGTGATAACCAATAGATTTTCATCAAACCGACTTTGTTATCTTAGTTAGGTCAAATTGAACAATATTCAATTCAACTTTAGTTATTTTTTTTTCCCAAAATCTTGGTTAAAGCAAAAAAATAAACAATAATGGTTGAAAAAACGCATTTTCTTGAAAATCGCTAAAGTTAAGTCGATACATGTGATAAATGGAAAGAGCGAAAAATACCCAAAATTGAACATTGATTCTCCCAGATGTATTTAATAAAATTGAGCAATAAAACTTAAAGATTTTAAATTTATAATACAATTTTTAAAACCATGAAATTGTGTCTTTGGGCATAATCTTAAAAAAATTAAATTTTTTTGGTAGTAAAGGGTTAACTATGTCCGAAAAATCTATAAATTTTTAATTAAATACTTAGGGTCAATTGTTAAACAAAACCGGCTTCCTAATGATTTTTTTTTTTTTTTTTTTTTTACAAAAAATATTTTTTTTTAAAAAAGGTATATTTTGCTCCAGGACCCGAACTTCAAGAACCCGGTGCGACCTTAAGAACCTTTTCGAAAATTTTGAAAAAATTTTTGTATAACTTTTTCATTAATCTTAATAAACTGAGGGGGCGTCCCGTGCAGAAATCCAACTTTTTGTTTTTAAGAACCACCCTAATGAATACCCTCCTGTTAGTGAGAGCGGGGTATAAGGCTACGTTCTCACAACAAGAACTTATACCCAATTCACACCTAAGGTGAAATCTCGTTTGAACGAGATTTCGATCATATGGTTGTGTATGATATGATACAGACCATATGATCGAAATCTCGTTTAAACGATATTTCAACTCAGGTGTGAATAGGCCTTTATAATGATAAGTTGAGATGATTTTATGTTTTTTTTATGATAGTACAATTTAAGATGATTTTGTTTTGTTCAATGCAAAATCACATAGTAAACGCTAAGCCTAAAATCATAATAAAAACTATAAAATATTAGAAAAAAGAAACAATCATAACAAATCTTAAATGTCCATTTTATTGCAAAATTATTGCGATTTTATATTCTTAAAATCAGTTTAAAGAATTTCCCCACAATATAGCCGCGTTGCAAAAATATTTTTTCGTATGCAGTTTTTTTCATGTGAACACGAACAGAATATGCACCTTAAAATGTAAAAAAAAAAATGTCACCGCGCCGATTGATTTGACGGAGTCGATTGATTCGGCGGCTTGGTTTAAGCCGATGGGAGCCGACAAAGTCGGCGGCGGCGTAAGATGTCAAAAATGGGTCGGCGGCGGCGCGCCGCCGATTTTGAGCCGATCGGCTTGGTTCCCTGTTGCCGACCATAGGGGTGAAACGAATAAGTTTCGCACATGTGTATGTATTAGTGACGGCACGCGCGTGTAACTTTTGACGTTTCATACAAAAAATAACAAACAACGAAAATACAGATGCAAAAGCTCACACGTACAGGCCACAGACTAATACAGACTCGACATAAGTGACAGGTGTCAAAAAAGTTTTCTTGAACCATATGGTTAATTTTTTCAAATTATTCTACGAATTAGGTTAGAAAGAGAAAACTGATATAACGCGCCATAAGAAAAATGGATGCCAGATCGGTTTTTGTTGTTTCACTCACTCCTAAGTCGTAGAAAGTGTTGCCATGTTAGCGTAAAACAGACCAAAAACCGCTGTGTTTTCTCCTAAAATCGCTTAGTTTTTCCCCATTTTTTCTTATAAAACTCTACTGTCGAGTCTGTATTTAGTCTGTGTACAGGCCATGGTCTGTGGTACAGGCCAGAGCTTCGAACGAATTAATTCTATTGAGAATTAATTCACCAAAAGTTTAATTCTGTTTTAATAAGTTTTGAATTATCATTCCTTACCAGCATTCAACACGAATTAAGTCAAAAGCTTAATTCTCAAAGCTTAAATCAAATTGAATTAATTCCCAAGAGAATTAATTCCTTGCAAGCAATCATTCGATTGAATGATCAAAATTTTTCATCATTCAAATCTATTACAATTTGAATGATGATTTTTTTATTTCATTCCCTTTGTATTTTCAAAAATGCGTTGCTTGTGTGCATTTTAAGCACCTTCGTGTGTAAACGATCGATTGTTGTTTTGTTGACGTCTCGTCTGTTGCTTCCCACACAAGCATAAATGTGTGTGTATGTGTGTTGCGCTTCACTGTTTTAAATTGAATGATAAGAAAATTTCACCATTCAATTTGTAGTAGATTGATTTGTTAAAAAAATAGTTCATTCCTTAAGAATGATCATTCTTAAGGAATTAATTCATGAAAGAATTAATTCAATGATTATGAAAGTTGAATGATTTTAGGGAATGCCAAATTCTATTTTTTTAATTCGAATTAGGAAATTGAATTAAAGAATTAATTCTTTCGAACCTTTGGTACAGGCACACGTATTCTAGGCAGAGAAGTAAATTTAGTAGTATTTTGTATGCGTCCATATTAAAAGTACCAAAATAAGCACTCGTGTTGCATGTCTATATGGTCTGTGGCGAACACTTAAGCACAGACTAATACAGACTCGACAGAAGTGACAGCTGTCAAAAAAGTAATTTCGAACCATATGTTCAAGTTTTATATTTTTTTCTACGAATTAGGTGGGAAAGAGAAAAAAGATTGAAGAAAAAATTATATGAGCAAATTAATGCGCAAGAGTGAACAGCTATATACTACTTATTATAAGCACGTGTTCAAAGAAAAAATTGTTTACATTTACAACATTGTTGCGCAAAATAATATTTTAATTAATAATTCGAGAAAGTACAAGAAAAAATATAAAATAATTTAATGTAGAACAAAGAACAAAGTGAAGAGTCAGTAAACAAACAATCTGTTTATAAAATATCAACATTAAATACATACATATGAACATGCACACGAATAAATACAAGCCACCACGACATTTATTCAAACTAATTTTGAAACATGTTCTTATCGAAACCAAATGGTTGTGACGGAACTCCTGTTAAAGGGTTCCAAAGTAAATACGTCGTTGTTGCAAGGATAGGCGGAAGATTAATCAAAAATGTAACCACAACGATGCAATCAAAAAATAAATACAAACGCATCTCAGTTTTAACAAACCAAATGATGCAAACACAAAATTATATAAATGAATTTATCCAGACTTGAATGAACAATTTTAAGAGCCAGTGAAGACAGAAGACAGGTAAGGAAAATTAAAAATGGTGATGTGATTTAGACTTAACTTTTTGCTTTTATATTTGTTTCTAAAGATTTCATCGATTTCGGTCAACTTATATGTATGCTTCCCAATATTTAGCATCCGGAGGTCAAGAAATTGCGCCTAATATTGGTTAATATCACAAGGGAAACTAATTGAATGTCTAGATGTTTTTGTGGTGGTGGTGTATTTTAGTTAATGCTAGATACAAAAACCAAGTACATACGGGACGTGTAAATCGTACTTAACTTGATGGTCGCTTCGGTGGAGGTGGCGTTTAGCGCCGGAAATAATAAGGCGAGCAAGAAAACAAAAAATGCTGTAGATTTTCAAAGTAAGTTATAGTTTATTATACCCTACAGTATGACTCACTTTCTAATTTTGTGTGTTTCGAATCGAAATTAAGGTCGGTGTCTAAAGCAATACAGTCCAAAATAACAAAGGAAGAACCCTGTAATTTGGCAAAAAAAAAAAATTATGGTCATAGGCTGGTTAAGTTCGTAAATGTGCAAAATCAGACTAGGAGCACTTTTGTTAGGAAATGAAACATTTCTTGTCAGAACAAGTTCAAAATTCTGCACTTGTACCCAGTGGATTAAAAAATAGATTTTTTACTCCACTAACGCCATTAGACCTAAAAAACGACCAACACTTTTTGAAGATTATAAAATGTTTGGTACAACTAAATTTAATACTATCACTTGTTTTATTTACATATCGTTGTTGTTTATAGCAACCGCCTGAGAAGGACACAATGCAGTCCAACCAAGAAAAGTAAACCCCAGCACCGTCGTCCTAAAAAGTCACAAGTGCCAAAATTGGGATAAGAGTGGATTTGGAACCGAAAATGAGCCACTGATTTTTGTGTTGAGCTTAAGACCCATTTTCAACTGTAAATGTTATTTGTATAGATATACAAAAATATTTATTTTGTTGGCGCAAAAGGTAAAACCGTTAAAGCTGAATTTCTCAAAACTGCAAAAACGGAGTTGTGACTTTTTTTCTTTGGAGGACAGTGCAGTTTAGCACAAATATTTGTTATGGTCATAAGCTGGCTAAGTTCGTAAATGGGCAAAATCAGACCATGGGGAAAAAGTTCCCATTGTAAAACTAAACCAACTCCCGAAAAATTTTATTTTTTTACAATAAAATATTTTTATATCAGAATAAGCTCAAAATCCTGCACATGAGCTCAGGAGATTAGAAAATGTTTTTTCTTTTAAGACCGCCACTTTTTTGTAGGCGTAGATATATAAAATTTACTTAAATAATGGTAAAATTGTATTGCTTAACTAAAAAAAATCTTTATAAATTTGTTACGAAACGAGTAGGAAGGTGTCCAAAACGTATCCTGGCCTTCCCTCCCCCAAAAAGCCCCTCTAAACTTTTTTTTTACATTTTGAAGGGTTATAAAAAATTCTGCACAGCTGAATTTAACACCCAGCTGTTTATATTTAAATTTAATAATTCAAATATTTTTTCTCAATACTTTTCAGATATTAAGCGACAGACAGCAAGTAGGTTTGCCTCCTTTTAAAAGGATTTATTTTATAGAATTCCTAAAACTGGAGCAAAGCCACCACAAAATATTGATCGATGTAGAGCGGATAATAAGGTTTCAATTCAGCGCCATACTTCGATGAAGCCAGCTGTTTTCCTTACTATTGTATGACTTTATTTAACTTACTCCTATCTAATCAGAAGCCTGGCCCATTGCAATGAGTGGAAAAAAAATGATTGTCATAGCCATGACTGACTCAGCAAAGCCATAGACAAAGGTTTTAAATCCAAAACAGTAAAGCAATATAGATAGTAAAGCATAATACATTTCATTAAAATAGTCGAATTGAATTCGTATTTACATGTTGTAAATAATAGAAATTAATAAAAAAGTAATTTAATTTTACAAAATTTGTTTTACAAAATTTATTTATTTAAAATTATGCAGAGTTTTTAACAATATATTTCGTTTTAAAACGTGTTTGGGATGTTGCAAATACCAAAAATATCGATCGTGCGTTTTTTGCAACGCTAAGGACCTCCAAACCTAAGGACCAAAAATGGGCACAACACAATTATCAATTTCTTCACTTAAGTAGTTTTCATTTGTAAAAATATTTTCTGGGGTAGTTTGTAGGATATGGTCGGCAGTATCCGATTGTGGAGAATTATTTGTTGCTCTCATTCTGAAAATATAAAAAAATAAAGAAAATTTGGGATTAAAAAAGGGATCTTTACTTGTCAAGCGAAGTTAGGTTTAAGAAAGATGTTAATAGGTGCGAATACTTGTAGAATAACTATTATTGAGTAACAGATTTCAAAAATCACAGCGAAATCGCAATAGCATTGACAACAACTGTGTAATTGTCAAATTTAAATTTTTTCAAAAATTAAAATGAGGGAGAAGGAGGTGCTTTAGGTGTCCATTACTACTTTATTATTAGCTCACAGATCACGGAATAGAAAATCGAAATCTCTTCTATTGAAAATGTATTCTCCTTAAAGGGTTAAGGCCAAGGTTGGATTACAATACCTTTTCAATACCACAACCCACCCGTTAATACTAATTTCATTTGAAAACCAATACCGATTTTTAACCAATACCTTTTTTTGTAAGATACCAATTAAACAAAAAATTAAGACAAAAACCGATATTAAAAGTTGTTGTCTACACCGAAAAAAATACACGCAACATTTTACGAAATAAACTTTCGTAGCTACTTCTTTCGTAAAATACACGAAAGTTTATTTTACAAAAATAAATTTAGAACACATTTTTGAAAATTTACGAAATTAAGAATATCCTTCGTAACATTTTATATCTTAGAAACACGAATGTTTCGTTAATTTCACAAATATATTTTTTAATTTACGATTTAAATTTTAAAATTAAACGAAATTACGATTTTTTTCTTTATGTAGATTATAAAAATAAATAAAAATTAGTAATTTTAAATGTGTGTGAAAATAAATTGAAATAGCAAAGACACAAACCTGATTTTTTTAAAGACGGTCATTTAAATCGCATGTAAACAATGTATTGCACAATCCACGAGCTACAAAAGACAAATGGAAATATTTGGGTGGACTACACCATATACGTTTTTTAGTCTAAGGGGTCTAGTTTCCAAATTTAATAGTGGGATACCCCAAATAATTTTCAGATTCCCATAATATTAAATTTTACCTATAAAATTTCTAGAGAGGATTTGTGGACACAAAAGACAAGTGGAAATAGCTGGGTAGACTACACCACATACGTTTTTTTGTCTAAGGAGTATAGTTTCCAAATTTAATAGTGGGATTCCCTTAAATAATTTTCAGATTCCCAAAATATTAAATTTTACACTTAAAATTTGTGGAAAGGATTTGTGGCCACAAAAGGCAAATGGAAATAGTTGGGTGGACTACACCATATTCGTTTTTTAGTCTATGGGGTCTAGTTTCCAAATTTAATAGTGGGATACCCCAAATGATTTTCAGATTCCCAAAATATTCAATTTTACCCATAAAATTTCTGGAGAAGATTTGTGGCCACAAAAGGCAAATAGAAATAATTGGGTGGAATACACCATATACGTTTTTAGTCTAAGGGGGTGTAGTTTCCAAATTTAATAGTGGGATACCCCATGTGATTTTGATATTCCCAAAATATTTAATTTTACATATAAAATTTCTGGAGAAAATTGGTGGCCACAAAAGACAACTGGAAATAGTTGGGTGGACTACACCATATACGATTGTTAGTCTAAGCGGTCTAGTTTCTAAATCAAATTGTGGGATACCCCAAATGATTTTCAGATTCCCAAAATATTCAATTTTACCTATAAAATTTCTGGAGAGGATTTGTGACCACAAAAGACAAATGGAAATAGTTGGGTGGACTACACCATATACCTTTTTTAGTCTAAGGGGTCTAGTTTCCAAATTTAATAGTGGGATACCCCATGTGATTTTGATATTCCCAAAATATTTAATTTTTCACATAAAATTTCTGGAGAAGATTGGTGGCCACAAAAGACAACTGGAAATAGTTGGGTGGACTACACCATATACGATTTTTAGTCTAAGCGGTCTAGTTTCTAAATTGAATTGTGGGATACCCCAAATGATTTTCAGATTCCCAAAATATTCAATTTTACCTATAAAATTTCTGGAGAGGATTTGTGGCCACAAAAGACAAATGGAAAAATTGGGTGGACTACACCATATACCTTTTTTAGTCTAAGGGGTCTAGTTTCCAAATTTAATAGTGGGATACCCCAAATGATTTTCAGATTCCCAAAATATTCAATTTTACACATAAAATTTTTGGAGAAGATTGGTGGCCACAAAAAACAACTGGAAATAGTTGGGTGGACTACACTAAATTTTAAAACAAAATCATACCAGGAACCACTGAACTCAGAGGGGCCTAGAGGCACCAGCTCTAAATTTTAATTTCTGAGGATACGCCACCCTCTCCTCAAAATATTTTTTTTTGTTAGCACGGTTTTTAATTTAAAGATTGTTTGACACAAATAGTTTTCTGTGTAGATGGCCTACGGCCAGGCTTGGGGATTAAAAACTCCATCCCTTAGACGCCTGTGGACAGGGCCCCTCACACTATCCGTAAAATAATGACGAAAGTTTTTAAAAATTTTCAAAAGCCATATATGGCTTTATTTCCAACACTATAGGGAATTTATAAGGAATTGTTCGCCAAAAGTCCATTTTTGATGTGTTCAAAAAACGGAGGTGTCCAAAACAAAAAATTTTGTATATATTTTTTTTTACATTTCGGAGAACATAACTAATTACAAAATTAAAGTACTTAAAATAGTGTATTAAAATTTATTAAAATAAATTTCACTTAACAATAGAGCAAACAAATATGTTTTATACAATTAAATTTTTGGACTGCTACTTTTTTTGCATATATAATTGCATAATCTCATATCTCTTTGTGGTATTGAGAAACTCTTTGTCAGTAAGATGCATTCATCCGCTAAGACATGCGACTCCATAGGGAAAAGATATTTAGTGGTGTCCGTCCGACCGTCTCACAGTGGGGAAAATGGACTTTTTTGTCTAATTTTAACTAATAAAATTCCACATCCTTCTGTCATGGCGGATTTCTTAAAAACGTTTTAGGCCTCTGTTCTGTCTCTTACAACTTTTCAATTCACATGAAAATTTCCGAATATCATGAAATCAAGTTTAGTGTTTTGTTGATCACGTTTTCATATAAAGTTGAAATCGAATAATCAAAATTTAAAAAATTATAAGGAAAAAAATTGCATTCGTTTTACTTCCACCAAATTTTATATATGTGAAACAAAACGAAAAAGAAATTCGGATGTGAAATCTAGAACACCAAAAAAATTCGGAAATTTTCATTTTCACATTTTTTATGTGAATTACTTTTTTTGAACAGCGGCCTTAGTTTTTTTATATATTTTTTTAAAGTTCAGAAAATATAATTTTTTTTCAAATTTTTGCTAAAAAGTTTAATGAGCAAGGGACGAATAAGCTGTATGGACAAAAAACCCCTTATAAACGATGTGAAATGCATTCGATAATAAATTATTATTTTGCTTTTTATAAACATATAAAAACTCAAAATTGTTCACTTTTAAGTACCTATATAATTTGAAATAATGTACCAATTTTAATGTTTTTTTTTTTTAGATTAAAGCTAATCATTTTCTTAATCATTATTGGTAAACAAAATATTTTTGAAAAATAGTTTAACTCTTTTTTTCAAATTTACAACGTAACAATATATATTTTTTTTTAATAGACTAAAAATTAATTTTAAAATTCCAAAAATCCTAAAGCAAAATTTAAGCGAAAATTAAAATATTTCTTTTAAATATTTTGTTTACCAATTATGACTAAGCAAAAGATAAGATTTAATTCAAAAATATTTCATTGAAATTGGTAAACTATTTTGAAAGATATGAGCTTTTATAACTGAAAATTTTTGAATTTTTATCTGGTTATATAAACCAAAATAATAGTAAATGTTAACCACATTGTTGATATGGGTGATTGAATCAAATTGATTTGAATCAATTGATTTGAATCAAATTGATTTGAATCAAGTGAATTAATTCTTGTTTGATTTGAATCAAGTGAATCAAATCATTATTTAAACAAGGAATTAAACAAAAAATTAGTTAATTCTTTCAACAAATAGTTGAAATTAATTCTTTTGAATCAAATCATCAAGAATTAATTCCTTGATTTATTAATATGAATTAATCTTTTTGCGAATCAAATCAAAAAGTGAATTAATTCTTCAAAGGCCTGGTTGGACGGTATAAAAACCTATTTCTCTGGGGCCTTTCAAGTATTTGGCGGACGAGTTCTTGAAACAAAGAACTACAAAAATGCCTCTGGACTTTTTGTTGTGTCGGAAATTTTTAATTTTTTTGTTATTAATTATTGTATTATTTGGTTAGCTTATTCACGACAAAAAATTTGATTTTGGTGGGATAAGGCTTTCAGCTCAAAAAAAAATTTCGAAAAAAAAAAAATTTAGAGCCGCAGGGGTCCTACGGTAAAAAATTTTTAAAAAAATATTTTTTTTTTGTTTTGACAAGCAACGGTTTTAGTTTCTATGTTGCTTTAAATTATATACATATATTCATAAAAAATATTATTTGTATCTGTGACATCTTTATTGTGTTCTAAAAAAAGGGTAAAATATGCAATGATATATCATTAAAAACAACATAACAACTAAAACCGTTGCTTGTCAAAACTAAAAAAAAATATTTTTTAAAAATTTCTTACCGTAGGACCCCAACGGCTCAATTTTTTTTTTCGAAAAAGATAAAGATGTCACAGATATGAATAATATTTTTTTTGAATATATATCATTAAAAGCAACATAACAACTAAAACCGTTGCTTGTCAAAACTAAAAAAAAATATTTTTTTAAAAATTTTTACCGTAGGACCCCAACGGCTCTAATTTTTTTTTTTCGAAAAATTTTTTAGAGCTGAAAGCCTAATCCAAGTAATATAATAATTAATAACAAAAAATTTAAAATCAAAAAAAAAATTGGTTTGTGTGGAAAAATGATTTTTAAGGCCACGTCGCGTAGGGAAGGCGTGGTCGTAGGGTCGTAAAATTTTTCCTGAGTTATTTTTAAGTCAAATGGAAAAAAATTAGCGGGTACCGTCTCTACATTTCCAAAATAAGGGACACTCTAATGTATATATAGAAAAACATACCTGGTGGCATCTTTCGGAATCAAGTGTAGATCCATTTTGTCTGTACATCCCATTATGCATTTTTTATAATTCTAAATATAAAAAAAAATATTTTAAAAAAGGTTTCAAATACATAGGTGTAAAACAACATCCTCCACCATAATCTTTTTTTTTTAAATAATTTTTCCGATAATTTTTCAGTTGGTCTTGGAACTCAACCAGAATACAGAAATTGCAATTTTTTTAATTTTTAACCTTTGATATCACAGAGTTAAAGTTAAAGAGTTTTTCTTAAATATCTAAAAAAAAAGTACTTATCCGATTTGGATGAAATTAGAATCATTCAAAAGCTTTACAAATGTTACGTATATAAGATGATAAAAATAGCACATTGGTGTGTAGCCAAGTTCCTAAGCTTTTATGTGGACTTTTATTCGACTCTTTTGCTGTTCTAACACCAGAGATATAAAGGGTTAAAGTTTTGGTGCTCCATAAATTCAGCCCAAACGGCTTCGCTAAATAAAGCTTTTCTGCGTACAAACTGCATCAGTTCAGACCAAACGGTTTTGCTAAATAAAGCTGTTCAGCTTCGGCCGCGCTTAGGGAATACAAACTACATAGATTCCTTTAGCGGCTTCGCTAAAGAAAGCTTTTCTGCTCCATAGGTTCAGCACAAAAAAAAACACCAAAACTTTATCCCTTTATATATCTGGTATTAGAAAAGTTAGAGATGAGAATGAAAGTCCAACTGAAAGCTACGGAAATCATCTACACATATGTGTGTTCTTTTTATGACCTCATACCCGAGTAAAAATGTTTAGATATATTTTTATATATCAGGTCTTATCCGAGATTTAATAGATCTTAGATCAGTACTGATCCGAAATTTGAAAGATCAGTACTGATCCGAAAAATGAATCGCTAAGATTAGATCAGTTTTAATCGGACGGATACAATGTTATCCGAAAAATGGGTTTATATAATTAGATAAACCCATTTTTCGGATGAAATTGTAGCCGTCCGATTAAAACTGATCTAATCTTAGCGATCCATTTTTCGGATCAGTACTGATCCTTCACATTTTTACTTGGGTAGGTATACGTAACATTTGTAAGATATTAAAAAAAATTAAAATCGCGTTTTGGCGCTTAACGGGTTAATGAAATTTTTCCATGCAAAGAAATATGCCAAGGAATTTGTTCAAGCTTTCGAATGATACAAATTTCATCTAAATTGGATATGTACTTTTTAAGATATTTTAGAAAAACTTTTTAACTTTGAACCCCCGCCCACTCGAAAGATGTCGTGACCCCTACAAAGTAAAAAATTCACGCGACTCAGGAAAGACCCCTTAGTCGATACACAAAGTTTTAATATGCTGGGAGTCTTTTCGGTATGCTGCTCTTATGACATGTAAACTTTGTTGTTAAAGAATTACATCTATGTAGTTTAGACTGCATCTTGCCTTTCACAGACGAACATTACTAGAATGTCTTAGATTCGAACACTGATTGATAATATATGTTCTTAATGGAATCCAAGACTGATATTTCGATGACAAAAGAGTATACGTACCCCATGCAGTAGTTGGAGGGTATACAAATGTCGAACTTACCCCCAAACGATGTGTTGTTTTATTGAATATAATCAATCACTTTTTTCTTATTTATAAATCGTCACCTGAGACGAAATTTCTAAGGCGACGAAATGACAAAATTGTAAGGCAAATTTTACACGAGTTTTAGCGTGTTTTACACATTTTTATCAATATAAATTATTAATATCGACTTTTTATTTTGAATTTCTTTTTTTTTGTTTTGTACGTGAAGTTGTCTTACCAATGGTGTGTCTTACCAATGGTGTGTTTATTTTATGGTGTGTTTATTTAAGGCTTATTTAAGTGCCCGACAGTTTCGACGTATTGTATCGTAACGTGGTTGTGGAAGTATTAAGTATTGACAAATTCAGTAAAGTCCAATTTTAAGTATTTCGGTCCCTACAATGGGTGCTTACAATTGTACTTATTGTAGGCACTGAAAACTTTAAAATTTGCCTGTACTGAATATGTCAATACACAATACTTCCCAGCACTGAACTACGTTACGATACGTCGAAACTGTTGGGCCGTTTAGTCCAACGCCGTGCAGTAACGTGACACAAAAGTAAGAAAAGCTGGGAAGTATTGAGTACTGCCCAATTAAGTAGATTCAAAATTAAAGAATTATAAAGCGCCAATCAGACGACAGACAACAATTTGTCTAACGACCGAATGCAAATGGCTCTAATAATAAAGATTATGTGTTCAGATGTGTGTTCGCAAATATTTTCAGAAAAAAATTAACGGTTGGAAGACAAATTGTAAGATTTGTCTGTGGTCTGATCGGCCCTAACACTTTCAGTAAGTTAAATTCGCTACATGTATATTTCTAATAGTAAAAACATTGGAAAATACTGAATGCTTCCCAGCTTTTCTTACTTGTTGTACGAAAACACAACGAGGAACAATTATTCTTTACAGACCGTTACGGGATTTTATATTTGATTTTGATTCTATTTTTATTTCATCTTTTCATACTCCCTACCATATTTTATATTTTCTTTTTATATACAAATATTTTTTTAAAACATACTTCTATTTCTTGCAAGTTTCCCCTTCGAGACACTAGATTTCCAAAAGGAAGTGTCTTTAGCAATAGGAACCAGAGAGTTACCACAACAATAGTTTCCTTCTAGGCAATACGTTTGATGAAACATTTTCGTATTGTTTTTCTATTTCATAAAATGTGAATTTATGAGAATATATTTGTTTCCACGAGCACTCATTTCTTTTAAAATAATCCGCAGATTTACTAGAGCTTATTAGGAAATAATTTGGAACAATTTTTGCTTTTAAGTTATTATTTTAATGCATTTTTCGGTTACTCGATAGATAATTTCCCAAACGTTTGCGGAAAGAAAAAAAAATTATTTTTTTCCTAAAAATTAATGCACTCAAAACACCTCTTGCGTCACACAATTTTTATAGATATTGAAGAAACTTGGGATCCTTTACTTTGGCTTTATTAAATTTATCGCAAATAATTTTATTAATAATTTTATATATAAAATAGTTTTAGCATTTGTAAAAAAAAAATTTCATGGTGGAGTGAATTGTTAGTTAAAACAAAAATGTCTACTTACTTTATACATTCTTTGTTTTTTTTTTTTTTTCTTAATTACTGAGAAGTTATAACTTCTTTATTATATATTTTATTGTTTTTATATTATTTTGTATTTATTTTAGTTAATATTTTTTAAAATCTTATTCAAAAAACCAAATCTTTTAAGACAATATGAAGAAAAAAAAAAACCCCGCAGAAATGTATCAAGAGAAAGAGATGACTGACTAATAGCATTTGTTGTCCTTTTCCTACCTAATTCGTAGAAAGAGTTGCCATGTTTTGTTAAAAGTAAAAAAAAATGATTTGTTTTACCCCGCAAATTAGGTTGATTTCCCCCCCCCAAAACTCTACTGTCGAGTCTGTATTTGTCTGTGACTTAAGCACAGACTATAAACAGACTCGACAGTAGAGTCACAGACTAAATACAGACTCGACAGTAGAGTTTTATATGAAAAAATGGGGAAAAACTAAGCGATTTTAGGAGAAAACACAGCGGTTTTTAGTCCGTTTTACGCTAACATGGCAACACTTTCTACGACTTAGGAGCGAGTGAAACAACAAAAACCGATCTGGCATCCATTTTTCTTATGGCGCGTTATATTAGTTTTCTCTTTCTAACCTAATTCGTAGAATTATTTGAAAATATTAACCATATGGTTAAAGAATACTTTTTTGACACCTGTCACTTATGTCGAGTCTGTATTAGTCTGTGGTAGAGTTTTATGAGAAAAAATGGGGAAAAACTAAGCGATTTTAGGAGAAAACAGAGCGGTTTTTATTCCGTTTTACGCTAACATGGCAACACTTTCTACGACTTAGGAGTGAGTGAAACAACAAAAACCGATCTGGCATCTATTTTTCTTATGGCGCGTTATATTAGTTTTCTCTTTCTAACCTAATTCGTAGAATAATTTGAAAATATTAACCATATGGTTCAGAACTACTTTTTTGACACCTGTCACTTATGTCGAGTCTGTATTAGTCTGTGACTTAAGTGTTTCTTCACAACAGTGTTGGTATTTGAGAATTTTCAATTAGTGCCAAGTTAAAGGCTAAAAAGGGCCAAAATGGGTTGAAAAGGGCCAAAAAATGAATAATTTTCTTATTAAATTCCACGCAACTTATTCCTTTTTTTAATTTCCAGTTTTGACAGCAAAATTATACCTGCGGGAAAGGTGACCAGTTTAGGACTGGTTCTAGAGTGGTACATTTGTATGAAAGGTACCTGCCACTTAAATATGGCACGATCCTAGGACGTGTTTAATTAACACTTTGTGACATGCCCCATAAGTAGTCGTGAACTGGTATTTTAGATTTTGGTGTTTTATTTATGACCAGTCCGCTTGGAATAATCCATAGGATGGGTTTTTCGGATCAGTTGTTCCTGTAGGACCAATCAATTTTCCACTGGAATTTTGTTACCATTCACTTTGAAATCATAAATTTAAAGAGAACAAAAACTTACATCGTTGCAATAAATTGTGGAATTCTAAAAGGGGAAAAAGTGATACCTTTTGCCCTTTTTGTAATAATTTAAATCAAGTAAAAATATTTTTTTTTTAAATTTGACAATATTTGCAGAGAATGAAAAGGGGCCAAAACTGTTTTATGTGGTGCCACAGACCATTCAATAGTGCCAAAAATGGCACTATTGTGCCACATTTCCCAACCGTGCTTCACAATACAGCAGCAAGCAGCAGACAGCAAATTTTTTACATGTATTTTGCTGTCTGCTGTTTGCTGCTGTATTGTGAAGAGAGTCTAAATTCGGCTCTTCCAAATAGGAATTTTCTTCGAAACATAACGAGTTTAAATCGTTGACCCGGCCAAATTATCCGAGGTATGTTTAAAAAAATGTATTTTAAACATATGAGTCGTTCCACAACAAATGTTCAGCAAAAAAGAAGTGATGTCGTGTCAATATGAAATCAATTGCAGAGTATTCGTCCTTAGGTCACTATTGAATAACACAAATGATTTTTTTTTTAAAGTGGGCTTTGTAGGCATGGTCAAATATTGAAAATATCTGAATTTTTTGCCTTAGTACCTTTATTTAAACATTTATGCAAAATTAATAGATTTTTGTATGCGCAATCGATTAAAAAAATAAAAAATTGGAAAATTTTCAAAAGAAGTTCCGAATTTTTCAAATTTCAAATTAAACTTTTTTTATCAAAAAACATGACGCAATTTTATTTTTTTTTAATTAAAAAATAAAAATGTTTTTTTATCTGTTTTGAAATTTTCAGAGATGTGTTTTGCCTTGTTTCGAGTAATCAAATTTTAAAGATTGCACTACGCTAATTTTAAACAATAATGGTCTATATACGTGTGCGTATGAGTAATAAAATCACTTAAACAATATTTCAAATAGAGATGGGATTAGGGATGTCAATCCCGAAATCCCGGGATTTTTGTCATAAAATGAATCCCGAATCCCGGGATTTTTAAGCTTAAATACCGGGATTTTTGAAATATTAAAAATGTATGAGAATTTATTTTTAAAAATACAACATTGTTCAATTATTGTTACATTTACATAAACAAATTAAAACTAAAACCTTTTTTAATTT
The DNA here is from genome assembly GCA_963921195.1 of Pegoplata infirma. Classification (NCBI taxonomy): domain Eukaryota; kingdom Metazoa; phylum Arthropoda; class Insecta; order Diptera; family Anthomyiidae; genus Pegoplata; species Pegoplata infirma. The sequence goes on from OY992536.1 coordinate 124,430,304, forward strand.
TCAACGTAGCTGGCCACGAATTTGGCTGAGCTGAGAATTTTACCCAGGCTAGCTGAATAAAAGTCCAACGCCCTAACCATTAAGCCACAGTCAAGGAGCCCTTTGACCAAAGTTTGCAGGTTTTGGCGAACATTTTCTAAAAAAACCGAAACTTTGATCGAAGGGCACTGGTAAATTTAATCCGATTGGCCTCAAATTTGTACCACATAAGTTTTAGGAGTAGGAGAATAAAAATTTTTCCGGACGTTCAAAATTGGAAGAAACAATTTTTTTATACAAAAAAAAAAAAATGAAAGTCTAATGTTATATATTATTACTTTTCTTCATTAAATGTTTTTTTTTTTTTAAATTAGTGTTAAAATTATACAGTGCAACAACCAAAATTGGAATGTTATGAAACCAAAAGCAAATAAAAGTTTTTATTTTCCATAACAAACCCCTCAAGTTTTTTTTAGTTCATTGCTAAATATTTAATAATAATAATTACTTGAAAACTGCATAAGTGGCGTATACTTAATTTTTTAATTGCCTTTAAATAACAATCAGAATAATTAGAAATATTGTTTTTAATAATTTCGATGTAGCGAAATAGACCCATATGCACAATAAAATTGAAACACAAAGAGTCAACTATTTTTTTACTTTAAAATTTATAATAATAGAAATTTAATCCTGAAAAATCCCGGAATCCCGAAAAATCCCGGGATCCCGAAAAATTCCGTGATCCCGAAAAATCCCGGGATCCCGGGATTTGGATTTTCAAATCCCGAATCCCGGGATTTTAAAAAAACGATCCCGTTTGACAGCCCTAGATGGGATTGAGAATGAGTTTTTAATAACGATTACGCACGCTTATGAAAGAAAAAATTTAGTCACGCACGATATTTTATTTTGCTCACGCATATTTACGCACACGTGAGTAGAAAAAAATAGGTCACGATCACGATGTTCACGTGAGCGTGAGTAAAATAAAATATCGTGCGTCACTAATTTTTTTCTTTCATTAACGTGCGTGGTCGTAAATAAAAACTCACTCACGCTTCCATCGCTATTTAAAATATTTTTTATACCCCACACCACACTGTGGTACAGGGTATAATGAGTTTGTGCTGATGTTTGTAACTACCCGATTTATTGGTCCTAGACCCACTTTTAAGCATACCGATCGACTTAGAATCACTTTTTGAGTCGATTTAGCGATGTCCTTCCGTCTGTCTGTCCATGTAAACGGTGTACACACGATACAGGTCGCAAATTTTAATCAATTGACTTGAAATTTGAAACTTAAGCCTCTTTTGGCAAAGACGAAGCCTATTGAAATTGGAAAAAATGGGTCCATATTTAGACCTAGCCCCCATACAAAGGTCCTCTTTAGTTTTGGCTCAAATGACTCTAATAGCCGCATTTTAATAGGTATCCTTTTGAAATTTGGCAGGTAATCATGTTTCATCTACGCAAATTCCGAATTTTAAAGAAATCGGACCAGTTCTTCTTGTAGCCCCCACACAAACCACCTTCCAGATGTTCACATAAATCTCTCAAATTTCATGAAATAGAAAATATTTAATTAAAATTCTGTTTATGTAAGTTAAACGCGTACTCTTATAACCTTATCAAATCTGATTATCATCGGACCATTTTTGGACTTAGGACCCATGTGAAAATTTCGCCCGATATTCAGTTGAAGCGGTTTATTGTCAACAAAAAGAAGCCTTTTTCTATATTCACCATTATTGTATAAAATTAGCGTGCAATCTTTAACATTTGATTTCTCGAAAACAAGGTAAATACATATCTAAAAATTTCAGAACAGATAGAAAAGCACTTTAACTTTTTTTAAAAATTAAAAAAAAACAAGTAGAAAAGTTAAATTCGACTTGGCCGAATCTATGAATACCCTCCACAATGCCCATTTTATGTGATAATAAATTTTCTAACGTGAAAAAAATAACAGTTTTGATCAGAAATATTTTATTTTGTCCAAAAATTTTTGTTTTTAGTAATTTTTGAAAAAAAAAAAAAAATAATTTACTAATTTTTTTTTTGAGTGTAAAATTTTTTTCGAGTGTATTTTTTTTTGTTTTGGTATAAAAATATTTTTGAGTGACAAAAATACGTTGTAAAATATTTTTGTAACTTACCAATGTTTTTAAAACAGGTTTAACGGGTTTTCAACACATGAATTTAAGGTGAAGCTAATCTGAAATTCACGGTTTTGCTAATAACTTTTGAACCACTGGACCGATTTGGCTAGAATTCAATACAAACGAGGCTGGAGGAACGCAAAATATATATGTTAAGCTTCAACATCCTCAGAACTACCGTTCGAAAGTTATAGTGCTTTTCATCTCAAAAATTTACGAAAAACCCTTGCTGAAATTCAGTCTTTTGCTCATAACTTTTGAACCACTGGACCGATTTCGCTGGATTGCAATACCAACCTGACCAGGTAAATGCCCAACATATATGCCAAACTTCAGGAGCCTCCGTTAAGTCTTTCAAAAGTTAGCGTGTTTTCAACAGACAGACAGACAGACGGACGGACGGACGGACGGACATCGCTAGATCGTCTTAAAATCGATCGAGGATCATGAATATATATACTTTATGGGGTCCTAGACCAATATTTCGAGGTGTTACAAACGGAATGACAAACTTATATATACCCTCTATCACTAGAGTGGAGGGTATAAAAACAAGAGTGTTAAATTTGGCTGTGCCGAATATTTTTTAACCCTTCAACACGCAAAAAAATAAAAATGCAGGGGCGTTTTATTTTTTTTTTTTGTGGGGGGTCGATAGTGGTAATTGTGGACCGAAAAAACGACATCTTCTAATACTCTGGGTCCAAATGCAGGACTTTGAACTTCTTGGAGCATAAAAATGTTGCATTTGTTAAACAAAAACACAAAATATCATGTAAAAAAGTGGTATTTTTCAGAAGTTGGTGTAGTTCTTCAAGGGGAACTTTTTTCCCCCTGGCCCGATTTCGCTCGTTTACGAACTTAACCTGCCTAGGAGCATAAGACATATTGGTGCCAAATTCTAGCTCTTTTATTTAGGACTGTATCGTGTTAACTATAGACGGACGGACGGGCAGACGGACGGACATCGCTAGAATGTCTTAGAATCGATCACTGATTATAAATATATATACTTTATGGGGTCCTAGACCGATATTTTGATGCGTTACACACGGATTGACAAAGTGAGTATACCCCCATACTGTAGTTGGAGGGTATAATAAAATTGCGACATGTTTTTTGATTAATAAAAGTTATGTTTAAATTTTAAAAATTCAAAACTTCTGCTGAAAAGTTTCCAATTTTTATTTTTTTAATCGATCGCCCATACATAATTCTATAAAAAACTTTTATTTTAAAGACTTTATTGTGTTTCATTTAATTTGCATTAATATTGAAGTATAGATATTCAGAAAAAAAAGTTTGATATTTTCAATATTTGACCACGCCTACAAATCTTAAAATTCGAATAAATATAATTTTTTTTAAAAATTCGGTGAATGGTGAAATCGTATTCCAGAATCGAGCACATTATGTCAACAGAAGTATTCGGAAATGGCGACAGAGCACATAACTTTCGACTTCAAAGATTTTGGGTGGTAAGATAATACCATATTCAAGTGCGTAATTTTAATATTTATAATTATTTTTTTTTAGGATTGTAGTGCCTTGTTCGAAAGGGGGTTTTGTCCAGATTCTATTTTTGTTATTAGGTCTGTAAATGTTGGTAACAAATTTGAAATTAATTCATTTGAAATATATATGTAATATTTTTTTGCTAACCTACGCAACTTTGACTAGGATTTTAACTGTTGGCGCCGTTTGCCGCCGATTTAGTTTTAACAAAGAATTAAAGTATAACTTATTATCTAAAAGATATATCTAAAACTAGCTGCCTTTCCGTGCCTTTAAACAAATGACATCCAATCAAAATAAATGAGTTTGTTGACATGTATCGCAAAGGGGTATGTGTCCACCGCCGACCCCCCTGACTCCTTTCCCAAAAATACGTTACTTTATTTATTTTTACTTTTTGGAGGGTTGTGGAAAGTAGAGATGGGCGCGTTAGTGACTTTAGTGACTCACACTCGCTCACGGCAGGATTTTTCCAATCACGCACACTCACTCAAGAGCATATTTTTTCTACTTACACAATCACGTCAGTAAATTTAAGACAGCGGGCACTCACACACGAGTCACTCACATTCACGTTGACTCACACTCACAAAACTCTTATTTATACAAAAAAATTTAAAATTTTTAAAAATCTAGCCAAATTATTGGAAAAATTTAAAGCTTATGCAAATTTACAATTTTTTATATTTTTTCGGGACGAAATCTAAAATTTAGACCAATTTTACCACACACACAAATTTTAACGATTTTCATAGTATTTATGAACAAATTCATACAATTTGTTAACTTTTTCATAATATTTATAAACTTTTTCATAGTATTTATGAATAAATCATAATATGTGAAATTTAAGAATTTTTAACATTTTTCATAAATATGTCATGGTCGCACTTAGTGGGTTACGTTTGCATTTGAATGTAACGGATTTTAATAAGAAGAAGAGGTTGATATTAGAAGAAAAAGTACTATTGTATGCAACCGTAAGAACTGCCCGAAAGTTTTGGCAATTGTTTTGGCAGCCTCTAATGGCTGACAATCTAGACAACAGAAGGAACTTCCGTCCTTTTTGCCTGAAATTCTACAAGCGGTCGGACAAGTGCTCCTCAACCCGAAGATTTTGCGAAAAATAAAGAAAACCAACAACAACAGAGAAGGAAGAAAGGCGGCCAGCCATTTTATTGCCTTTGCCTATCGTTTTTTTTATTGTGAACAAAAATAACAATACAATTAATATAAAACTAAACATTTTTGAACAAAAACAGAAAAATAAATACTTAAAGTAAACTGAAAATTTGTGCTATTCAAACACCAGCAACACCTCTGTCCGACCAACATCATTGGAGCCTCAGCAGAAAAATCGATCCAACAGGTATTCCGTTTTGGTTTTTTGGACAATCCATCAGGACAAAAACACCTGGACGACCGACTGACGAGATTTGCGCTCTATAAAAAGAGATAAATATATATGTTTGGTTTTTTAAATAATAAAAATAATTTAATTTAGGGAAAACATTTAGTAACGAATTACCTTTTTAAAACATTCCCTTTTAAAGAAATATACTAAAAGGTGCGCGTTAAAGTTTTAGTAGGGTTGAGCTCATTCCTAGGAACTCGTGTAAAGTAGGGATCAATTTCCCAGGTTTTAAGAGTGTTTGCCTTAAAGACAAATTATATATAAAAAAAAACTTTATATATATATGTGCTAAAAATTTATGCGTACTGGTGATACCTTACCTAAGGACAGAAAAACGGACGACAAAACCGCTGCGGAATTATCTCACCAGATTAAGCCGTAACAGAAAGGTCCATCCATACACCTTGGCATTTATCCATGAGGAAACAAAGATAATAAAACAACATTAAATATATAATTTTTTTTATTTCTGTTTTTCTTGTATACAAGATTTATCATCATTAAACTTTCTTACGTAATTTTATTTATATTGCAATTTAACATGGTTAAAGTAAACTTTTTAATTTCCCTTCAGAGGCTTAAAGATAAAACTATATGAGCTTGTTTTTTTTTAAAATTTTATTGGAATTAAATATAAATAAAATACATACAATTTTGTTATGAATTTAAATATTGAAAAAGATTTGTGTTTTTTTTTTTAATTAATATGAGCGCTTAAGAAATTTAGGCAAGTGGTAGTAGGGTAACCTCAGTTTGTGGAGGCGACCTTGGGATAACCTCGTAGATTCCAAATCGGTTATCATGGTGGGATTCCCATGGATTCCAAGCGGGAGGGCTCCGGCTGACATACCAGCAGTCAGCATCCAACTTTATGTGTTTTAAATTAAAGGTGAGTGTAAGTATATTGGTGTATTTGTGTAAAATTCCATTGTCCCTTTTTCGTGTTTTGCTTCGGGTCCCATTCGTAATTTTTCGTTTAATTTGGTTACTCCACAACTAAAAGCTGGTATGATTTTCATGTCACTGTCGTTGTACCAGATCGTCAACAAGAACCACCCCCATCCGGCGAGCTTAGCCGTGCCAAACGCGGGCATACCAGCGGCGTTGACAATCTGGCATCCATTTTGTTTAATTACACGAACCCGACAGTACAGAATGGCTCCCAACGTGGGGCCCGAAGTAAAACTTTTTGTAGTATTCCGTTTTTGTTCTTCGTTCAACTTAAATTTCGCTTTTGGGATGCGGGATCCAAACTGAACATTTAAGTGTATGTCCGGCTAGAATGACTCTAGAGTATCTAGCTGTTTGCGACATTTAGGGTACAGTTTAAGCATTTTTGCATTCAAAAGATTAAAAATCTTATATGTTTTCTCCCAATTTGAGTCCTAGGAGGGGTCCTTCGGATCTGCCCGTAGCTGCTACAGTTTGGGAAAAATATGTAAACGAAGTGTTAAGTAGAACAATAGTTGAAAATAGTTAAACAAAAATTTATATTTTTTTGATTAATTTTTTTTTACGATTACCCAATTGTTTGAGTCTTAGAGGTTCCCGGAATTTGCATCCTTTGTAAGACCCGTTTGAGTCAAAATTAAGAGTCCTCAACGCGAGCGACATTTGGATGTAGATTTTGGAGACCCTTTGAGACAAAAGCAAGCAGTTTTTAGTTTTTCGCGGTTAAGTCTGAGCTTACAGTCCATATGCTGACTCGCTTTCATCGCTTTAACACAAGGAAAAACTAAATTCTAAAACATACTTTTTTGATAATTTGTAATAACCCGGCAAGCAGTATTCAGAACGGGGGTACTTACCTGCCAAAGGCAGAGTTTGACGAAATCATAATTAAACGGATTCAGGGAAGGGCTAGTCCTGTTGACTTCCGGTTTTAAGGCCAAATCACCAGTCGTAGCATCGCTGAGTTCGTTGCCCCTTTGAATAAGCTGTTTTTTTTTTTTTTCTTTTTAATCCACTTTTTTATATAAAACACCAATATACACCCACGTTAACCTGAAAAATAAAGTAAACAGTAATTTTTTTTTTTTTTTTGATACACATAAATGAGGATTTAGTATAAAAAAGGTAAACTTTTGTATACTTATGTCTAAATCCACAAACTTTGGTTACCTGAAAACACTACCACAGCTCAATTGATTGAAACACATTTACTAGAATTTCGTTTTTGGTAGTTTTTTTTTGAAATTGTTGATAAAATTTCGATTGTTTTTAAATATTTTTTTTTAATTTTTTTCTTTTTGCTAATATTTTTTATATGCTATATCGTTTTTTTTTGAAACGCATTTGTTTTTTTGAAAATAATTACGGGGCTTAGTTTAGCTCAGGATTGTTTTTAGGTTTTTTTACTACACCTTTTGATTTTTTCGGCAATATACCTTTGATAGGAGATCAAGGTAAATTAGTCTTGTTGGTTTTTTAATACCAATTTGGTCTGTTTTTTTTTGATTGTTGACATTTTTTTATTTATTTTTTTTTGGGCTATACCCGGCATTTTTTTTTTTTTCTTTTTGGGGCAAATACCTTGTCGAAAGTCAAGTGTACCGTTTTGTTTTTTTATTAAAAAGGAGGTGTCTAGCTTTCTTTTTTTTTTGAGATTTTAAATTGTCCATGTCACAAACAAATCGAGTTTTGACACGGGCGGAGAAAAAAAGATTAGAACAGGCGGGTATAGGCGTAAATACACCTTTGGCAATGGAAAATAATCCTAGCACCAACACAGTTTCGACCGCTACGGGGGCTATTCCTCGAACGGTGACCTCAATGCCTGGATTACCAACAAACGTGGTCAACGCGCAAATACATTCAGCTCCGGCTTCGTCAATAGCACCGGTGGTGCAGCAGTTTATGTCTTTGGCTCAAGATGTGTCTGGTCAGCACAACATTGCTGGAAACCAAGAAGGGTTAGGTAGGCATAACTTATCGAATGATCATAATGCAACTGCAGCCCTGAATGATTCAGATATGTCCAATAGCACTGTGGTCACACCAGAATTTAGTAGCTTGACAGCCCGTAGTGTTCATCAAGAATTTCGTAGTGGTAGGCAAAATAACACAGAACGTCAGCAGGACCTGAATAGTACTGACGACGAGTGGTTTACTTTGAGGAGAGAAGTAGCGAGTCTGCAAAGGCGACTTCAAGAGAAGGAGCAATTGTTGAAACAATATGCCCAACAAACGGGGGGTTCAGGCGAGTCAGAAGGCGCAATTCCGACCCCACCACAACAAAATGCCCTTAATAGTCAACAGGCAGCACAATCACTACAGTTGTCGCAGCGTCAACCATCTCAGACGGTAGTTCAGCAGCAGAAAAATACAGCTCCAACACCATCTACGGCTTCGTATCAGCAGAATGGGAATGCCAATCCGCAGAGTCAGATTTTTCAACCACCAAATCTACAACAGCAAGGGGTCAATAGTGTACAACCGCAGTATGCCCACATTTTTCAACAGCCACAACAAATTGGGTATGGTTCATCTTTTCCGTCGTCTCAAGGGTGTTTTCAACCACAACTCATGCAAGCTCCACAGCAAATGTTAGCTCCATTTTTAAATCAGCCATACGTTAGTATACCACCGACTCCTATACAAGGTGGTAACAGTCAACAACAACAGCAGCCTATAGGTTCCCTACAACAACAACAACCGGTCCAAACATTATTACAACAGCCAGCGGGGAATAATTTACAGGGTCAGCCATCACAGGTAGGGTGTCAACCGCTACAAGTAACATCATCTACTCAACAGCAGAATATTGCTAGCCAGCAATACCAAAATGTTGCACCACAGTTTTGGCAACAAAGTCTCAACGGTCAGCAACTACAACAATTTGTGAACCAGCAGCAACAACCTAGCGTGCAAGCACAGCAACATCTTTTTGTACCGGGTCAAAACCCAGTATCTATTCCACCGGCAACAGCTTTTCAACCACAGCCACTGGTTCAACAGCCAATGTATGCACAGTTACCATCAGGTGCGCTGGTTGCAACGCAAAACCAAGGGTTTCCAACACCACCAACCAGTTTTCAGCCTTCACAAGCTGTACATTTACAGCAGCAACAACAATTTTCACAGCAACAACAACAATTTACACAGCAACAACAACTACCACCATTGCAACAGTTAGGGGCCAATGCTAAACCGCAACCGTCAGCCCAAAAACAACAACCTCTTTCGCAACAACAACAACAACCGCTACCAGTACAAGTTACTAATGCTCAGCCACAGATTTTAGTTCAACAACAACCTCAAGGTACGGGTATTTTGCAGCAGCAGCCAGTGCAGGCAGGCGTCCAGCAACCATTTTATGGGGCTGTTCAAAATGCAACACCGGTTCCACCAGTAACAATGTTTCAACAGCAACCACTTACAGGTAATACACAACAGTCGTTATACACACAATCGATGTCAGGAACACCATACAATCCATGTGCGTTAGTTCAGGTACATAACCAAAATATACCACAACCAGCAATTTGTCAACCGTCACAGACAGTCAGCAGTCAACAATTACAAAATTACGTGTTTCCGCAACAACCCAACTTGTACGCAGTACCACAACCATATGGTCAATCTAATGGGGCCTATCAGGTAATGCCACAAGGAGGTAATGTCATGCCAGCACCAAACGGCTTATATGTAGCTGAGCCAGATACTCAGAAGAAGGTGCCGGTAGAAAAATGGAATATTAAGTTCGATAATACCCAGAAGACGATGGGAGCAGAGGTTTTCGTTTTCCAGGTAGAGAAACTGAAGGTAGACTATAAGTGTACTTTTGACGAAGTAGTGTGCGGGTTTCACCAGTTGTTAGCAGGCGAAGCACTTAGTTGGTACTGGTCACACTGTAAATCCGCAAATAAGGAGAAGTGGCCACAATTAAAAGAAGCGTTTTCAACTAGGTTTGCAAGTGGTCAAAGTGAGTTGCAGTTGGAAAAGAAAATTTTGAATCGCTACCAGGGTCCACAGGAATCATTCGAAGATTTCTTTACTGCACTAATTAAAATAAGAAATCAGCAAAAAGTACCATGCACCGACGAGTGGCTGATAAAAGTCTTAAAAGAAAATATAAGACCAACGCTTTTCAGTCTGCTTGAGCGAGAAAAGTTGAAGACGGTGGCATCGTTTTGCATCGAGGCCAAAGAGATGGAATGCATGGAGGCTGGTCAAAGACAAACATTTCAGCAGCGCCGATATGTTCCACCACGGGTTAATGAGATCGAGTACCAGGCAGAGGGGGATCCACTTGGGGAAGTTGATGCCGTAGCTTCCAGCAGTCGATACTTGTGTTGGAATTGTAAAGAGGTGGGTCACACGTTTAAAACATGCCCTCAGCCAGTTCTACATACTTTTTGTTTTAAGTGTGGGTTAGAGAATGAGGTGACACCTAAGTGTCCTAGATGCCAGGGAAACCGGCAAAAGAACCCGTCTCAAACTGGGGAGGCGCGTTCAGCCCAGAAGTAGGCCCAGTCGCCGATCAGTCGACTCAAAATACAGATTCTACGGAAAAACAAATTAAAATATTAGTGAATTTAGATAAAATAGAAAATGAAGAAATGAAAAAATCAAAATTTAGAGAATTAAAGCCTTTACATATTAGAATTAAAGAATACAAAGAAGCTAGAATAAGAATTTTTGGAGAAGTTTCTAATAGGATTAGAAAGGCGAGGGAGCGGTACAAGAAAAGAAAAAGAATCCGTAAGGAGATATCGTCAGCATCGTTATATGAGGGGGAGGATACAAGGTTTTATTCAAAGCTTACAATTAATGGTCAGGAAATAGAAGGGTTACTAGACAGTGGCGCCACAGTCACCTGCTTAGGTAGGGATTGTTTGAAGTTTGTGGAAAAAGCTAATCTAGTAATGCACGCATTTAATTCGTTTATAAAGACAGCGGATGGGAGTCCCCATAAAATTGTCGGTAGGGTTAGAGCAAATGTTGAATTCAACAAACTGAATAAAATAATATGTTTTTACTTGGTTCCAACGTTAAACCGAGAGCTATTTTTAGGAATAGATTTCATGAAATCTTTTAATCTTTTCGGTCAAGTAGGTAGCCTTACCACTAATGATGTCAGCCTTTGCGACGAAGCTGAGCCTGATAGTCTCGAGGTTAAAAATCATGTCCTGTCACCGTACCAGCAACGGCAGCTAGATTCTGCAATTGCTCTATTTCCTTGTTATACGGAAAAAGGTCTAGGGAAAACTCACCTGGAGATACACTCGATAGACACACGTGATGCAACTCCGGTGAAAGATAGACATTATCCTGTCTCCCCGGCTGTGCAGAAGTTGATGTATGCAGAGCTAGATAGGATGCTTGACCTAGGTGTGATTGAGCCAAGTGAGAGTCCTTGGAGCCATCCGGTTACTTTAGTCCGAAAGGGCGAAAAGAATCGTTTGTGCTTGGATGCCCGTAAGCTCAACACACTCACGGTCAAGGACGCCTATCCTCTGCCGCACATTGAGGGTCTGCTCAGTCGATTGGGAGACACGTATTTCATTTCCAGTGTTGACCTTAAGGACGCGTTCTGGCAGATACCCCTTGAGGAGTCTAGTAGAGAAAAAACTGCGTTTACGGTACCAGGAAGGCCACTTTACCATTTTACGGTTATGCCTTTTGGGTTGTGTAATGCAGCCCAAAGGTTATGCCGTTTAATGGATAAAGTGATCCCCTCAGTACTTCGTGATAGAGTTTTTGTCTATCTAGACGATCTCTTGGTGGTATCTCCAGACTTTAATACTCACCTGGAGTTGTTGAACCGTGTGTCTGAGTGTTTGGACAGAGCGGGTTTGACCATAAATGTGGCCAAATCAAAGTTCTGCTTTAAAGAACTTCGGTATCTAGGGTATATCGTAGGTGGGGGTAAACTAAAACCGGACCCGGCGAAAATAGAAAGCATTTTAAAATATTCTTATCCTAAAACTGCTAAACAGGTAAGGAGTTTTATGGGTGCCACGGGTTGGTACCGAAGGTTCATCCCTGACTATGCGACAATTGCGGCTCCAATTTTTGAGACTCTAAAAAAGGGTAAAAGTTTTAATTTTTCAGACCAGGCAAAGGTAGCGTTCGACAATTTAAAATCTGCACTGACGACAAGTCCGGTAATTGTACACCCTGACTTTTCGAAACATTTCTATGTCCAATGTGATGCTTCGGATATCGGTATAGGGGCCGTTCTGTTTCAAAAGGACGAGTCCGAAGGCGAGCATCCAATAGCATACTTTTCCCAGAAGTTGTCTCCCGCTCAGAGAAATTACTCTGTGACCGAGAGAGAATGTTTAGCCGTAGTGATGGCCATTAAAAAGTTTAGAGCCTATATTGAACTGATGCCGTTTACGATTATTACTGACCATAGTAGTTTAAAATGGCTGATGTCCCATAAGGACCTCAGCGGTCGTTTAGCTAGGTGGAGCCTTCACCTACAATCGTTTTCGTTTTCAGTTGAACATAGGCAAGGGAAACAAAATGTGGTACCTGATACCCTATCGCGGTACGACATGGAAGAGGTTTCGATGGTTATGGATACTTTAATTGACTTGGAATCAGAGGCATTTAAATCCGAGCAATACCTTGAACTGATTGAGAAAATTCGAACTAACTCTGAGCAACTCCCGGATATTAAGATCGTGGATAATTTAGTCTACAAGAGAACTTTGCCATACGATGGGGTTCCCTTGAATGAAGATTTTTGTTGGAAACTTTGGGTTCCACTAGAGCTGACGGACAGCATTACTAGGAACGCCCATGAGCCACCACAGGCGGCCCATGGGGGATTTCATAAAACACTTCGGCGTATAAGGGAATATTTTTATTGGCCCAATCAAAGTTCGCAGGTCCGCAGCTTTATACAAAAATGTCAGGTTTGCAAGGAAGCTAAGCCAGCAAACACCGTTCTTCGTCCACCAATGGGTAACGAAAGTATCGTTGATCGTCCGTTTCAACGAATATATATAGATTTTTTAGGACCGTATCCGAGGTCAAAAGCCGGTAACTGCTTTATATTTATCGTGTTAGATCATCTAACAAAATTCGTTTTGTTAAAGGCCATGGCAAAGGCCAATACAAAAAATGTCGTTAGGTTTTTAATCTCTGAAGTTTTTCACAAGTTTGGAACCCCGGAAACCATTGTCTCGGATAATGGCAAACAATTTATAAGCAAAGAATTCGCAGACGTTATAAAGAATTTTGGTATTAACCACATGAGGACGGCGACCCATTCACCCCAGGCTAATGCATCCGAAAGGGTGAATCAGCAAATTTTAGCCGCGATACGTTCATATCTAAAGGAGGATCATGGGGACTGGGACAAGTATTTGTCCGAGATTGAGTGTTCGTTAAGATCTTCTGTACATAATTCGATTGGTGTCACACCCTACTTTGCGTTGTTCGGTATGAACATGGTGAACCATGCAAGCGTATATAAATTAGCTAGGAAACTTGAAATATTAAATGACCCGGAAGGCAACGTTGTTCCCAAGTCCGTGAAACTTGACCTGATAAGGGAAAAGATTCGGGAAAATTTGCATAATGCTTATTTAAGGAATGAGAAAACCTACAACATTCGATGCCGTAACGTGAAATTTGTTCCGGGACAAGAGGTCTATCGCAAAAGCTTCCAACAAAGCGATTTTAAGAATAACTTTAATGCGAAACTCGCCAATAAATTTTACAAATGCCGAATTGTACGTCCCATCGGAAATAGTTTGTATGAGGTGGAAGATTTGAAGGGAAAATCATTAGGGAATTTTCACGCAAAAGATTTGAAGCAGTGAGTTTTTTTTAATGGTAATAAGAGGAAAGCCTTGAGCTAAAAAAATAACAAGTTGTTTGTTTTTTTTATGTTTTTTTGACCTGCCAAAAAGATTTTTATTGTAGAAAATTTCGCTAAATACATATACGGAATACACTAAGCTAGCTTAAAGTTAGGCTTAAAGATAACGTACAACTAATGTTATAAAACTAACAAGTCAATGTCAAAAATACGTGGACAGTTCGTGAAGTAATAGGGGTTAGTAGATTTCATGTGTTGGATCGTTTTCAGAGTTGGTTACTTACCGTTTTCCTAAAATTGGCTAACTGAAATCCGGGCTAATAGGGGGTTAAATCATTTCTTTCTTGGTGAACTTGTCAATATTTTATTTATTTTTATTTATTTATTATTTTTTTCGATTAAACAAACAATCCTTTATTTTGGTCAACAGAAGCCACCGTATTTTGAAAGAGGCAATTTATGACTGTCATTGAACCGTCCCTACGTGCCTCCTGGACAACGAAACTATGACATCTGCACCAGAGAACACGTTGGCAAGTTCATGAATGAGTTCAAATCCGACTTACAGCTTGTTCAGCCAAATTAAAAGGAGTAACAGTTCTGATGTACGTAAGTACATAAGAGCTGTGTTTGTTTCTACATTAGACATAGTTGACAAGCTTTCCAGAGAAGGAAAGAGGCTAACCACCATATTGGCTGGAAAGTCACTTCCAATAGGTAACGTAAAGTATAACGTTATAAAGTTACAAAAGAAGAGTGAAAGTCGAGTATTAACTTTTGGTTTTTCTGTAAAATTGATTTTTCAAGTATATATGGCAGTTCACACAAAATGGTTCCATAACAGTTTTTGTTTTTAGTTAAGGATATGGTTTTAATAAATTGCGATGGCTAGTTAAACTATCCATGTAGTTAATAGCGTTTAGTCCAATTTCTGTCCAGTAATCTAAACCTAAAAATTAATTTTCTTCTGTTTGATAGCTAAATAATCTAAGTAAATACATTATATTTAACACTCACCGTAGTATCTGTAGATTTGGGTTGATTCGGCACAGTCCAATCAAAATATGTTAAAGTTCAACCTGAAATATGAAAATGAATTAGTAAATTAAATAGTTTTATAGGGATAAGTAAAAGTAAGTTAAGAAAGAACTGAATTCATAGGATAAGTAGAGTTAAAGATTAGGGTATTGAAATGAATTGCATTATAATAAAATCATAAGCTCGCACGTTTAGGTCAATGACCCAATTGAATTTATGTGAATCTGCGGCTTTTAGATTTTAAAATCGTTATTAAATTTATATTTTCGCCAGTTGTGTAAAGAAAAGGATTTGTTTCGCTTGAATTTTATTTCCTTTTGGTGAATGTAGTTTTTTTAAAGAAAAAAAATTCGCTTGTTTTAGCACATTTTCTGGTAAAGCAGGTTTTTATATTTAAATTTTTATTTTTTTTTTTTGGTAGTATTTAACAACTTTCTTAAGTCACTTTTACGTTTAATTTCAATATTACTTACCATGGTCCAGCTGAAATCCAGAAATAAGCTTAAAAGTGAAATTGATGGATATAGTTGCATCACGTCATTCACATAACCATGTAATTCATCTGTACAAAAAGAAAAAAAAAAGACTTTAACTTTGGAAAAAAATTTTTGAAGTCCTGAAATTGTATCAAAAACATTGGAAATCTAAAATTTTTAGTAAATGAAAATGTCAAATTTGTTTACAGAGACAAAAATTTATAAAATTGTTTTTTTTAAATGTAAAAATGCAAAATTTTTCATAACTTTTGTTGCATATCTTAGTACGTTTTAGTGCATATTTCAAGATTTTCAGTGCATATGATATTAAGGCTACATTCGCACTACAGGAACTTGTCAAGATAGTTTGAGATAATGTCGTGATTTTTCGTTAGGCTACTACAACTTGAAATGATTTTTCTATATGCTTGTACAATTTGAGACGATTTTGTGATTTTTCTTTATGCTATTACAAGTTAAGATGATTTGCTGATTTTTCTATATGCTTGTACAAGTTAAGATGATTTTCTGATTTTTTCTTTATGCTATTACAATTTGAGATGGTTTTATGATTTTTCCTTTATGTTTTTTTACTAGGTGACTTTTTGGTTGTAATATCTCTTAGGGATTTTAAAATCAAGTCCAGTTATAGAGTAAAATATGGCCTTTATAAATCTGTGGTAAAAAGGACAAACTACGTAAGTTTTTTTGAGAGCATTTTCAAACTATATATTTCAATACACTCAGAAAATTATGTAAACTACTACGTGTTAGTTTTTGTATATTTTATACGGCGTTCACACTTGCTGTTTTGAAGTGTTTAAAAATGAGATGTTTAAAAAAGTCTTTGTTCTGTATCCATTACGTTTTTATTCTGTTACTGGTGTTTTGTTAAACAACTTGTTTAAAGTCGCTAGTGTGAACTCCATATTACAGCAGTTAGTTGTTTTCAATTACAAAGTCAGTGGTTTTTTGTCGGTTAAGATTACTAATATTGTTAGTTGATTTAACTGAAAAAGTAGTTGACCCCAAAACAACTTACAGGGTAATTATTTTAACTGACACTTTCAGTTGATTTTACGAACGTAATTTTTTGAGTGTAAGAACATCGTGGTTTAGTGACGTTATTCACATAAAAAAAAAACTGTAGTACATAGTATTGGTAATAAGGATAGAGTTTTAAATGCGAATGGATACAGATTAGCATAACTCGACTTATACACCTCTTGATTTTTACCACAGAAATGTAACTTATTGCATCTTTTTGTCGTAGCGATTTTAGCAAAAACTTTTTTTAGCAAAAACTTTTTTTTTAGCAAAAACTTTTTTTTTAGCAAAAACTTTTTTTTAGCAAAAACCTTTTTTTAGCAAAAACTTTTTCTAGCAGGAACTTTTTTTAGCAAAAACTTTTTCTAGCACAAACTTTTTTTAGCAAAAACTATTTTTAGCAAAAACTTGTTTAGCAAAAACTTTTAGTAAAGATTTTAGTAAGATTTTTTTTTGGGTTTTTTTATTTGTTTCTAATTTGGTGTATATATTGTAAAGAGGTCAGCCGATTAAGAATTATTCGTTTGATAGACTAAACAAAGCGTTTTTCTATTCGAATTATTTTAAAATTACAATGTTCGGATAACAAGTTAACCGATTAGTTTATGCCGAATAATCGAAAAACTATTTTTTTTGTTTAATAAAGATATTTATATAAAGAAGATCTAATTTTTTTATTCGATCGATTAATCGATTAAATTGTTTTGCTAAAGTTGTTTTACTGGGTTGTTTGATCAGTAAAACAAACTCAATTATTTGATTTATTCGAATAAGGTTTAAAAAACCGAGTAATCGACAACCCTACGTGATGGTAATAGAATAAAGAAGTCTTAGAGCACCTTTTTACTGGGTGCATATGAAGTAGGTTTTGCACAGGTCAAGGTAAATTTTCCATAGTATTTTTTTTTGGCGAATATGAAAACGATAATATTTACGAATTTTCAAAACGGAATAAGAATATTTTGTTCGACATAAATGACTTAAGTTTACACTACACTTTTTATGCTTAAAAACATTTTAATTTTTCTTTTGTCGTGGAAAATAAAAGAGTTTCGTTTGAATTTCAATATTTTTTTTTTATTTAGTTATTTTCTAAAATTTTTAAGTCTTAAAAAAGCGTTTAAATTGGTTAATGGGTGCACTAAACATTTAAGTCGTTTTTGCCGACTAAAATGATTTTGAAAGAATTTTTTTTTTATTTACGTCACTAAAATGTTACCATATGTAAATCTACCCTGGCACAGGTTACACAATATGTCCACACATTTTGTTGAGTTGTTTATGAATACACCGGTAATAGAATATGAAGGTTATTGACACAGAACAAAGATTTTTTTTTAACACGTCGCCTTTAAAAACTCGGGAACAACAAGGGCGAACCACATAATGAATTTGAGAGACACAATCTTATTGAACCAAGCACTTTCATGATTTAAAAATTTAAATGAAACTTACCGAGTGGCTTAATTTTGATGGCTTTTCATCTGGATAAAGTGGAGATCGTTTTTTCCCATGTTGTTGTGCTGTTGTTCTATTACGGCTGGGCTTGGTAAACGTTCAGGGAAAAAAACTTTATTCTATTACCATAGAATGGTTAAGCAGCTAGTAATTGGGCGTGGTGATTTTTTTCTTTTGAATTTGTGATCCAGCGCAAAGGAAAAACACATCTTCTGTAATTCTGGAAGGAAAAAAATAGAGGATTAGTTAAAATATTTTTAAAATTTAAAATCATGTTTTGTACTTACTTATCATTCAGCATACATATCCGGAAGGCAACGCCATTTAAACTGTCGAACATTAAGTTCGAATCGACCGAGGCTTTGCGGGATATAAGCTGAAAAGAGACAGCAAAAGGAGAAAGAGAGTTGTATATGATTCGGGACAATTGGCAATGTTGACCGAAGCAGATGAATTTGGTGGAATTTTCAGTTTTTTTAGGCTTTTTGTTTTTTTATAGGCTTTTATTTGATTGCGAATGGCGTTTGTTTTTATCCACACAAGTCCTCCGTTATTATGAAGATCCAAATGGATTAGCTGGTGATTAAGTGTACACCTTTTGTTTTTTGTTCCAGCACCTGATTTACAGCGGGTTAAGGCGGGAATTAAAGTTTTTTGTTTTAGTGGCCTGCATCAATGTTGGCCAAGAAAATCTGGTGATCGGCCGTTTTTTTGTTTTTTTATGAAGTCACTGTACTTACCTTACAAAACCAGTATCAATATTTTTAACTATGGTGTAGTCACAGACTATATACAGACTCGACAGTAGAGTTTTATAAGAAAAAATGGGGAAAATCTAAGCGATTTTAGGAGAAAATACAGCGGTTTTAGTCCGTTTTACGCTAACATGGCAACACTTTCTACGACTAAGGAGTGAGTGAAACAACAAAATCCGATCTGGCATCCATTTTTCTAATGGCGCGTTATATTAGCTTTCTCTTTCTAACCTAATTCGTAGAATAATTTGAAAAAATTAACCATATGGTTAAGAACTACTTTTTTGACACCTGTCACTTATGTCCAGTCTGTATTAGTCTGTGGTGTAGTTTTTTGCGTTCTGGAGTAGTAATATCGGTAATTCGCGTTTATTTTTATGAATGGTATTCTTTTTTTTTATGTAGCTTCTATTAATGAATGAAAACGTCAGATGGTTAGCGTTGCCAGATTCATGTGTTTTTTTTCGAAGTTGTCATTAGGGGGGTTTAAATATGTTAGTAGGCAAATTATGTCAGGAGTGCCAGATCTTTGATTGCAATTTACCCCGGGTACAGTATATGTATGGTATGCAAACAGCGTTTATTTTGGTACAGAGTACATGGAGACGAAACAGGGTTGTATTTTTAAAATTCTCCGTAAAAGCATAATAAAACGTCACAAGTTTTTACGCAACTCTTCAAAAGTTTCTAATCTGCGTTTTGGATTTATTTGGTAGTGAAATTTTCTTATAGAAGTAACAATTTCGATAAGTTGTCATAATGGTCAGTAACCAAACTTAGGCAATTTAACAAAGTTAGTTTCCCTCCCATCCTTGTGCAAGGTTGCGATGCAGGATGGTTGGGTTTGCCATGGTCGCACTTAGTGGGTTACGTTTGCATTTGAATGTAACGGATTTTAATAAGAAGAAGAGGTTGATATTAGAAGAAAAAGTACTATTGTATGCAACCGTAAGAACTGCCCGAAAGTTTTGGCAATTGTTTTGGCAGCCTCTAATGGCTGACAATCTAGACAACAGAAGGAACTTCCGTCCTTTTTGCCTGAAATTCTACAAGCGGTCGGACAAGTGCTCCTCAACCCGAAGATTTTGCGAAAAATAAAGAAAACCAACAACAACAGAGAAGGAAGAAAGGCGGCCAGCCATTTTATTGCCTTTGCCTATCGTTTTTTTTATTGTGAACAAAAATAACAATACAATTAATATAAAACTAAACATTTTTGAACAAAAACAGAAAAATAAATACTTAAAGTAAACTGAAAATTTGTGCTATTCAAACACCAGCAACACCTCTGTCCGACCAACATCATTGGAGCCTCAGCAGAAAAATCGATCCAACAGGTATTCCGTTTTGGTTTTTTGGACAATCCATCAGGACAAAAACACCTGGACGACCGACTGACGAGATTTGCGCTCTATAAAAAGAGATAAATATATATGTTTGGTTTTTTAAATAATAAAAATAATTTAATTTAGGGAAAACATTTAGTAACGAATTACCTTTTTAAAACATTCCCTTTTAAAGAAATATACTAAAAGGTGCGCGTTAAAGTTTTAGTAGGGTTGAGCTCATTCCTAGGAACTCGTGTAAAGTAGGGATCAATTTCCCAGGTTTTAAGAGTGTTTGCCTTAAAGACAAATTATATATAAAAAAAAACTTTATATATATATGTGCTAAAAATTTATGCGTACTGGTGATACCTTACCTAAGGACAGAAAAACGGACGACAAAACCGCTGCGGAATTATCTCACCAGATTAAGCCGTAACAGAAAGGTCCATCCATACACCTTGGCATTTATCCATGAGGAAACAAAGATAATAAAACAACATTAAATATATAATTTTTTTTATTTCTGTTTTTCTTGTATACAAGATTTATCATCATTAAACTTTCTTACGTAATTTTATTTATATTGCAATTTAACATGGTTAAAGTAAACTTTTTAATTTCCCTTCAGAGGCTTAAAGATAAAACTATATGAGCTTGTTTTTTTTAAAAATTTTATTGGAATTAAATATAAATAAAATACATACAATTTTGTTATGAATTTAAATATTGAAAAAGATTTGTGTTTTTTTTTTAAATTAATATGAGCGCTTAAGAAATTTAGGCAAGTGGTAGTAGGGTAACCTCAGTTTGTGGAGGCGACCTTGGGATAACCTCGTAGATTCCAAATCGGTTATCATGGTGGGATTCCCATGGATTCCAAGCGGGAGGGCTCCGGCTGACATACCAGCAGTCAGCATCCAACTTTATGTGTTTTAAATTAAAGGTGAGTGTAAGTATATTGGTGTATTTGTGTAAAATTCCATTGTCCCTTTTTCGTGTTTTGCTTCGGGTCCCATTCGTAATTTTTCGTTTAATTTGGTTACTCCACAACTAAAAGCTGGTATGATTTTCATGTCACTGTCGTTGTACCAGATCGTCAACAAGAACCACCCCCATCCGGCGAGCTTAGCCGTGCCAAACGCGGGCATACCAGCGGCGTTGACAATCTGGCATCCATTTTGTTTAATTACACGAACCCGACAGTACAAATACTATGAAAAAGTTTATAAATATTATGAAAAAGTTAACAAATTGTATGAATTTGTTCATAAATACTATGAAAATCGTTCATGGAAAAAAAAAACAGTTTTTTGTGTGTAAATTTGTTGACTTCTTTCGTGAAGAAATGAAATATGAAACGAAAATAAATCACTCAAACTCACGCAAAAAAATCGACTAACGAACACTCAGTCACGCAAAAATTTTACTCACGCATTTTTTTCACTCACAATCACGTGAATAAATCTCTAGTGGAAAGATTCAGCACAGCCGAATTTAACACTCACTTATTTTTACCTTGGCAATTTACATACGATTTTTTCATTATAACTTCCCTATTTTTGTTTTATTACAACCAATATCAGTTAGATTTTTCATTTGACACCAATTAAACTATAATTAAATTCCTGCATTTTTTAAAAAATTGCAACATTTGGCCCTTAAAAATCTACGGGGCCAAAGGTTGGCATTTTCCAAAAAAAAAAAATATCTAAAAAATCATTTATAATATATATTGTTACAAAATTCTATTGAAAATAATTAGAAAATATATATAAAAAATATCTCTTCAACTTGCTTTAACTTTTCACTTTTATACTAAAATTAAACAAAAATATGGAATTTTTTTTAAACCTTCATAACTTTATTTCTTGTCAGTCGATTTTGATGATTTAAAGTAGAGATGGGCACATGAGCAGATTAGAGCGTGATTCACGTGATTCACGCGTGATCACGCGTGAGTGTGACCGAATTCAATTTTACTCACGTGATTGTGAGTGAGTGTGAGTGGAGAAAAAAATTGCGTGAGTGTGCGTGAGTAAGATTTTTGCGTGAGTGAGTGTGCGTGAGTCGA
This sequence comes from Pegoplata infirma, assembly GCA_963921195.1. Classification (NCBI taxonomy): domain Eukaryota; kingdom Metazoa; phylum Arthropoda; class Insecta; order Diptera; family Anthomyiidae; genus Pegoplata; species Pegoplata infirma. Next base: position 124,452,329 of record OY992536.1, read on the forward strand.
TTTTTTTCGTGAGTTTGCATGATTTATTTAATTGGCTTAACTTAAGATTTCGTCCCGAAAAAGCAAAGAAAAGTGTAAAATTATGCTGAACTTTAAATTTTGCTGAAAATTTTGAAAGATTTTTGAAATTTTAGTTTTTAAAATTTTGTTTTTGTATAAATAGGAGTTTCGTGAGTGTGAGTCAACGTGAGTGTGAGTAAAGCTTGCGTGAGTGCACGTGAGTGTGAGTTGTATTAAATTTACTCACGTGATTGTGAGTGAGTGTGAGTAGAAAAAATATGCTCGTGAGTGTGCGTGATTCAAAAATTCCTGTCGTGAGCGTGAGTCAAAAATCACTCACGCGCCCATCTCTAATTTAAAGCACAAATTTAAGTCTAAAGACCCACCTATTCAACAAAAAAAAAACGGCATACAAAGATATTAATCCATTCAAAAGTTACAGATTTTTGATCCGAAAAGGACCAAAATTTTCTACTGTGCATGGTAAGAAATTCTTAAATTTTATTTGATTCTAAGCAATTCTACCCTGCAATTAATAGGGCGATAGATATATCGCCGAAAAGATATTGCGGCAATACGGAAATTTATCATTTCAATAAAAGTAGTATTTTGGCGATAATCAAAAAAAAAAAAATATTGAAAATTTTTATTTCTTTGTCAATTTAAAATAAAATAATTTATCAATCACAACAAGAAATCTTTGAAAGAATATAAATTTGGCCGAAAAACAGAAATGTGCGTTCAAAGATTAAATAAAAAATTCGGCGAATGTTGCAAATTATGAATGAAAAAAATGTCTATTTCCAGCTTCAGGGAATCGATATAGCTGTATCGCCGGTTTATCATTTTTGTAATTTTCCGGCGATACATGCAAATCTATTACTTTTCGTTTATACGATTATCTGGCGATATTGCCCTTTTATCGCCAACACAAATCGTTTTCGTATCGCCGGGATGTATTGCCGTCGGGTAACAGTTTCTCCCGAAAGGTGTATCGCCGCCGATACAAATTCGATAACTGCAGCAATAACATTTATCGTATCGGCAATACAACCGGCGAATCGATGTCGTATCGTTTTGTTTGCTGGGTAAATACGAAAAACTTAATAGCAGAGACCAAGGTAGATTTATACAAGGTAAGATCCAATAACCTCACTTTTCCTCCATAGTAAGTTTTTTGACAAATTTGAAAACAATAATATTTACGAATTACCAAAACGAAATAAAAATATTTTGTTCGGCATAAATGACTTGAGTTTACACTACACTTTTTATGCTTAAAAATATTTAAATTTTTTTTTAATTTTTGTCGTGGAAAATAAAAGAATTTCTTTTGAATTTCAATGTTTTTTATAATTTAGTTGTTTTCTAAAATTTTAAAGTCTTAAAAAGCGTTTAAATTGGTTAATGTGAGCACTGAACATTTAAGTCGTTTTTGCCGACTAAAATGATTTTGAAAGAAAATTGTTTTCATTTACGTCACTAAAATATTACCTTATGTAAATCTACCTTGGCAGAGACCATAACTGTTATGAAATTTATTAAAAAAAAAATAAAATTTAACTGTCCAAAAATACTTTCTCAAATAAAAATTAAAAATAACAGTTTGAAATGATTTATATAAATATCTGTTAAAAATAACAGAACCCAGCAAAACTTGCATGACTTCCAGAACTAGTGCTGGAGTACTTCTTTTTTGCTCGACTAGTTCTCTATCTCGTTCTCAGAGTCATGATTTTTGTTTGAAATTGTCACCCTAGGGAAGTAGTCTAGGAACAATCACCCCTCCTATGGAACGGTTCCATCACTACTTCTAGAACCAGTTCTTTATCCCATTCTTTAACCCATGATTTTTCTTTGAAATTGTCACGACAGGAACTACTTCCAAGAAGCTATTGTGGCACTAGTTCTCTATCTCGTTCTCAGAGTCATGATTTTTGTTTGAAATTGTCACCATCAGAACTAGTTCTAGGAAAGTAGTCTAGGAACCCATGTATGGAACGGTTCTTTAAGTCATTCTAGAACCAATTCTTTATCCCATTCTTTAACCCATGATTTTTGTTTGAAATTGTCACCATCAGAACTAGTTCTAGGGAAGCAGTCTAGGAACATTTTGTACATTTTTTTTTGCAAAAAAAACATTTTTGAATTATTTTTTGTTGAAAATATAACGCAATATCAGCACTTTACTGAACAAAATTAGTAGTATTTTTTTGTTTTTTAGTCATTAATGCAATTAGAAATTATCTAGAAGGAGAATAAGGGATTTTTGAAAAAAAAAAAAAAATATTGTAGGGACCAAAAAATATACGAATATATACTTAGTTGGATTACTCAAATTGCTTACTATTTTTGCTACAATTGGAAAGTTTTGTTTACTTTTTGTAATACTTAAAAAATTCCAGCTGTAGTAAATAAAGAAGTTTATTCCAGATTGTAGTAAGGTAATTGAATGGATCTATAAAAACCTTTTTGCACTAATGCCCCAATACTTAATAATACCAAACAAATTACTCAATACTTAAGGGTCGAACCAGAATCAAATGCGTAGCGCAAGACGTAAAAAAAAAAACAAAAACAAACACATCAAATTTGAAATTTTTACGTCCGTTTGATTTAGGTAACTCACATTTAAATATTAGAAACGAAAAATTATTGGGCGTTACGCCTTACGCGACGTAATTTGATTCAGGTTTTATACTAATATAATATTTTTAGCCCCTCTGTACATATTTCAAAAGGTTTGACTTTTTCCAAATAGACGATGCAACAGAGAAATTCGTAATCAAATATATATTTTTTCTTTTTTGAAAAAAAATATAAGTTTTTGAAACAGCTTCTAAGATGTTATTTGAGAACCAGTATTTGTTTCATGGAAGTGGTGCAGAAGTCATGTACGAGTACTTCCAAATCACTAGTTCCCAAACTACCCCAAAAAAGCTCTTTGGAATCAAAATATTACCCTTTTGGATCACTTCTAGAACTAGTTGTGACATCACTAGTTCCAGGATGCTCTTTGAGAACCTATCATGACAAGCTTTGAAGTACTTCTAGAACTAGTTATTTTTGAATGACTCCGAAAAGTTTTGCTGGGAAATAAAAAAATTTTATCAATATATCTTTAAATCAATTCAATAATTGATTTTAAGACACAAACATGCCAAAAATAGCCTATTTTCGTAGTTTCCTTGGGCTATTTCTCGAAAACTAGAGCTGCCCCAAAAAACGGTTGTCAGTTATAGTGTTACATTCAAATTCATGAAAATTAAAATATTATGATAAGAGATTTATAAAACAAATTCTGTATGGAAATTCGATTAATAAACCTGTTATTAAACGCGTTTTTTTAAGGTTAATTTACATGTTAACTACCCTTGACCACTCTTATCTACTATTTCCTACACTCATAGAAATATCTTAGTAGAAAAATTAGTAAACCCATTGTAGATCAAGTTTTACAGAATAATGCCGTATTCAATAAAAATTAATGTTGATCTCGTTGAATAATCAGTATAGTTAAATCAACTATTTACAATGTGTCTACAGAATTCAATAGATAAATCAAAATAGAAAAACAACCCTGTTCGTTCGTTTTTTCATTTTCTCATACATGATAACAATTTTACTTTGCCAAGATCAAATTGAAAAAATAAGATTTTTTGAAATCAAGTAACTCATTACTTCCTTACTATAACGTTAGATTTAAAGAGCAATAAAATCGCTCTAAATACAATTGTACATTTATGTACATTAGAGTGACTCAAAAAAAAAAGTTGATGATGTACCCCCCTCAAAATTAACTTTGACATGTTTTATGAAGATATCCAAAATATTTGGGCTCTAGCGATAATCTCCCGTGAGCTAAACCGCGTCAAAAAAGGGTCCAAAAATGGTATTTTTGATGAATAAAAATTTCAGAAAATTTTTTTTTGTCCAATGAATGACCAAATATAATAGATATTAAGGAATTCTTTGATTCTGCATTAAAACATTTTAAAAATCTAACCACAGACTCGAGATAACGAGATGTTTATGCCAGTTTTTTGATGCTTTTCAATTCGATTTTACTGAAAACTTAAATAACTTTGGTATTTTTTGTCTGATTTTCACTTATTATACATCGTTAGAAAGGTGTTGATCACCGCTTGGGATCTTAGTCAAAAATTAACCCTTAACTGCACTCTCTTACTTTTTTATATGATTTACTTAGACTTCCTTAAAAACGCGTTTTATAACCACAAAAAGCGTATCTTTGTGCAGGAAACACGTTTAATTAATATTTTTGGCAACAATTAATTTAACCCATGGATGATCAAAACATTTTGGCAAACATTTTTAAAAAAGTTTTTGCGGAAACTATTGAAGCTAGTTGAAATATTTAAAAAAAATAAAATAAAAAAGGTTTTTGTTTAAATAGACGTGTTTATTAATATCAAATAATTATTACGTGTAACACTTTCCCGGTGAAATTTTTGTTCGAAATTTGTATGTGCAAATAAATTTTAGAAATAAAATATAAACCAATTTCCTCTTAATCGCATATATTCGTGCAAAAAACGCATCTAATAAATAGAACTTAATATTTTTTATTTAACCCATTCATGACCAATTAAAAAAAAAAATATGGAAAAAATTTAAGTTCAGTTGTAATACTTAAAAAAAATATATAATTGATATTTCAGTTTATTAGATGCATTTTTTGCACAAATTGAAACAAAATTTGTTTATATTTTATTTTTAAAATTAATTTGCACATACAAATTTCGAAAAAAAATTTTCCCGGGAAAGTGTTACAAGAAATAATTATTTGATATTAATAAGCACGTCTAGATAAACAAAAACCTTATTTAATTATATTTTTTTAAAGTATTACAACTAGCTATCAATAATTTCCGCAAAAACTTTTTTAAAAATGTCTGCCAAAATATTTTGATCATGCATGGGTTAAATTAATTGTGGCCAAATATATTAATTAAACGTGTTTCCTACACCACGATATGCTTTTTGTAGTTATAAAATGTTTTTTTAATGATATCGAAGTCAATGTTACAAAAAATTAAGACAGTGCAGTTAAGGGTTAATTTTTGACTAAAATAAACAAATCCTTATTTAATTTTATTTTTTTAAGGTATTACAACTAGCTTTCAATAATTTCCGCAAAAAATTTTTAAAAATGTTTGCCAAAATATTTTGCTCATGCATGGGTTAAATTAATTGTGGCCAAATATATTAATTAAACGTGTTTCCTGCACAAAAATATGCTTTTTGTGGTTATAAAACGGGTTTTTAACAATGTCGAAGTAAATGTTATAAAAAAGAAAGACAGTGCAGTTAAGGGTTAATTTTTGACTAAAATCCCAAGCGGTGATCAACACCTTTCTAACGATGTATTATAAGTGAAAATCGGACAAAAAACACCAAAGTTATTTAAGTTTTCAGTAAAATCGAATTGAAAAGCATCAAAAAACTGATATAAACATCTCGTTATCTCGAGTCTGTGGTTAGATTTTTAAAATGTTTTAATGCAGAATCAAAGAATTCCTTAATATCTATTATATTTGGTCATTCATTGGACAAAAAAAAATTTACTGAAATTTTTATTCACCAAAAATACCATTTTTGGACCCTTTTTTGACGCGGTTTAGCTCACGGGAGATTATCGCTAGAGCCCAAATATTTTGGGAATCTTCATAAAACATGTCAAAGTTAATTTTGAGGGGGGTACAACTTTAACTTTTTTTTTGCCCATATAAGGTGAGTCGGTCTAATGTACATAAATACATTGTATCGATTTGTGTTATGCATCATAATTGTATTCATTAGTAAAAATTTTATTCGCTAATAATAAAACTTCTTTTGAAACTTTGCCACAATTGGATTCAGAAACAATAGGATCCTGCAGAGCGTCCTGTAGTGGCAACAGGAAATCACTGTATGGATTATTACCCAGCTGATAACTTTCGATGGCTTCAAAGGCAGCACGAAATAAAGGTTGTTTGTTGGAATGAAAATAGCCACGGTTTCCATGCAAGATCTTAATTCCATCCACGGAAGCATTGCAAATACTCATGTACATACAATGATCAGGACGGTAATTGTATTCACAGGGCATTATAAAAAGTTTTTCTAAAAAAAAAAAACATAAAAAGAGCATAGTTTTACTTAAATTGATTTCGTCAAAAATCCTACACTTTTCGATAGTTTTTTCGATCGTTTAACAAAAGTTTTAAATCAGAAACAGTAATGTATTTGAAACCGCTTATATCGAAATGTAAAGGCTTTCGCAAAAGAAAATGTAATTTGGTATATAGCACCAACAAGAAAGGTATCCCATAGCTTATACTTCGATTGTCCAACACTTTTAATATGTTATAGAGGACCAAAATCTAAGATCTACCGGTTTTTTTATCGGCTATCGTGAGTTTTAAAGGGGGTAAATGGGAGGGTGAAAACGGAATTTTTGTCGTATTTCTTCCAAAGAAACTATGTGATTATATTATATGGATGGAAAGGTTTTTGTATGGCCTATTTAACGGTGTGACGTACTTTGCAAAATTTGGCTTTGTTAAGTTGGTTTTAGTCAAAAATGTATAAATGTTGAGCTACTTTATACGGAGAAGTATATACGTACGACCCCCAAATTCATAGTTTTTCATTAGGTGGCAACCCTTTTTTAAACCACCGAGATAGAAGGCAAGAGAAATGGAAAGAGGAAAAAGCTTTCTCGTACTGGCAATTCGTTTTGTTTTTTCATTCGCAATTCCCAATTCAGACAGGCCAATTTTATTTGCCGCAATTAAAATTGCCCAATGTAAAAAACGCGCCAATTCTCAATCTTTAGATTATTTCACATTTCTTTTTGGAATTGCTGAACAGAATTGCCAGTGTTAAGAGCGTATGATACTGGGTAATTCCAAAAATTTTCGGCCCACTGTTCGGAAACATGCCTTTGGACGCCACTGAGAATTTGGCTCATAGATATCCACGTTTATATGAGACATGTTGCATTTTTGGATTTTCAAAATTTACTGTAGTTTTCAAATTAGCGCGGGTCAAAGTTCGACTTTTTTAGCAAAAGTCAGAAAAATACATGACGTTTAACGTGCTCTAACTTTTTAACTAGTAATCCGATTATCACAAGTAATGGCTCATATGAAAGCTTAATTCTTCTTCTTTTAGGAAATATTTTCAAAAGCATACGGTTTTTTTTTCAGAAGTGTTGCAAAAATTCAAAAACATTTTTTTTGCGAATATTTAAAAAAACACATCTTCGATTTTTTAAAAAAAAAGTTTGGTGATAAACAATACTGTTTTGTACAACATACCCAAAATTCAGAGTGAAATCCCAATGGGATCAAAAAATATTCTGGTTTTAGTACGAAGTTCTTAAATTTTACCTTAGAAAATTAAAATTTTATGTTTCTTCAATATAAAAATTTAAATTTTCAAAGAAAATTATACTTAGGTAATTCACATGGGTATCGTTTTTGTTGTATATGTTGTATGTCCTATCTAAAAACAGGGTTGGTTTAAATTATTTATCGCTCATTTGATAATTTTCTCTTAGATTCTCTTCTTGTTAGCATACTTGAAAATAGCACACTAAACAGAGGTATAAATGTTGTATCGTCATATCGTGTAAGTGTCGTATTATTAATTTGAAGTTTAACCAACCCTGTTTTTAGATAGGACATACAACATACAACACCAAATACGATACCCATGTGAATTCCCTAACTATTAAAATTTTGAAAAACATTCAAAGCATTAAAATATGAAAACATCGTACTTAAAACAGAATATTTTTTGATCCCATGGAGATCGCACTCTGAATTTTGAATATGTTATACAAAACATTGTTATTTTTCACCAGAATTAAAAAAAAAAATCGAAGATGTGTTTTTTTAAATATTCGAAAAGAAAAAATGTTTTTGCATTTTTGCATCATTTCTGTAAAAAAAAAAACTGTTATTTTAAAAATATTTTCTAAAAGAAGAACCCCAGCTTACACATGAGCCTAAATTTGTGAAAATCGGGTCATTGGTTAAGAAGTTACAGCTCTTTAAACGTGATGTATTTTTCTTACTTTTGCTTAAAAAGTCAATCTTTGACCCGCCATAATTCGTTAAATACACCAAATGTAAAAAAACGATATATGGTACATATATCATATTTATGAGGACTATCTATGTGTCAATGTTTAAATTAATCTGATACACCATTTCCAAAAATGACTAAAATTTGAGCTAAATTCTCTGGAATGGCCCTACTTGCATTTTTCAAGTTACTTGTAGCTGCATTTATTAGAGTTTTTCTATAAAAACTTCGATAACTTCAACCAAAAATTTTGAATTTATCGTAATTTCCATAGAAAACCCCTAATAAATGCAGCAACAAGTAACTTGAAAAAATCAAGTATCATAAAGGCATTAACATTAACGGCACGTTCAAAAGAGAAACATAAAAATGGCAGCAATTAAAATTGCCTATGTAAATTCGGTATAAAAAATAGCAGGTTAAGAGGCGAGTCACAGTTGGGTCGAAAGACCACAACCACAAATAGTTTTTGTCAGATTACAACTACAAAAGTTATTGATTTTTTATATTTTTTTCCCCAACATCTGCTTCTATAATCTGGTAACTAGCACCAACAAAATAAAGGCGTATAAATTTTTTTTAACACGGCAATTTGATTAAAACAAAAAATGTCGTCACGATATTTTACTTTTTAGCCAATTGCCGTTGTTAAAAAATTTTGGCTTAATGGATGGCATTGGCTTAAACCAATGCCCATAGATGGCGACTTGTGGCCCATTATGATTCCAGTTTCCCCTTCTTCTTATATAAAAAGCAATAGTTGCATCTATGCATTCCACTTCGATGTTTTGATAAACGCCAATAAGGTCTATGGATTAGCGCGTCCCGAATTCGGCTTTTTTCGAATTTGAAAATGCTTGCCCCCTCAAAAGATGGGAATTTAGGACCCTTTTACGGGAAAAATAACAAAAAAAGTTTTGGACATAAAACCAGTTGGCTACCAGTGGCTAAAGATTGCAATCTTAGTGCATTTAAAAAAAATTTTTTTTTTTTGTTTTTTAAAAAATGTATGCCAAAAATTGCGGAAAAGTAAAAATTAAGTGCACCTTTTGATCTTTGAGATCCAACGCTGCACCAAAATTACTCCATGTAAATTTTATTAATATTTTTACTCAAATGTACTCTATATTGCTCAACTTTTGGCGTCAAATTTTTGGACAACAAAAAAAAAAAGTTTTTTCAAAATGCACTAAGATTGCAATCTTTAGCTGCTGGTAGCCAACTGGTTTTTTGTCCAAAATTTTTTTTTGTTATTTTTCCCGTAAAAGAGTCCTAATTCCCCATCGCTTGAGGGGGCAAGCTAAAAATATTTGAATTCGGGACGCGCTACTATGGATGTATTCCTCTGATTTCATGTTAATTCTGAAAGAAAAAAGAGCCAAATAATTTAAATCTTCTAAAAGACAGTGCAGGGCATTCACATAAAAAGTGAAAACTATCTTCAACGTATATGGTTGAATTAAATATCAAATTAAAGCTTTATTTTAAGACCTTTCTTCTGGTATGCAAAAAGTTGGGTTTTGACATAGTTGGGAGTTCATAAATGTCAAATTTAGAAAAACAAAAAAATAAAAAAAAAAAAATACAAAATTACTGGTTTTTTGACTTCTCATCGATTATATGGTATGTATCTAAATTAAAGCTAAGGTCAAGACCTTTCCATTGATATATAATGTTCTGGAGTTTTTTTTTAATTATAACTTTTTGCATTTAAATGTGAACCGCTCGCGTTTTTTTAAAAAATAGACGCGGATGTAAATAAAAAATATACATGGTTAAATTAAAGCTCATTGTATTGCTTATTTCAAGACCTTTTTTTTCAAAAACAGAAATTAATTATTAGTGGCGCCGGAATCAGGAAGCACCTTTGAGCCCCCCATAAAGTAGCGAATTTAGCACTGATTTCCACCGGGCAAAAGACTCGATACAAAAAAACTATATTTAGCGAAGCCGCTAAATTAATTTATGGAGTTTGTAATCCCTAAGACGGGCCAAAGGCCGGCAACACAGAAAAAAAACTTAAAACAAAAAATTTTTTTTTAAGATGTCCTTGAAAAGTTACCCAAAAAGAACCCGCGCCCACTAATCAATAATTTTGTTTCTTAATTCAAGAGCGGATGGCGTTTTTAGTTTTTTTGATTTCAGTAAGCCCCATAAACTGCAATTTTGCCCTTTATATGGCGGATGGCATTTTTAGTTTTTTTGATTTCAGTAAGCCCCATAAACTGCAATTTTGCCCTTTATATATCAATGGATAGGGGTTAACCGTAACCATTTTTGCATACCAAAAGAAAGGCCTTGAAATAAGCTTTAATTTGAGCTTTAAACCAACCATATACCTAAAGTAATTTTTAAGAAATTTTGAAAAAACTGATTTACCTTTAGGGCCACGCCCACCCTCTGGAGGGCGTTTGCCCCCAAAAAATATGTTTTTTTGAACTCAGTAAGGTCAGAGGTCAATAAATTTAAAATGTTTGCAAAATTTTTTAAACCTTTTTTTTTTAGTGCTATCTGGTTATAGAAGCAGATATTAAAAAAAATAAAAAAATTCAATAACTTTTGTGGTTGTAATCTGACAAAAACTATTTGTGGTCGTGGTCTGTCGACCCAACTGTGACTCGCCTCTAAACTTAGTTTTCGGTACTTATTTACATATATAAATAATCTAATCTACATATATAAATTGCAGAGCAATCGACGTGTGAGCTATGGGATACCTTTCTAGTAAGTTTTTAAAAATTAGTCAAGTCTTTAAATAATAATAACCTGGATGGTAGTAGAAAAGTATATTAATAATGTCCTGATCGCCCCAGGTTATGCGTAACTTATATTCCTTATGAATAGGCAGTACATGTTCTTCCCATTTGAAGAGACGCATGCGAGTCAAATTCATTAACATCACACCCGAATTGACACCAAGTGGACCATAATAGGGATGGCGAGCAAAGCGATTATACCAGCCAATGTTGGGATCTTCGTGTTCAGGCGTTAGAGCGGCAATTTGCGTTTCATTAAATCTTTTAAAAAATTGCCAAGTATCCCCGACTGGTGATAGAAACAGTATGTCTGTGTCCACATATAATAGAGATTCAACAGATTGCAAAAGAGACTGAAACAATTACCCAGATTAGTTGGATTTATTTATTTTTGGTTTCTACTGAAAACATAATGAAATAATATATTACCGGAAGAAACAACCGCTGGGCAGCGCATGGTTTGAACAAAGTTTTCCATTCGCCTTCGCTACTCGAAGGAAACTGAAGCGGTAATAACTCAAAATCAAATTCTTCTGGTCTCAACAACCTCCAATCACTCAATTTTTCATTAAAACTAGATGTAAGTTGATCCTCGACAAAAACTAGAAAATGTAACTTATCTCGGGGGTAGTTGAAAAGTAAGGCAGACTTTATCATTATCAGCGTCTCTTGCAGACGTTGGCCACAAGCAACTACGGCTATGTGAAACGATGTTCGTGCTGGGGCGATTCTGAAATATATAAATACAAAATATGGCATAAATCTAGTTTACACACACTTCTCCAAACTTTGTGCAACTACTTAGGACAAGTTGATATGAGACATTTTTAACAAAAAGTTTTCGCTTGGTGAAGCCGTTGTTGAAAATAAACTTGCTTTAAAGTTATTAATGCATCGCAAGGAGAATTGCATGTAAGTTTAAAAAGTAAGTAGTCAATTTATCAACTTACTCAATTTGCTGTTCGTTGGCCACGACATTGTCTGATGTTTTGGAATCATATGCTTGTAGTACGTTAAAATGATGGTGGAGAAAATATATGACAATCGTAGTGAGGAATACACTTATAATAAGAACAATACGTCGTAGTCTCATCTCATAGAATCTTATATATTGTATTAAAAACAATTAAAATTATTCATTCCATTTGTACATATATTTTAACTTTTGAAGATTCGTTGAAGGTGTGTATAAACATGCATATTTTGGTGGTTCCAAGTGATTTTTATATTTGATTCAACATTTTGTAAATAAATTTTGTTTAATGTAAATAATAGTGATAAAAAAGTATGAGTATTTGGGTACCGAGTCTTTTTTTGAAAGGCAGCCGTGCCAAATAATATTTTTTTTTCTTTTCACTAAAAAAAAACTAAAATCCCCCTGATCACTGTTGCCAAGTTGGAGGTTTTTCCGCTAAATCTAGCGCTTTTTGTTTGGATTTAGCGGGGGAAAATTGGTTTTAGCGGGAACGGTGCTTTAGCGGGAAAATCTAGCGCTTTTTGTTTCGATTTAGTGGGAAAAATTTAGAGTTTTTTTCCAATTTTTCTTTTTTTTTTCAATCGAAAACGTCAAGTTTGTCGAATTTTAGCGCTTTTTTTTGTAACTTAGCGGGAGAATTTTATATTTTCCCGCTAAATTTTTTTCGGGGGTTTCTTGTGCGTTTTTCGTGAAAAGTCAATTTTTGTAGAAAAAATTATTTGGAGGTTTTTTTTTAAATTTTTCTTTTTTGCCAATCAAAAATGCCAAGTTTTTCGGTTTTTAGCGCTTTTTTTCATAATTTAGCGGGAGAATTTTAAATTTTCCCCGCTAAATTTATTTTTGGCGGTTTCTAGCGCTTTTTTAGTGAAATTTAGAGGTTTTTGCTTAAAAATAGTTGGCAACAGTGCCCCTGATTAAAATAATTTTCGCACAGGGATGGAACACGCAAAAAAAATCTGTGTCGGAATGAGCAAAAATCTGGCATAATTTTACCAAAAATAGTGTGCAATTACAATTCTGGCGTTGGCTTTGAATTTTGCTTGTTTCAATACATTTTGTGTGTACACTCATAGAAATATCTTAAGCTGCCCATTCACTTGCAATATTATTGCTAAATTTTTCAAATTGTGCAATAATATTGCTTGTGTGTATGTCATATTTAAGGTTGTGCAATATATTGGAGAATATCAAAACACTTTTGATTTTTATTGTACAAACAAGAATATTGCAATATATTTTTTTAGTGTGTTGTCTATATTGTACAATTTGTTTATGTTCAAAAGTAAAGAAAACAGCTGACGTAAATTTGTTTGTATTAAAATTGAAAGCATTTGCGTGAAATCATTTTTAAACATTTTATAAAAGGAAATAAATATAAAGTGTAATAAATAAGAGTGAAAACGGAATAAATAGTTTGAGGTTATGTTTACATTAATTCTTGCACAATAATTTTGGTTTAAGTATTGAACAACTTTATTTAATGTGTGGGGTAAGACGACAATAATATTGTAAAATACAATTTTAAAAATTGCACAAGAATATTGCAAGTGAATGGGCAGCTTTAGTAGAAAAATTAGTAAACCCATTGTAGATCAAGTTTTACAGAATAATGCCGTATTCAACAAATATTAATGTTGATATCGTTGAATAATCAGTATACTTGTTTCAACTATTACAATGGCTTCTACAGAATTCAATAGATAAAACAAAAAAGAAAAAACAACCCTGTTCGTTCGTTTTTTTTTATTATAACGAGTGAACGAGTGAGTTGGTAGCAATGTGAAATGTCTCTTATAAAATTATTTAATGTGTTTGTTTCTTATAAAATAAATAAAAATAGGATCTGATCTATAAATATTTGGTAAATAATAAATTACATTGATAACTTTATGTATTCATACTATATTAAAACGTTTTTTGTTTGTTTAGCTAAAAAAGCCGGAAATAAAAAAAAATATTGTGATTTATACTTATAAAAGAATATTTACAAATAACAACAAGCTTTTTTTTTTAATAATAAAATTTCTTATATTAACAAAAATATGAGTTGAATTTACATAAAATACGAGTTGATTAACAAAAAAACGAGTTGATCAACTTTTACAAAAACTGACAACAATTTTTATTGAAATCAACATAAATATTTGTAGGGTCAAAATCAACAATGATTTCTGTTGAATTTACAACGATTTTCTTTGGGAATACAATGATTTTTGGTTGAGTGTAGAGCAAAATTCAAAGCCAACGCTGGCGTTTTTTGCTCTACATACCAAACGCACAGACTAATACAGACTCGACATAAGTGACAGATGTCAAAAAAGTAGTCTTGAACCATATGGTTAATGTTTTCAAATTATTCTAAGAATTAGGTTAGAAAGAGAAAGCTAATATAACGCGCCATTAGAAAAATGAATGCCAGATATGTTTTTGTTGTTTCACTCACTCCTAAGTCGTAGAAAGTGTTGCCATGTAAGCGTAAAACGGACTAAAAACCGCTGTGTTTTCTCCCAAAATCGCTTAGTTTTTCCCCATTTTTTCTTATAAAACTCTACTGTCGAGTCTGTATTTAGTCTGTGCCAAACGTATGGGAAAAAGCAAAATTCAAAGCCAACGCCAGAATTGTAATTGTACACATATGCTAAAACTACAACCGACGAAGTAGTTTTCGTAATTTAGCCAAAACACTTATGTAAAAAATTTTGAAGAAAATGCTAATGCTATTTAAGCAAAAACTTGGTAAAATATACCAAAAGAAATATGTTGAAATATACCAAAGTTATTAGAAATGGTGACTAAAAATAATGCTAAAAATTACCACATTTATGCTAAAATAAATTTTCTATAAAATTTTTGTAAAAATTTGTATATTTGTTGAATTTAAAATCTTCACGGAATAAATCCATACTAATATAATAAATGTTGTGTAGGATTTTATTTACCACTGACCAACTGACTCTTTATGTACAATTTTCTCCAGTGACTGCTGCCTACGATTTTTCTTGAAGTGAAGGATCCGCTATAGCTTCACGAATTTATTTAAAAGCATCCTGTAAAAATAGAAAATTATTACAAAACATAAATTTTTAATTTAGAAAACTAGTAAACCTCATTGGTCTTTTGGTTAGGAGGAACACTTACTTTGTGATTTCATTTGTAACTCATCAAAACAGGTCTGGACTCCATTGGCTTTGCTATATAAATGAATTTTTAGGTTTTATTTTTATAGCTAAAGGGAGGTGCCCACGCTCTTTATTGTAGTAAAGGCACAGACTAATACAGACTCGACATAACTGACAGGTGTCAAAAAAGTATTCTTTAACCATATGGTTAATATTTTATAATTATTCTACGAATTAGGTTAGAAAGAGAAAACTGATATAACGCGCCATTAGAAAAATGGATGCCAGATCGGTTTTTGTTGTTTCACTCACTCCTAAGTCGTAGAAAGTGTTGGCATGTTAGCGTAAAACGGACTAAAAACCGCTGTGTTTTCTCCTAAAATCGCTTAGTTTTTCCCCATTTTTTCTTAAAAAACTCTACTGTCGAGTCTGTATTTAGTCTGTGGTAAAGGATTCGCCATAACTTCAAAAAATTATTTAGCAGTACCCTGTAAAATTAGAAAATTATTACCAAACACTATTTTTTAACTGAAAATCTATTAAACCTTATTGGTGTCTTCGGAATAGAGGTATACTCACTTTATCATTCCATTTGTAATTCATTGAAACAAACGTCTGGGACTCCATTGGTTTTGCTAAATGAATGGTATTTTAAGTTATGACAGCAAAATTAACTTTAGCATTTTTTTATCTTACATTTATTTATCTTTTAAAAAACTAATTATTTATTTTTATTTATTAATTTATTTATTTTAATTTTATTTATCAATTTCCTTTTTACAAAATGAATATGGCGGTCTGTATTTGTTTTTTTTTTTTTGTTTTGTTGTTATTTTCTTTCGATAAATTTTTGTGCAAGTAATTTGCGTTATTGTGCAAGCTACTTGGTTATTTTACATAAAAAAATAATTGTGTTACTTTAACATCGACAAGCAGAATTTTAGCAAAAATTTGGTAAAAATTTTTTTTTGGTATGAAAAAAATTTTACCAATTAGGATTGCTAACCTCAGTTATTCTGTTTCTTGTTTTTTAAATAATTTTTTTTTAAGAAAGTCAAACAACGTATATAATTAAAAAAAAAAAATAAAAAAAAGTCAAACAACGAATGTAAAAATAAAAAAAAAAGTCAAACAACGAATGTTAAAATTAAAAAAAAAATATCAAACAACAAATGTTAAAATTAAAAAAAAAAAAGTCAAACAACGAATGTATTAAGAAAAACAACAACCTTAGCTAATAATGTAGTATAGGTACCTACAGACGACGCAATACTATGTACAATATTCAATTATATTGATCGTGTGTGGGTAAGATTGACCATTGTACAATCGTCAATATTACCCACACACCATCAATATAATTGAATATTGTACATAATATTGCGTCGTCTGTAGGTACCTTATGTACTATGGCTCTTATTCATAATACTTATAGTAGACTTATTGTAGGTTTATTTGACAATTATTCCTGCAATATCTGTCAAATAAACCTACTTTAAATATATTTCAGGTTTTATGAATAACCACATATATGTGTAACAGTTAATTTTGTTTATCATTCTTTGTGTCTTCTATTAATTTACTACACGCAAAAAAAAAATCTGTGTCGGAGTGAGCAAAAATCTGGCATAATTTTACCAAAAATATGCTAAAACTACAACCGACGAAGTAGTTTTCGCAATTTAGCCAAAACGCTTATGTAAAAAATTTTGAAGAAAATGCTAATGCTATTTAAGTATAAACTTGGTAAAATATACCAAAAGAGATATGGTGAAATATACCAAAATTATTAGAAAAGATGACTAAAAATAATGCTAAAAATTACCACATTTATGCTAAAATAAATTTTCAATAAATTTTTGTAAAAATTTGTATATTTGTTGAATTTAAAATTTTCAAAGAATAAATCCATATTAATATAATAAATGTTGTGTAGGATTTAATTTACCACCGACCAACTGACCCTTTTTGTACAATTTTCTCGAGTGACTGCTGCCTACGCTTCTTCTTGAAGTAAAGGATCCGCTATAGCTTCACGAATTTATTTAAAAGCATCCTGTAAAAATAGAAAATTATTACAAAACATAAATTTTTAATTTAAAAAATTGGTAAACCCCATTGGTCTCTTGGTAAGGAGGAACACTTACTTTGTCATTCCATTTGTAACTCATCAAAACAGGTCTGGACTCCCTTGGAATTGGGTTTTTAGGTTTTAATTTTATAACTAAAGGCAGGATTGGTGTCCACGCTCTTTATTGTAGTGAAGGATTCGCCATAGCTTCAAAAATTTATTTAGCAGTACCCTGTAAAAATAGAAAATTATTACCAAACACTAATTTTTAACTAAAAATCTATTAAACCTTATTGGTGTCTTCGGAATTCCATTTGTTATTCATCGAAACATACGTCTGGGACTTGTTACAAAACCTTAATCCTCTTTTCCGTTTGCTTGTGATGCCACACATTGGATCCTAGACGCGCATTTGAGAGCCAAACAAATGTTTAGTTATTTACAACTAATGGTCATATTCGCTAAGTAGATACCCTAGGAGAAAGAAAACCGTTTATAGAAAGAAAATCCATCGCTTAGTTTAGTCAGGACATAAATTCAAAGTAAGGACTTTTCCCAAAAATTTAAAAAAAAATATTTTTTTTGAAGACCTTTTTTATTTTATTTTTTTAAACTACTTCCAATGATGCGATTTTCCTGAAATAAAGTGGAGATTGTAGCTATTACTAGTACCTTTGTTACCCATTTTATGGTTTTTAATTTTCCACTTTGTAAGTACACGCAAAAAAAAACCTGTGTCGGAGTGAGCAAAAATCTGGCATAATTTTACCAAAAATATGCTAAAACTACAACCGACGAAGTAGTTTTCGTAATTTAGCCAAAACGCTTATGTAAAAAAATTTGAAGAAAATGCTAATGCTATTTAAGTAAAAACTTGGTAAAATATACCAAAAGAGATATGGTGAAATATACCAAAATTATTAGAAAAAATGAATAAAAATAATGCTAAAAATTACCACATTTATGCTAAAATAAATTTTCAAAAAATTTTTGTAAAAATTTGTATATTTCTTGAATTTAAAATTTTCACAAAATAAATCCATATTAATATAATAAATGTTGTGTAGGATTTAATTTACCACCGACCAACTGACCCTTTTTGTACAATTTTCACGAGTGACTGCTGCCAACACTTCTTCTTGAAGTAAAGGATACGCTATAGTTTCACGAATTTATTTAAAAGCATCCTGTAAAAATAGAAAATTATTACAAAACATAAAATTTTAATTTAAAAAATTGGTAAACCCCATTGGTCTCTTGTTAAGGAGGAGCACTTACTTTGTCATTCCATTTGTAACTCATCAAAACAGGTCTGGACTCCCTTGGCTTTGCGTTTTTAGGTTTTAAGCTACGTTCACAATGTCAGAGTCACTCCAATCCATGGCGAAGTTTAAAATGTTAACTGTGCAAAATGTAGATTGGAGTTTTGTCAGATTCTATATGTCATTTGACTTACCTTTCTTACTATTTCACAAAATCACGCAATTAAAATTTGCGTACGTAAATAATTTATTAAAAACTAATTTTTAAAATATTTTTTTATTGAAACTTCATACAAATTATTTATATTTGTTTTGTTTTTATACTTTTTTAATGACATTAATAGAGATGGCATTTTAACAGAGGTGTATTTTTTCTCTGTTAACGTTTAACATAGGCTCTGTTTTGGAACTCCAGATTGGAACTCCAGAGTAGAACATTTTTGACTCTGGAGTGAATTGAAAAAAGATAGTCAAATTCAAAAATATGAAAGTGCAAAAGGGAAAGGTATAAAATTTTCCACAGATTGGAGTACTCCGACATTGTGAATGCGGCTTTAATTTTAAAACTAAAGGCAGGACTGGTGTCCACGCTCTTTATTGTAGTGAAGAATTTGCCATAGCTTCAAAAATGTATTTAGCAGTACCCTGTAAAAATAGAAAATTATTACCAAACACTAATTTTTAACTAAAAATCTATTAAACCTTATTGGTGTCTTCGGAATTTGGGTATACTCACTTTATCATTCCATTTGTTATTCATCGAAACATACGTCTGGGACTCCATTGGTTTTTCTTAATGAATGGTGTTTTAAGTGATGAAAGCAAAATTAACTTTAGCATACTTTTATCTTACATTTATTTATCTTTTTATAAACGAATTATTTTTTTTATTTATTAATTTATTTTAATTTTATTTATCAATTTCCTTTTTACGTTTTTATAACACAAAAAATAAACGAACAACGCACACAAATAAACAAAATGAAAATGGCGGTCTGTATTTGTTTTTTTTGTTGTTTTCTTTCGATAAATTTTTGTGCAGGTAATTTGCGTTATTGTGCAAGCTACTTGGCTATTTTACATAAAAAATGAATTATGTTACTTTAACATCGACAAGCATAATTTTAGCAAAAATTTGGTAAAAATTTTTTTTTGGTATGAAAAAAGTTTTACCAAGTAGGATTGCTCAATCTTACACAGATTTTTTTTTTGCGTGTAGGAAATATAGGCCATTAAAAAGTGACAATTTTTGAAAAATTAGAAAAAAACAGTTTATATTTTGGATTGCAACTTTTGTGGGGAACGAAAGGAAATGGAGATTCTTTTTGTACAATATACAAGAAGTATTACTTAATACTCCTGGGGTAGAAACTTTTGCAGCCAGTTGCAGCCGCGGCCTGGAATAAGGTTTAAAGTGGGGTCTATTTACGAAAAAAAATATATTTTAAGTTATTATTTTTAAAAATAATTTACTTTTAATCGTTTTATTGCAAAATATTACTTATATGAAACACAAAGTTAACAGTTCACCGCGGTTTCCAATAGTTACTGATTTTGATACCCTACCACACTTTATTAAGGTAAAAAAAGTTTCACCTAATGCTTGTAACATGCAGGCTTTCTTAACTACGAATCACTTTTTGAGACTATTAGGAGATATTTATCTGTCTGCCAGTAATTTACAGACAAAAACTTTGTGTTATAAAAAAAAAATCAAAACCATTATTTTAATGTCATATTTCAATCATAATATATTTCAGTCATAATTTTTTTAAAATAATAATTAATTTCTTAGTGGCTTTCATTTGTGTTATAATAATTATTTTTGATCAAATGGGTAAATATCTATCATAACCTGTAATTTGATTGATCTGAGAGTATGCATACACTTTATTTTAACAGATTTTTCACGGCGATTTTTTGTTTTCAAGTTTTTGAGTGACAAAAAGTGCAGAAATATTGGAAAAACTGTTAGTGAAATAGCAACTTACTTGAAAGAACATGGTGTTAATAATGTTCTAAATTCAACCATTTCGGATTTTATTAAGTGTTGGAACATGAAATGGGATAAAGGACATAGATGTTTAAAGCGTGTAAAACATGCAAATAAGGATTGGTTAGACAAGCCAATGATCTGTTTAAAATCAAATTCTCAAAGAAGCCAACAGAGATCGTTTGAAAGCTTAAGCAATTCACAAAAGCGCCGCAGAACAACCGGTAATTTTAAAGTGTATTTCGGTTATTGTAAATTTTCTATATCCTGGTTTTTATAGGCCTTCGTTCCAATGACCCCGATGAACTGTTGTTTGCTACCGTAGCATCTTACAGGAGACAAGGGAATCGTCAAGTTGCAAAAAAATTGGAAAATATATCCGATATTAATAAACGTGTAATTACTCCAGAGCAAGCACTAGTTACTCAAATGGATTGTGGTTTATCCAAGCATAAGTATGGTTTATTAATAAAAAATTCTAGAAAATCAGGTAATAGTTTCATTATCACATAGCAAAATTCGCATGTTATTATAACACTAAATTTAGGAAATACTTATCCATCATACAAGAAATTGCAAAAAGAAAAACAAAAATGTTATCCCGAAAATATTCAAGTTATCGAAACGGAAGCAAAAGTAAATTTGCAGAGTTTGCTTGACCATACCACCATGAGGCTATTTGAAGAAATAGGTGAGGTACCTTTTGAAAATATGGTATTTTTTTTCAAGTGGGGACTGGATGGTAGCGGAAACCATACAGATTTTAAGCAAAAGTTTACACTCAGAAAATTATTGCAGTTACTACATGACGGTCGTTTGTGTAGTAAGTAGTAGCTGTTGTTTTTAACTATAATTTCGGTCGTTTTTGTATGAAAAAATCTCAAACAACTTTTTTTGTAGTAGTTTCAAAAAATAACTACAAAAAATATACTACACTGTAGCAATAGTTGAATTATGTAGTTGTTTTTAGTTTTTTTTCTAAAACTCGTTTTTTTCTAGAAATTTTTATTGCAAACGAATGTGTCGAGCGAGTTGGTCGTGCGGGATGCGGAAGGAATTATTTTTATACCAAATAAATAATATCTAAATAAATTAAATTACAATTTATTAAATTTAATTATAACAAAAAATATGTTTTTGGAAAAATATTCTTGAGCGAAAGAAAATAAGTGGATAAATGAGATAACAAGTGTGTATAATACAGCGCTCACATAAGCGTGCGTAAAAACCAATCGGAAAAAAACAAAATAAAATGTGTGCAGTGTTTTGTTTTCTTATGAGCGCGCCATCTTTCTTTTCTTTGTATACACAACAGAGCAGGTACATACTTTTTTGAAACATTTCAAATTAATTCTTTTTTTTTATAAATCAATTTTGCCAAAGCATTTTTTTTTATTCCAGACAAATTTTGATCAGTAGCGGTGAAAATTTGAAATGAACTATTAAAAAAACAAAGGTAAATACAATCAATTTATTTTGTTTAACATTTTATTAATATAATTTTTTTCTTCTATAATTCCAGATAAATACATCAAAAAATTGTCATCATGTCGAAATTCTATACAACCAACTGAAATGTATTGCTTTTTAAATAAATAAATATCAATCATTTAAACGTTTAAGAAATTTTTTAAATAAAATTTCAGGCAATTGTAGAAAAAACAACTGTATTAAACAGTTTTGTAGTAGTTTTTACTACATTTTGTAGTTGAAAATCAATAGTTAAAAACAACAACATGTTCAGTTGTTTTTACCGTTTATGTAGTGGACGCCTTTTCAACGACAAAATGTAGTCAAAACAACTGTCTTTTGTAGTAGATTTTACCGACATACTTTTTTGAGTGTAATAATGGCACAGGCTCGGACACATGCGTCCTTATGACCACCATTGTCCCCATCAGAATAGAGAACAACTGTCATCAAATCGTGTGGCAAAACGAAAAATGCGGGTCATCAAGGTATTATATATTTCTACTTACAATTAGTTGTAATTAATACGAACAAAACATTAATTGATACATATAAATGTATCATTTATAATAGATTTTGTAGGCCTTTAAGAATTGCTCTTGAAAAAGAGACTGCAGAAGCTATTAAAAACGAGGTAGATCGGGTAAAGTCTGAAATAGAAAATCTTGAGATTTGCACTATTGTGTTTCAAAACAGAGCAGTGCAAATAAGTTATGAACTCTGCTTAACAATGGTTGACGGAAAGATAATCAATATTCTTGAAGAAAACTCTAGCTCGGTAATAATCTATATTGTTTTTAATGTAATGACATGTGTAAAAAAAATTGTTTCTTTAGAAGTGTTATATATGCAAATGCAGTCAATAAAATTTAAACAATTTTGATAATACTATTTCGGAAAATATAAACTCCAAGACACTTCAATACGGCCTATCGCCATTACATTCTCGTTTAAGATTTCTGGAAAATTTTTTGAAAATATCGTACAGGTAAATACTTTAATTTTATATGGAGAAATAACAAACATAAATTTGAACATATATAAATTGACACTTTCATTGTACCCTAACATAAAAAGACTTAACCTTCCTGATGATGTAAAAAAAAAGGGTTCGCATTTATCTAAAGAAGAAAAAGACATAGTCCAGGAAAGAAAAGTAAATATCCAAAATCAATTTAGGGAACGACTAGGTCTTTTAGTAGACATTCCCAAAAATGGTAAGGCTACAAAAAGTTGATGTCATAGTATAAAATTAAATAAGGAATCTTAAATAGGATATGGTACGAGCAACGATGGCAATACTGCCAGATCATTTTTTGAAAATTACGCAGTTACGGCCGAAATAACAGGAATAGGAGGGCATCTAAACGTATAGCTTCTAAGGCTGAGGAGTCACCGGCAGTACAACCTGGTACAAATAAGACTGATGAGATACCAACATCTCAACCTGCTACTAGTAAGGCTGATAATACACCAGCAATACAACCTGCTACAAATGAGGCAGATGAGACAAACAATCGAACTGATATGCAATTAATACATGAAAAACAATCTTCTGCATCTAATGAAATGGAAGTCGATCTACCCGCTTCATCATCAGTAAATAATGAAATTATTCAACATCAAAACCTTCCCCAACAGTGTAACCTATCCGAACAAAACGAACATTTAATAATTATACCTCCGAAAAAATCTATATTTATTTCTCGATTCGCATATGATACATCCGAGGACCAGATCTATAATTTTATTAAAAAAAAATTAAAGCTGATTCGGCCATCTTAATTAAAAAATTTACATATTCTCAACCAAGAGATATTACTTCTTTCAAAGTTACAGTTCCTGATGTTCTTTATGAACAAATCGTTAATTCAAGCTTTTGGCCTGATAACACGATAGTACGTGCGTATAAAGAAAATCCTCGTAAATTAAGAAATAATATTGTTCAACTGCCGCCAACAATATCATCAAATTCAAAAAACTAAATAAGTTATCCGATACCCAACTATATATAATCTACCAAAATGTTCGAGGTTTAAATACTAAACTATCTAAATTATTTACTGCAAGCTTTGACTTTAATTACAATATCATTGTGTTTACGGAAACCTGGTTAAAAGATAACGTGTTTAATATGGAAATACTCTGTAATAAATACCAAATATATAAGAGAAATAGAACTGCTGTACGCCCGGAAGTCGATGCTGAAGTGGAGGGTAGTATTGATCCTAAACTTGGAGTTTCTTCTGAATGAGCCGTTCGTAAGGGTGGTGGTGTACTAATTGCAGTTTCTAATCGTTTTCAATCAGAACTTTTACTATCCGATTCGACCTCCGATTTGGAGTTCATCAGTGTTTTAATAAAACTCAAAAACAAAAACATCTTTATTACCTGTTCTTACGTTCCACCCAAATCTAAACAATGTGTCTATGATGATCACTTACGTGCTATTAAAAATGTTACTCTTGCAGCAAATCACACTGATTCTATACTCGTTTTTGGTGATTTTAATTTGCCATCTGTCTCATGGAAATACTTACCTGATACTCCAAACTTGGTCCCAATAAATAGAAATAAATGCTCTGATGATTTCCTTAATAATTTATCCGATTTATGTCTCTTTCAAATTAATGGTATACACAACAAAAATGGTAAAATATTAGATTTAGTATTTGTTAATGATCCAACTGATTGCACAATAAAAAGATCTAGCCCTGTAACAAATCCAGAAGACGGCTATCATCCGACTATTGAAATAACATGTTCTATTCGACTAGATCCTGAGCCAAAAACTATTCATGACAGTGAGAAAGTATTTTGTTTTAAGAAATCAAACTAACTATAACTATATTAAAAACACAAACTGGCCAGGCTTGCTATCTACTTTTGATACCGGCCCCCCGAATATTGATTTAATGATCGACAACTTTTATAAAACAATGTTTGCAATTATGGATAAATGCGTGCCGAAAAATGAAGTCTTCAATCATTCTGGTCCTCCATGGAGCTCCAAGCAACTTTCAAAAATTAAAAATAAAAAGAACAAACTTTACAAAAAATATAAAGAATCTAGTTCGCTCATTGATTTTGGTAATTATTCTATCTGTCGAGCTGAATATAATCTACTAAATACATCATTATACAACAATTATATAAATAATATAAAAAACGATTTTAAACACAATCCTAAGTCCTTTTATAGTTTTGTTAATTCTAAAAGAGATGTCAAGAATATCCGCCGGTTATGAAATTTGAAGGCCGTCAATCCGATGATACTTCTGTAATAAGCAATATGTTTGCAGATTTTTTCGCTAAAACATACTCCGATATGAATTACAAGGAATCTACTATTTATCCGTACCCTTTGGTTTCAAATCAAATAATTCAATTGTCATCTATCGATCACTCAACCGTTTTAGAAAATTTAATAAATCTAAAATCAACATTTAATCATGGACCTGATGGAGTTCCGAGTTGTATACTTAATAATTGTGCCGAAAGTCTTTCGATACCTTTATCCTATTTGTTCAACATTTCTATTAAATACGGTTATTTTCCAAAACTTTGGAGAGAATCTTATATCATTCCATTGCATAAATCTGGATCAAAATCCGATGTGACAAACTATAGAGGTATTGCCAAGCTAAGCGCAATCCCCAAACTCTTCGAAAAAATTATTACAGATTCTCTTTGCCACCAAGTTACTTCAATATTATCACCTTTTCAACATGGATTTCGTAAAGGTTGCTCAACAACAACCAACCTCTTGCACCTTACAACATTAATAAATCGTGGATTTGTTAAACAATGTCAAACAGATGCTGTATACACCGATTTCAGCAAAGCCTTTGATAAAGTTAATCATCGTCTTCTTCTTTATAAATTGGATTCGCTGGGTTTTAATTCTAATAGCTTGAATTGGATTACATCATATCTTCTCAATCGAAAACAAAGTATTAGATTTAAAACTAAGTCATCGAAACTCATCAACGTTCTTTCGGGAGTTCCTCAAGGTAGCCATATAGGACCAATACTGTTTTCTTTATTCATTAACGATCTTCCCACCGTAATAAACTTTTGTAATATTCTACTATATGCTGATGATGTGAAAATTTTCCTAAGCTTTAATGTTCCGTCTGATAATTATTTTCTTCAAGACGATTTAAATAATTTTTACGAATGGTGCAAAACGAATCTAATGGAGCTGAACTTGAAGAAGTGTAAACATATGCCATTTAATAGGAAAAAATGTGTAAACGCAAATTACTTTTTAGGAGAACACCAATTAGAATTAGTTGATGTTTTTCTGGATCTTGGTGTGTTATTTGATCCAAAACTGGACTTCATATCACATATTCATATGACTGTAAACAAAGCTAGAGGTGTTCTTGCATTTGTTAAGAGATGGTCAAAAGAATTTACTGATCCTGAAATTACAAAACAACAATACACATCCCTTGTAAGACCAATTTTAGAATATGGATCTGTCGTTTGGGACCCTCAGTATAATGTCCACAGCAATCATATTGAATCAGTCCAAAAACAATTTCTTTTGTTCTGCCTACGAGGTTTACGATGGAACCCATCTACACCCAAAAAAATAACTAGTGTTAAACAGTCTAATGTGACTTAGGTAATTTTTTTTTATATTGAGTTCAAGAAATTGCTCAAGTTTTAAGTAAATTGTATATGACATTTATTTTGTAAAATAGCATTGTTTACAATATTAAATTTAACATACACAAACTTGAATCTTTTACCTAAGTTTTTTTTATAAATATAAATAAATTTAATTCGATAAAGTCGACATATTAATGCCACATTGTAAACAACACATTGACAACAAATTGTCTTTAATTTTTTATAAAATATATATATGAGGAACTAATTTATTTAATTAAAAAGGTAAGCAAAAATAATGTGTTTATATATTTGATAAACGTATATTAACCAAAATATTAACTTTCAGTTGCAGACGGTGGTGGTTTATCCGAACATTTGCGGCATCCGCCACGGAACTTGCAAAAATACATTACTTGGAATCTCCACCCAATGTAGGCAGTTTAAATTTTAAGGAACGCCATAAAAAACATAAAACAATTGGTCTCCGGTTCGCAGTGTTGGTTCAATAGTAGAAACCAAAGCAGATCCAGAAAATGACTTGAGGTTTTTGATTGCAGATTCCGGTTAGTGATAATTCAGCATCTACAGAAAAAAATCTTTAGAAAAATAGTCTCACAATATGGTACTTTCTATAGAACAATTGTCTCAGAATCTGAAAATTGTTCTAAAGAAAAATTGTCTTAGAATCTAAGATTTTTTCTATTGAAAAATTGTATCAGAACCTGAGACTTTTTCTAAAGAAAAATTGTCACAGAATCTAAAATTTGTTCTGTAGAAAAATTGTGTCAGAATCTGAGTTTTTTTTTCTATAGAAAAATTGTTTAAGAATTTACGACTTTTTTATAGAAAAATTGTCTCAAAATGCAAGACTTTTTCTATAATTTCTCAGAAATAGAGAATTTTTCTATAGAAAAAAATTCTCAGAATTACAGAATTTTTATATAGAACAAATAACAAGGAATCTGACAATATTTCTAAAAATATCTCAGGATTTAAAATTTTTTCCATAGAAAAAAAGTCTCAGAAACTTAAAAATTTTCGATAGAAAAAATGGACGGAGTCTGGGCATTTTTTTATAAAAATGTTTCTTAAAACATTTAAAAATTTCCCAAAAACATTTGTTCTATAGAAAATTTCTCAGACAATTTTTCTATAGAAAATTTCCCAGAAAAAAATTTCTCAAAGAAAATTTGTATATAGAAAATTTCACAAAGGCACACAATTTTTCTTTAGAAAATTTTTTGAAAGACAATTTTTTTATAAAAAATATTCAAGCAATATTTCCATAGAAAATATCTCTAAAAACAATTTTTGTATAAAAATTTTTCAAAGACAATTTTTCTATAGAAAATTTCTGAAAGACAATTCTTCTATAGAAAATTAGAAATATAGAAAGTTTCTATAAAAACTTTTTTAAATACAATTTTTTTATAAAAAATTTCTCGTACAATTTTTCTATAGAAAATATGTATTAAGACAATTTTTCTTTAAAAATTTCTCAAAGTCAATTTTTCCATAGAAAATTTCTTAAAGACAATTTTTCTCTAGATATGTCTGAAAGACAAATTTTCTACAGAAAATTTCTGAAAGACAATTTTTCTATTGATACTTTCTAAAAAAAACAAAAAAATATCTAAAAAAAAGTTGTTTTCACGAAATTTTTTACAGAATAATTTTCTATAGAAAAACTGTCTTTTCTATAGAAAAATTATCTTTAAGAAATTTTCTTTACAAAAATTGTCTTTGAAAAAGTTTCTATGAAAAATTGTCTTTCAAAAATTTTCTATAGAAAAAAAATGCCTTTTTTTTCTATAGAATAATTGTATTTAAAAAATTTTCTATTTAAAAATTGTCTTTGAGAAAGTTTTTATAGAAAAATTGTCTTTAAGAAATTTTCCATAGAAAAATTGTCTTTCAGAAATTTTCTATAGAAAAATTGACTTTCAGAAATGTTCTATAGAAAAATTGTCCTTGAGAAATTTTCTATAAAAAATTTTCTATAAACAAATTGTCTTTGAGAAATTTTTTATGAAAATTTTTTCAAAAATTTTCTACAAAAAAAATTTTCTTTTAGAAATTTTCTCTGAAAACCTGTCTTTCAGAAATTTTCTATAGAAAAATTTTCTTTCAGAAATTTTCTGTAAAAAAATTGTCTCTCAGAAAATTTTCTTTACAAAAATTGTCTTTGAAAAAGTTTCTATGAAAAATTGTCTTTCAAAAATTTTCTATAGAAAAAAAATGCCTTTTTTTTCTATAGAATAATTGTATTTAAAAAATTTTCTATTTAAAAATTGTCTTTGAGAAAGTTTTTATAGAAAAATTGTCTTTAAGAAATTTTCCATAGAAAAATTGTCTTTCAGAACTTTTCTATAGAAAAATTGACTTTCAGATATGTTCTATAGAAAAATTGTCCTTGAGAAATTTTCTATAAAAAATTTTCTATAAACAAATTGTCTTTGAGAAATTTTTTATGAAATTTTTTAGAAAAATTGTGTCTCAGCAATTTTCTATAAAAAATTGTCTTTGAGAAAGTTTCTATAGATTTTTTTTTTAAATTTTCTATTAAAAAATTATCTTTGAGAAATTTTCTATATAAAAATTATGTTTGGGAAATTTTCTATAGAAAAATTATCTTTAAAAAATTTTCTATTGAAGAATTGTCTTTGAGAAATTTTCTGTAGAAAAATTGTCCTTGGGAATTGTCTTTGAGAATTTTTCTATGGAAAATTATTTTTCAAAAATATTCTCTAGAAAAATTTCTCTCAGAAATTTTCTATAGAAATATTGTCTAAGAAATTTTCTATAGAATAATTGTCTTTGAGAATTTTTCCATGAAAATTGCCTTTCAGAAGTATTCTATAGAAAAATTGTGTTTGAAAAAGTTTCCATAGAAAGATTGTCTTTCAGAAATTTTCTACAGAAAACCTGTCTTTCAGAAATTTTATATAGAAAAACTGTCTTTGAAAAAATTTCTGTAGAAAAATTGTCTTTGAGAAATATTTTATAGAAAAAATGTCTTTGAGAAATATTCTATAGAAAAATTGTCTTTCAGAAACTTTTATAAAAAAATTTCTATAGAAAAATTGTTGTTCAAAAATTTTCTATAGAAAAATTAACTTTCAAAATTTTTTTTAGAAAAATTGTCTTTCAGAAATTTTCTATAGAAAAATTGCCTTTCAGAAATTTTCTATCGAAAAATTTTCTATAGAAGAATTGTCTTTCAGAAAATTTCTACAGAAAAATTGCCTTTCAGAAATTTTCTATGAAAAATTATCTTTGTGAAATTTTCTATAGAAAAATTATCTTTTTTAATGGTTTAAAACCAATTTTCTATAGAAAAATTGGTTTTAAAACATTTTCTATTAAAGAATTGTCTTTGAGGAATTTTCTGTAGAATAATTGTCTTTGGGAAATTTTCTATAGAAAAATTATCTTTAAAAAATTTTCTATTAAAGAATTATCTTTGAGAAATTTTTTATAGAAAAATTGTCATTGAGAAATTTTTTATAGAAATTTTCTATAAAAAAATTGGCTTGAAAAAGTTTTCTATAGAAAAATTGTCGTCAAAAACTTTCTATAGAAAAATTATTTTTCAGAAATTTTCTATAGAAAAATTGTCAACCAGAAATTTTCTATCGAAAAATTTTCTTTCAGAAATTTTCTATAGAAAAATTGGCGTTCAGAAAGTTTATATAGAAAAACTGTCTTTCAGGAATTTGCTATAGAAGAATTGTCTTTGAGAAAATTTCTATAGGAGTATTTTCTTTCAGAAATTTTCTGTAGAAAAATTATTTCTCAGAAATTTTCTATAAAAAAATTGTCTTTGAAAAATTTTCTATAGAAAAATTGTCTATTAGAAATTTTCTATAGAAGAATTGTCTTTGAGAAATTTTTTAAAAAAATTGTCTGTTAAAAATTTTCTATAGTAAATCTGTCTTTTAGAAATTTTTTATAGAAAAATAGTCTTTCAGAAATTTTCTATAGAAGAACTGTCTTTCAGAAAGTTTCTATAGAAAAATTGTCTGTCTGAAATTTTCTAAAGAAGAATTGTCTTTTTTTTTCTATAGAAAAATTGTCTTTGAGAAAGTTTCTATAGAAAAATTTTGTTGTCTCTGATCATGCTAAGTATGTATTTTAAGCTTGTTAGTATTTATATTTTATTATAAAATTGTCCTTTATATTAAAAAAAATATTAAAAATAAATGTAATTAAAATTTATAATATTGAGCATTTTGTATGGAAGGGGATATATAAAACTATTAAATCAACCTAAAAAAAAACAAGTTATTTGACCAATCAAACTGTACCATTTATTTAAATATAGTGGCTAAATAAACAAAATTAAATTTGAAATAATGCTTAAATGCATTTTGTAAGTTTACCTAAGTTGATTCGGGTAATATGCAAAGAAACTTTTCAAGTTGGATTCCTGCGAAAAATCTTAGGTAAATTATACCCTAAAATTAAATAATTTCACAATTGTTTTTTTTTGGGTGTATAAATCTTCCATCATATCCAAGTAGACTTGGTCTTATTAAATTACCAACTCTAAAAAGCCGAAGAATAATGCTCAATGTATCGTTTCTGTTAAATGTGATAAATAATAATGTTTCGTCGGAGTTTCTTGTAAACAATATTACTTTTAATGTTCCCCAAAGGCCTACAAGGTACTTCCAGCCTTTATCATTACCTTTTTTTTCGCAGTAATTATGCAAATAATGATCCGTTAAGAAGAATTTGTATTTTAATGACCTTTATAATTTGATAGATTACACAGTGTTACAAAAATGAATGAAATAGAAAAACCTGGGATGCGATACTTTTTTTCTAGTAGGTGTTGTTGAGTACAACAAGATTCTGCCCTTGAAATTTGCGAAACACCTCCAAAATCTTGAGTTACGGGTAAAAAACCGGTTTTTTGAACTTTTTACACTTATAAGCCAGTAACTTTGTTGAATATTTACCGATTTTGAATTTCTCGACGGTTTTAGAAAGAATAAACTAATATCTTTCGAAGTTGTAAACATGAAATTTAAGTAATATTAAAACAACTGTGCGTATTTTTCCAGCAAACTCAATTTTTCCAAAAAAAATCATAATTTTTTAAGTTTGAAGATGTTTTATCATATTTTTTTATTTAGGAATCGTACCATTTATGCATTTATTAATAAGGTATATTTATTTAAGAGTAAATAACAACCTTGGTTTTTAAAATCGGTTAAAAATTGACTGAGTTATTAAACTTTTAATAAAAACAAAATTTTGTAATAAATGCCTGCACAATGTTTTTCTACCATCCAACCATAATATGCGGGGTATACTCACTTTGTCATTCTGTGTGAAACACATCAAAATATCGATCTAGGGTCCCATAAAGTATATATTTGTGATCAGTGATCGATTCTACGGCATTCTAGCTTTGTCCGTCTGTCTGACCGTCCGTTTGTCCATCTGCGGAAGACACGAAACTGTCTAAAATAAAAGAGCTAGACTCCTGAAGTTTTGACACGAATATGTGTTATGTTTATAGGACAGTGAAGTTTGTAAAAGGGGTAAACCGGACCAGGGGAAAAAAGTTTCCCCTTGGAGAACTAATGCTACCCAAGAAATACACTATTTTATTTTAAAGTTTTTTTTGTTTATTTGTTCAACAAATAAAACATTTTTGCATCATATGAAGTTCATTGAGCCGCTGTTGAACCAAGGGGATTAAGCAATGCCATTTTTTGGTCCGCTTTCCTTTTAGGTTAAACGAAAAATAAAAAAAAATATAAAATTTTATTATTTGAGTGTAATTATTATAATATATAAATTTGTAAACATTAATCGCTAGGGGAAGGTGTTCCCAGACAGCATCACCCACAACCCCCCCCCCCACCCTCAAACCCGCGAAACGTCCTTGTAGTTTTTTATTTACATTTATCGCAAGGGAAAGGTGTCCCAGGCAGGCCATACATCCGCGCCGCTGAGTTCCCCTTCTCAACAACAGTTTACAACAAGAGCTTTCGCAAAACTTTTTTGCTTTAGAGTTCCATTGTCATTTATACAAGATTTACATTCCACTAAATTATCATGTATTCTACAAGCGGACGTCCGCACATGACGGACATCTCTTCAATGTCTTAGAATCGATCAATGATCAAAAAAATATATACTTTATGGGACTCTAGACCGATATTTCGCCATTTCTATAATGTCTTAGAATTGATCATTGATCAAAAAATTATATTCGCTGTGAGACTCTACACCGATATTTTGATGCGTTTCGCACCGAATGATAAAGTGAATATACCCCGTACTACGGTTAGAGGGTATAAAAACATTGTGCAGGCATTTATTCCAAAATTTTGTTTTTATTAAAAGTTTAATAACTCGGTCAATTTTTTACCGATTTTAAAAACCAAAGTTGAGTTTTTCTCACAAATAAATATACTTTTTTAATAAATTCATAAATAATACGGTTCCTTAACAAAAAAAATGTGTAAAAACATCTCCAAAGTTGAAAAATAGAGAATTTTTTAAAAAAAATTGAGTTTGCTGGAGAAATACGCATAGTTGTCTCAATATTACTTAAATATTATGTTCAGGTCTTCGGAAGGTCTCACTTTCTTCTTTCTAAAACCGTCGATAAATTTAAAATTGGTTGGTTTTCAACAAAGTTACTGGCTTATAAGTGTAAAAAGTTCGAAAAACCGGTTTTTTACCCGTAACTCAAGATTTTGGAGGTGTTTCGCAAATTTCAAGTACAGGGTCTTATTGTACTCGACAACACCTACTAGAAAAAAAGTATCGCATCCCAGGTTTTTTTTTCGCTGTCACACAGTGTTATTCATCAACTGTACCAGTTGTGAAAAGAAATATACACCGAACCAAATATGGCAGTAATATTGACGAAAAAGCATGTTGATTTGACGAAAGAACAATCATTATACAGCTAACAAAACCGAGGTGTTGAATTGAATAAAATTCGTTGATTTATATTTGACATCAGTTTGACGAAATTTCGTCAAATTAACAGAATTATTTTTGTTAATTTGAATAAAATATTTTATTCAATTTGAATAAATATCATCAATTTAACAAAATGATTTTCGTCAATTTTATAATATTTTATCCATTTTCCTAACTTTTTCTACCCTTAAAAAAATAAAATATCCATAAATACTATTTTTGTAATTATGTTTTTATTTAATTAAAGTTGTTAATATTTAAAAAAAAAAATGTTTACTATTATTAACAAAAAAATTAATAATTAAAAAAATCATAAATAATAATTTAAATATAAACTTACACAAAGAGAAACAAATGAATTTATTAAATCGAACGACGACAAAAATGCTGGCGTGTGCACATATTTCGAATGTGTTAATCCAATTTCCAGACATTAACTTATTTATCATTGAAGTACATCAGGAGAAGTCACCATCAATATAATATGTAGAATACCTATAACAAATTAATAAAAATTACTACTAGTTGTTTGTAAATTTAATTATTAAATATATTATTACTTACATGTATGCAGTTTGCAGAATTTGAAGACGTTTTTACAATTCCAAAAAATGGCACAAAAACTATTAGCTTTAGGCAATTAAACAAAATTGCATGAAAAAATAAAATAATTTTCGCGGAAAATACATTTTTTCGTGACGCTGAACATTGAAAAAATAATGGCGTCCAAACTAATAATATTAGTCAATTTGACGAAATTTTGTCAATTTTACTTCTTTAGAGGATGTAAACTTAACGAAATTTCGTTGATTTGAATAAAATTTGTTGAATCTTAAAAAAAAAATTGACAAAATTTTGTTAAAGATCTACGAAAATTTTTTGTTGATTTTACCTACGAGATTTGGTTCGGTGTAATACTGTATCTAAACACATAATAATATTGTGTCAATGTTCTTGTTAACTTTATTGCAATCAATCATATTTTAAATATTAAGTATATATTAACATTATATAGTCTGTAAGGATTTAATCTATAGACTGAATAAATAAAAAAAAAAAAAAAAAAAAGAAGAAGATATTATAAAACGGGTGTATATAATACTTCTGTGTATCAATGCAGATGAAAAGATTAATCCAGTTAAATTTAGAAAATACACACATGAAACCGCAAAATTATTAGTTGAAAAATATGGTTGGTGGACCATGAGCCCCACTGTGCATAAAATTCTAGCTCATGGAAGTTTTATTATACAAGAATTGTGTTTGCCCGTTGGTAATAATATTATCCTTAACTAATTAAGTTACATTTAAAAAATATTTGTCTTGTTTCAGGACAATTATCGGAGGAGGCTCTGGAAAGATCACATAAACATTTTAAGAACTATAAAAGCAACTATAGCAGACGAAACTCAAGAAAAAACAACCTACAAGATGTTTTTAATATGTTTATGATCGAGTCCGATCCGAAGATTTCAATAAAAAGACAGACTAATTCTACTTCGCCAAAGAAAAAGCCTTACCCCAAAGAAATGTTGGAATTACTGACTGTAGAGTAATATTTCTATAACTTTTTTTACCAAATAACTTAATATTTATTACAAATAATGCTTATTTAAATTATTTTGCTTTTTTGTTTTAAGTTTTTCCCATTATTTTTGTTTAATAAAACCAAAATTATGAAATACCAAAAAGAGCAAAACTTGCTGGTTATTTCAATGTAGGGTGTATATTTTACCAAAACATCAATATAACATTATGTATTAAATGTTAAGTTGTTATATTGTTACTTAAAATCAGTAACTGTTTAAAATAATTGAGCTCTATATAATTTTTTTATATGAATAAATTAACCAACTTTGCCTTCAATTTACAAGTAGGGTACCAATGCGAAAAATGTCCAATCCACAAATGTAAGTTCCTTAAGGTCTCCAGTTTTTATAATGGTAAAAAACTTTCCAAAATTCCTATCCGTTCAAGAGTTATAATAAAAAACCTTCGATGCGCGCCTTTTTCATACAAAGTTCCCAATGTGTGCCACCTCAGCTAGCTCGAACTTCGACGTGGAATTCCCAACCCGCAAACACAAACACCAAAAAGGCTTTAACAATAAAACCTACCTAACATTTTAAATTTCAAACCTAACAGTCAATAACCAACACAACAAAATTCTCTATAACCGACCACAAAAATAACAGACATAAACATGGGACAGATGAAATTTCCCACACGCGTTCGCCCTACCCAACCATGGTCATCATTGGGCATCTCGATGACCCCATTTCCATACCAACAACTCACCTTTTTGAAATCTTATAAAACCATACTTAACCACATCGAACCACTGTACCTGAAATCCCTACACTCAAAAAAGTATGTAGGTAAAATCTACTACAAAAGACAGTTGTTTTGACTACATTTTGTTGTTGAAAAGGCGTCCACTACATATTACGGTAAAAACAACTGAACATGTTGTTGTTTTTAACTATTGATTTTCAACTACAAAATGTAGTAAAAACTACTACAAAACTGTTTAATACAGTTGTTTTTACAACAATTGCCTGAAATTTTATTTAAAAAATTTCTTAAACGTTTAAATGATTGATATTTATTTATTTAAAAAGCAATACATTTCAGTTGGTTTGTATAGAATTTCGACATGATGACAATTTTTTGGTGTATTTATCTGGAATTATAGAAGAAAAAATATATATGTATTAATAAAATGTTAAACAAAATAAATTGATTGTATTTACCTTTGTTTTTTTAATAGTTTGTTTCATATTTCCACCGCTTCTGATCAAAATTTGTCTGGAATAAAAAAAAAAAAAGAAATGCTTTGGTAGAATTGATTTATAAAAAAAAATAATTAATTTGCAATGTTTCAAAAAAGTATGTATATACCTGGTCTGTTGTGTATACAAAGAAAAGAAAGATGGCACGCTCATAAGAAAACAAAACACTGCACACATTTTATTTTGGTTTTTTCCGATTGGTTTTTACGCACGCTTATGTGAGCGCTATATTATACACACTTGTTATCTTATTTATCCACTTATTTTCTTTCGCTCAAGAATATTTTTCCAAAAACATATTTTTTGTTATAATTAAATTTAATAAATTGTAATTTAATTTATTTAGATATTATTTATTTGGTATAAAAATAATTCCTTCCGCATCCCACACAACCAACTCGTTCGACACATTCGTTTGCAATAAAAATTTCTAGAAAAAAACGAGTTTTAGAAAAAAACTAAAAACAACTACATAAATCAACTATTGCTACAGTTTAGTATATTTTTTGTAGTTATTTTTTGAAACTACTACAAAAAAAGTTGTTTGAGATTTTTTCATACAAAAACGACCGAAATTGTAGTTAAAAACAACAGCTACTACTTACTACACAAACGACCGTCATGTAGTAACTGCAATAATTTTCTGGGCAAGAGACTGTGGTCTAGGAGTTAATCCTAGTAAAACAGAGCTTGTTTTATTTACAAGGAAACATAAGATTCCTGCTTTTGATCCTATTTCTCTGGACGGTACTGAAATCACCTTCTCAGATGGAGCCAAGTATCTTGGAGTATTTCTAGATAGGAAGCTGAATTTCAGGCGTAATATTGAGGAACGGGTGAGAAAAGCAACGATTGCTTTGTATTCCTGTAAAAGGGCCATTGGAAAACGATGGGGTTTTAGCCCTCAAGTCGTTCATTGGATCTATACAGCAGTGGTGCGTCCAATTTTGCTGTATGGAATCATTGTCTGGTGGCCTGCTTTAGAAACAAAATCGAACTGTGTCGTTATCACGAAGGTACAAAGAATGGCGTCAATGTGCATCACTGGTGCTCTTCGTACTACACCTACGGCTGCATTAGAAATCCTCCTTCACCTGATACCCTTGGACATATTGGGTAGGCAGTATGCAGCTGCGTCGGCAATTCGACTTAATAGCACGCTGCAATGGAGGAGCAGCGATTGTGGCCATAGCGCGATCTTGAAAAAGATAACAATACCACAAAATGTGGATTGTGCTCCCTCTTTGAGCCTTTTTGAGCGCCACTTTACCACTATGATACCATCCAGGGAGTCTTGGATGGGGGATACTCCGGGAAGAGGAGCTACCATAAATTTTTACACAGATGGATCGAGGCTGCACGAACAAGTGGGCTTTGGGGTCTATTCGGAAGAGCTTGGATTGAGCCTGGCTCGTAGATTGCCAGATCATTGCAGTGTTTACCAAGCAGAGATGCTGGCAATAAAGGAAGTGGCTGACTGGTTGAGCTGCAATGTCTTGTCTACAACCGCAGTCAACATCTATACTGACAGTCAAGCCGCGGTCAAGTCCCTGGATTCAATGTTTCTGAAAACAAGATCTGCCCTTAACTGCCGCACGTCTTTAAATGAGATGGCCAAGCAGTTTAATATACGACTCATATGGGTCCCAGGGCACAGAGACATTCCAGGGAATTGCAAAGCCGATGAGCTTGCAAGACTAGGAACTACCTTACAGGTTCCAACAGAATTGGAATGTGTTGGTATGCCTCTAGAAACTTGCAAGCAAAACCTACGGCTTTGTTCTGCGACGGAGACTAATCAAAGATGGGCAAATGGATGGACGTGTGAGACAACACGACTGATTTGGCCTTCTCTTAATCAGGGGCGCACAAGTGAGCTGATATCGCTTCCAAGAGGAGAGATTTCAACGGTGGTTTCTATAATTACCGGACACTGTCTTATAGGGAAGCACGCAGAGCGGTTAAATGTGCCGTCGAATGACTTTTGCCGAAGTTGCATGGATGAAGAGGAGTTGGAAACCATCGAACACTTTATTTGCCATTGCCCGGCACTTTCTGGTCAGCGACTTGCTTCACTGGGATCTAGGGAGCTGTACGATCTTTCAGATTTGTCGGATGTCAAAATTCAACATCTAAGGAGTTTCATAAGAAGCTCAAA
The DNA here is from genome assembly GCA_963921195.1 of Pegoplata infirma. NCBI lineage: Eukaryota > Metazoa > Arthropoda > Insecta > Diptera > Anthomyiidae > Pegoplata > Pegoplata infirma. Next base: position 124,490,597 of record OY992536.1, read on the forward strand.
CTGGTTTAACGACAGGGACTAGTAGGGAAACCTATTACGATCCCGTGGTATCACAATGGACCTCAGAGTCTACGTGTGTTGACGTAAAACGTCAGCAGCCACTTACAACCTAACCTAACCTAACCTAAATACAATCAATTTATTTTGTTTAACATTTTATTAACATAATTTTTTTCTTCTATAATTCCAGATAAATACATCAAAAAATTGTCATCATGTCGAAATTCTATACAACCAACTGAAATGTATTGCTTTTTAAATAAATAAATATCAATCATTTAAACGTTTAAGAAATTTTTTAAATAAAATTTCAGGCAATTGTAGAAAAAACAACTGTATTAAACAGTTTTGTAGTAGTTTTTACTACATTTTGTAGTTGAAAATCAATAGTTAAAAACAACAACATTTTCAGTTGTTTTTACCGTTTATGTAGTGGACGCCTTTTCAACGACAAAATGTAGTCAAAACAACTGTCTTTTGTAGTAGATTTTACCGACATACTTTTTTGAGTGTATTGGAAAATTTCGGTAATTTTCTATGGCAAACAAAAATAATAAATTTTTCGCTTCCTCTGTCTTTTTAGACAGAGAAAACTATGGCAAATTTTAACTAAATTAAAATTTGGCTAGGTTTCCCTTCTATTATTTTTACCCTTGTTAGGTTTTTTTTTTTTTTCTAAAATTTGGACTTTACTTAATAAAAAAAACTTATTTCTAGCCCTAAAAACTAACACTTAACACAAAAACAATAAAAATTTGAAGGACCGAACTATTTTTATATTTGGCTATACTTTAGCCTTTGCACTACATAAAAAAAATCGTTTTTTTGTTCCTATTTCTTAAAGAGCTCTTCGACGAAATGGTAACTTTTTGGGGGTTTCAATAATTGTTGCCCTATTTTCGCGTAAAATTTAAAAAAAAAAACTGGTTAGATCCTCCTCACAAAAATTTTAAAACTATTGTCAAAAAAGAACTAATAAAAAAAAATGTATGTCCTTAAAAAAAATTAAAAATCATAAAATACTACACTTTACATTAATATTTTAATTTTCGCCACTAAAAACACTCACAATCACAAACATAAAAAAAAAATATACTTTTGTCGTTTATATGTTGGTCCAAAAAAAAATGTTTAGAACTTCTGCCTTTTTTCTTTGATGTACTAAATAAGTAAAATGTATAACAGTTACATCAAACAAAATGGTTCGTTACCGGGCTATCTTTTATATGGTCAAAGGAATAGTAAAAACTGTTATATATGGAATCTCTAATTGTTCCAAGTATGGATAACACCAGAGTTGCAGCTTTTTTGTACTGGTAATTTATATTACCCTTCGGAGGTGTTTGGAAAAGGTCTAATTTTATTGGGGATGCCACTATTATATTTCCACACAGATTTAAAAAATACAAAATGACGGTTACCTTTTTATATGAAAAATTATTTCCTGTGGCCAAGAGTCCGTTTACATGGATAGATTTTTGGATACTTTTCCGATTATTTTCTTCCTTCACTGGCAATTCTGACCACACTATTTAAAAATTTAATAACACCATTTTGTTTTAGAAAACGTTCACTAAACTTTTCACTTTTCTTAAAAAAAATCCTTTTACTTACGGGTTTTCATATAAAAAGTTGATTTTAAATTATAAAAGAAGTGGAAAATCTTCTCCAAGATTTTGGCTTAATCCTCCTAGCAGTCTTCCCTTTTCCTTTAGATGGATGTCCTTCGAGATTTGAAGCAATTCCCTTCACTTCTCTATTATCACTTGGATTACTTTTGTTAAAACTTTAAACTTTCTTTTACACTTTTTTAGTAAAACTTTGTTTTAAGCGCTGATAGTTGTGTTTAGCCCTGATGCTGGTTTTATAATATTCATTTTACAAAATTTAATTTTGGCCGCCAATACTTAAAATTAAATACATAAAATACATAAAATTTAACAGCAATATTCTACCAACAAAATCTACTTAAAAAAAAACAATTTACTGAAACACAAATAAAACATACATAGGATCAATGCACAATGCTCTTTGGCCTTGAAAATTTTCGTGCATTTCCCGAATAACCTTTTTTCAAAATTATCAGTAAGAGAAAATTAATTCTCTTTGACCCTACTAATTTTCTTTCCCACACTGTTTCAGTGGCAACTACTTTAGGTTACCCTTTTATACAGCCCTGCATGGATAAAAAACATATGAGAAAAATAATTCATTTTCCCAGTGCTTGCACAACTTCTAAATGCAAGCCGCCATTAACACAAAAAAAAATACATTTGCTAAAAAATAATTAAAGAATCTTAAATAATACAATTTATAAATAAAACATGCAAAAAAAATAAAATAAAGACATGCAAGAAAACAAAATTATAAAGTAACCAATAATACAAATCAAACTACAGCAACAACTATCAACAAAACTACAGAAGAAGAAAAAACAAACAAGAACAACAACAAAAGAATTTTCTGGGCACAAAAGAACAACAGGTGAATGGGTTCCCTGGGAATTTTCTTCTGTTTCCCTTCATACATTTTCCCCTCTACATTTAATTTATTTTCAGGTAAATTTCATGGGTCCCTTTTATTAAAATAATAGCCATCAACAAAATATAAAAATCATCAAAATAAAGGTTTTAAGAGCGGTATAACAAAATACGAAGAACTGTTATACCATAACAATTATGCATTGCAATTTGGTTGCAAATTTATCAACAAACCCCAAAAGTATGCTATGCGCTTTCCCTGCCCCTTTGCGATAACTAGTATACTTTTAAAAATAACTGGTATACTGTTCCCATTTAACCAGTGTTGCCACCAATAGAATTGGAAATTACACACAAAATTATCCAAAATCTCACAAATTACACAAAAAAATGTTTAACCAAAAAAAAAATTTTTATATATTATTTTTTTATAATTCAAGGGAATATAATTATTTTTTGAATTGTTTTATTTTAAAATAATAAACTTTCAATTCTATTTTTTGTAAAAAGTATTGATGCAGTTGTATTTGGCGATAATTTGTATTTTAAAAAGCCGTTTAGACTATTAGTATTTCAGTAAGATTTGCCCTTTCGGGGTTACTTATATGTTAAATATATGATCCGCTTATCAAATAGTTTTCGGAAAAATTTCTAAAGATGAGGAGAGCCATACGTATTTCAACTTACATAAATTTATTTATTCTGTTTGTGTTAAGGCTATAAAAACAAGAGCTTTTTTCAGAAAATTTTGACAGGTCGACTTACATTTCTGCTCGTGAAAATTCTTTTAACTGAAGAATGGGAGAATGGTTATATTAAAAAAAATTTAAGAACAATTTTCAGATTTTGGAAAAGGGATTCTCCAGAAAAATTTTTAATTTCTGAAACTTAAGACTAGGTTTTTATTGGTAATCAAAATTTCTGAAGTCCATATTGGCAATTATTTTTTAAGCCGAACATGTCGATAAAATGATAAAAAAAACTTAAATATGATTAAAATTAGCCTAAACTTTGTTGAGGTGAAATTACACAAAAATTACACAAAAAATTTCATTATCCAAAAATTATCCAAAGATTTTGAAATTGTCCCACTTTTGGATAATTATCCAGAAAGTGGCAACACTGCATTTAACTATGAATACGATCAGTGATGCCAGATTATCGGTTTGCATCCTATTCACAATTTGGCAAATGAAAATCCCCAAAATTTCCCTGAATCCACCCTCAACAAAACTCTGAGGTTGCTAAACTTGTTGCGGAAACAACAGTGTGATGGGTGGTTTTTTCTAATGCTGTAATAAAAAAAATTTAGTTTGGCAAGCGCCCAACGCACAGTGGACCAAATGCTTAATCTAGCGTGCAAGAGAGTATAATTCGACTTTGAGAGCACCTAGAAACATGAAATTTGAAATGCACAAGGAAAATGAGATGAGCTTCTATATAGTCCAAATGTGGGCGGTATTTAAAGGGGCGTGGCACTTATTGAAACATTGTCATAATAAAATATAGGTGAAGTAGAGGCAATAATAAGCAGAGAAAGTAATTTTTTTAACGTATAAAAGATTTTTAACAGTTTAGAAAAGACATATTTTATTTTGAGTAAAAAAAAAATTTTTTTTTACTCATTTCTGTAAAAAAAAATTTTTTTAGTGAAAATTTTTTTTTGAGTGTAAATTTTTTTTTGCTTGTAAAATTTTTACATTGGGTTAATAAATGTTTAAGAATGTCAAAAATACTCAGCAAAATATTTTTGTGGCTCATCAATGTCATTTAAAGCGTTTAGGTGTTTTTTTTTTTTTAACGTAAATTCAAGGTACACCAATCTGAAATTCACGGTTTTTGCTTACAACTTCTGAACCACTGGACCGATTTGGCTGATATTCAATACCAACCTGACTAGGAAAATTGAAAATAAAAATGCCAAGCGTCAGCAGCAACAGAGTTGCCGTTTGAAAGTAATCGTGTTTTAAACAGACAGACGGACGGACATCGCTAGATCGACCGAAAATCAAAAACCAGCAAAAACCAGCAGCCAAATTTTTTATTATTTTGGAGCTCAATATCTATTCTTTTGAAATCATGTAAAAACCCTATAGAAGTAAGCGGGATTAGTACCTAAATTCATTAACAAAATTCAAGTTTGCTTGAAAAATAATTTCATTGTGGACTATCTTTTTAATTTACGTTTTTTACGAACAAAAACTCAAATTAGCTTCAAATATACATTCCTTGAGGTAAAAATATAACAAATAATTTGATAAATTGCCTTAATACGGTCGTAGAATAGCAGTTTAAACAATCAACACGTCTACACAGAACTTGAAGAATTTTTTTTTTAAAAACTAATTACTCATGTTTGGCTGCCTACTACGATGGTGTTTTTGCAATAATCAAAGAAATTTTATTAGCGTTAAGTAAGGTAGGAATAGTGCAATCATATATGCGATACTAATTCAATATTGTAAAAACTTCATTTTTCGACCAACTGCGCACCAGATTCAACATTTGGTCCACTGTGCAACGTAGGCTACACCCACGTCACAGACTAATACAGACTCGACATATATGACAGGTGTCAAAAAAGTATTTCTTAACCATATGGTTAATGTTTTCAAATTATTCTACGAATTAGGTTAGAAAGAGAAAGCTAATATAACGCGCCATTAGAAAAATGGATGCCAGATCGGATTTTGTTGTTTCACTCACTCCTAAGTCGTAGAAAGTGTTGCCATGTTAGCGTAAAACGGACTAAAAACCGCTGTGTTTTCTCCTAAAATCGCTTAGTTTTTCCCCATTTTTTCCTGTAAAACTCTACTGTCGAGTCTGTATTTAGTCTGTGCCCACGTCTTCAATCTTTAAAATTCAACAGAGTTAGCCGGGCAATAACATTAACATCCATAAAAAAATTTTACCTAAATTTGATGAAATTTGTTTACATTCATAAGAGGTGTCCTGAATTAGGGAAGTATCTATTTGAAGTATTTTATATGACCTTGTTTACTTTGGTGAAATTTTAAATTTATTTTCAGGTACTAGAGACACACAAACAGATCAACAACATGAACAAAAAGGTGTATAAATATGCACAAGGATAAAATCCCGAAAAATTTGTATAATTAAAAAAAAACTGGACTATCACTGGTATACTTAGCCTAATATTGCACAAGAAAATTTAATGGTAATATATGTATATCACAATTTAAAAAATATATATATTAAATCTAAGTATAGTCAGTCGATCGATTAACTCCTTATTGCACATTTTCCCTTTTCATTCTTATTGCTTAATATCTTTTGCATGGTGTACTCCAAGTGGTACACCCTTTAACGATTCAAGTTCGTACATGTTATTCCCTAACACCTTTGCAATTCTACATTTCGTAAATTTTCTGCAGAATTTTGCATTTATATTGTTTTTAAAACTACTTGCTGGAAAATTTCTTTTAAAAACCTCTTGCCCGGGTACAAAACGTACAAGCCTTGCACCTTTGTTATACCTTAGAGCGCTTTTCTCATAGGCATTATGGATATTCTCCTTTATTCTGTCCCTTATTAATTTGATTCTATCGTTTTTTTCTAAAGTAACAAAATCAGTATCGTCTAGTGCTTTTAGTTTTCTGGCTAATTTATAATCTGACCCTAAACTAAACATATTATGACCAAATAACGCAAAGAAGGGGTTAGTACCAGTAGCTGAATGAATTGCTGTTCTTAGAGCTGTTTCTATATGGGGTAAATTTAGATCCCACTCTCGATGGTCTGTTTGCAAATAGGTTCGGATAGCTGCCAGGACACTTTGGTTTACTCTTTCAGCAGCATTTGATTGGGGAGAATAAACCGCTGTTCTCATGTGGTTAATTTTGTAATCTGTAACCATTCTCTTAAATTCTTTAGAAACAAATTGTTGACCGTTGTCAGAATGTATGGTTTCAGGTACTCCAAAATCATGGAATACTTGATCCACTAAAAACCTAATGACATTAGCTGACGTTGCCTCCTTCATGGCTTTTAAAAACACAAATTTTGTAAGGTGATCTACTACGATGAATATGTACGCGTTGCCTTTTTTTGAGCGAGGATACTTCCCCAAAAAATCAATGTAAATCTTTTGAAATGGCCGGTCTGTTATCACTTCCTTACCAATTTCTGGCATTAGCTTTTTATTCGTAGATTTACACTCTTTGCAAGTAGTACATTGATTTACAAAATTCCTGACTTGAATCACCATATTTGGCCAATAATATTTTGTTCGCAGAGAATTAAGAGTTTTATTTATTCCGCCATGGGCTTCTTCAACTGGTTCATGAGCTTCTTTAATTAGAGTATGTGTTAATGAACTTGGTATCCATAATTTCCAACTGAATTCTTCTAATTCATTCATTTCAGAGGCTAAATTGTTTCTTTTAAAAACCAAATCATTTACAACTTTAATATCAGGTATTTTCTATTGATTTTCTTTTACCGTTTCTCTCAAAGATTTATATTCATCGGATTCAAATTCATTGGTTTCAAATCCTAAAATGTCTTCAGGACTCAAATCCATTTCTTCCACAGCCCTGGAAAGAGTATCAGCGACGATATTTTCAGATCCTTTGCGGTGTTCAATACCAAAATCGAAACTTTGCAACTGAATTGCCCACCGTGCTAACCGGCCCTTCAAATCTCCCAGTGACATAAGCCACTTGAGACTTGCATGGTCAGTTATAACGGTGAAAGGCATTAGTTCAATATACGGTCTAAATCTCTTGATCGCCAATACCGCCGCCAAACACTCCTTTTCAGTAACGCTGTAATTTTTCTGTGCAGCGTTGAGCTTTTGTGAAAAGAAAGCAATTGGTCGCTCGTGATTATCGTCATCTTTTTGGAAGAGAACCGCCCCTACTCCGTAGCTTGAAGCGTCACACTGGACAAAAAATCTTCTCTTAAAATCAGGGTGAGCTAAAAGGGGTGCAGTAGTAAGAGCTTGTTTCAAACGATTAAAGCTCTCAATGGCCTCTTCGGTAATTTGGAATTTCACTCCTTTTTTAATCAAATCCGTTAATGGTGCAGTCATGGTTGAAAAGTCACGAATAAATAGTCGATACCACCCCGCGGTTCCTAAAAAACTTCTAACTTCTTTTACAGATTTAGGAATGGGTATCAATTTGATGGCTTCTACTTTTTCTGGGTCTGTTCGCATGACTCCACCTCCTACTATAAATCCGAGATATTTTATCTCCTTAAAACAAAATTTTGATTTTTTCATTCCTATTGTTAGGTTGGCTTTGGTTAAACAATCGGCAACTTCCCTCAATATTTTTAAATGGCTTTCAAAATCTGCTGAAATGGCCAATAAATCGTCTAAGTAGACAAAAACATTTGACTTTAATCTTTCTGGAATAACTTTGTCCATAAGTCTACACAGCCTTTGCGCCGCGTTGCATAACCCGAATGGCATTACAACGTATTGATAAAGTGGGCGACCTGTAGCTGATTTCTGTAACTCTCGAATCGAAAGATTTCTCGCATGAAACATGTGAAATGAAACAAAAACATTGTAAATCGGCACAAAAACTGACTTTTCACATTTTACTGTTTCTGTAACTTTGTTGTGCGAAAACTTTTGAACTTATTGGAATGATGCGAAAAAACCCGTTTCTGTAAAGTAATTGGTCGAAAACTTTTCTATTTGAAGTGTCAAAAAAACTCACATTTTAAAACGGTGCGAGACTTCGACAAAAAGAAATAAAAACATTAAAAAAATGATAATAAATGAAAAAAATGGAGAAAAATAGTAAGAAAAATACAAATTATTTGTTTTGTGTTTGTAAAAATATATAATTTATTATATTTTTTCACAAATTTTAGAAAAATCAAAGAATCTCTAAATGCAAAAATGCTGTTATCAATACAACACTATACATTATTAACAGCAATATATAATTTAATTTTTTTATATTTATTTTATTGCTTTTAAATGATTAGTAAACAATAATTTGATTTTCTCCGTGTTATTTTTTTTTTGTTTTCTTACTATTTTCTCACTTTGATTACTTTTTTGACAGCTATCTTGGAATATTCCAATACAAACGCTGGCGTTTTCGCATTGACATACAGAAACAGTTTTTATTCCGAAGTCGAGAAACTGTGGAATTTTTTGTTTCATATTTTTCGATGCGAAAACATCTCACTTTAATTACAGAAACGGGCTACTGGTATAGTGAAAGCTGTGTAGGCTCGGGACTTTTCCTCTAACTGGATTTGCCAGATCCACACTACTTATGTAATGGGTTTCGTCTAATCTACTTAGGATCCCTTCTATATTTTGTATCGGGTAGGCGTCCTTTATGGTCCGTTCGTTAAGCTTCCTAGCGTCCAAGCATAGTCTATTTTTTCCTGGTTTCCTCACTAAAGTACTTCTGCTACTCCATGGGCTTTTGCTTTCCTCTATAACACCTAGTCTAAGCATTTCATCCACTTCAGCGTAAATTAAATCTTGAACTGCTGGAGAGACTGGATAATATCTATCCTTAATTGGAACTGCACCATCTATTAATTCTATTTTATGTGTTTCTAAATCTGTTTTTCCTAACCCGTTACTTTCATATGTTTGAAACAAAGCTTTAACATTTTCTAATTCTTGTTCCTGTTCTTTATTAAGTGTATGTTGTTCTACGTCGTTAAGTTTTAATGGAAAGTTTTCTCCCAATTGCTCTGGGCTTAATTCATCTACTGGAAAAATATCAGGTGCCAGTTCAAACTTTTCCCAAAAGTCTACGCCTAAATAAGCTTCTTGAATTAGATCAGGGCACAAATAGAATTGTAATTCCTTTTCCTTTTCCTTAAATTGAACGGGTACCTTTATTTTTCCCAGCACAGAATATTTTTTTCCCCCTGCTGTTCTAATATTGGAAAATAGAGGTATTATTTCCACATCTAACTTATCTAAAATTTTCTCACAATTTCTGCCAAGCAAGCTTATAGAAGCGCCAGAGTCTAACAATCCTTTTATCGAAATGTTACCAAACTTAACTTCTACAAAAGCTCTAGGGTCATTTTTCTCTTCTTTTGTTACTGCACAACATCTACTTACAGATTCATTGATGTCCTGAAAAACAGCTTTTTTAATTTTAAACCTTTTTCTTGTTTTTAAAACTTTATCTAATCTATTATTTGGTGGTTCTTCATTAAAAATTCTATTTCTAACTTGATTATAATTTTCTAATCTATCTTCATATGACCTATTTATCCTTTGATTGTTTTGTACTAAATTTTCATGTTCGTGTTCTAAGTCTTTTGATTCTCTTTTATTGTGAATTTGTTTGCGATCCAAATTTTTTAATACCCTAATTACATTTGATGTTTCCCTATCTTTTTGTGAATCATCAGCAATATCAGTTTGAGTTGAGTTTTCCTCTAAGATTTTTCGGGAGTCTGTGAAGAGCGTGATTCTCCCGGCTTTGTCACACTCCGTTGTGCGTTTTCCGAACAATTGGAGCATGTAGGAGAGTATTCACCAACTTGTCCACAATTATAGCAGAATATTGTTCGCTTAGCCGTACATTTTTTGTAGGTGTGTCCAGCTTCGCGGCAATTCCAACAAATCATCTCAGGTCTATTAGCGGTATTTGCATTTGATCTATTGTTATTAGAATTGGGTCTGTTATTGTTTACCATCGGTCTATTGTACCTTACTTCATCCAATTCATAATCCAGTTCATCTCTTTCTTGTTCAACGATTTCATCTACTTGTCTTCTTGGCTGGTTATAACGAGGTGGAGGATTATTTGCTGGTCTTCTTTCATTCGCTGGTCGGTTGTCTCTTCTCTCAGGATTCTGTCTAATATCTCTCACATTTGCAAAATTATCTTCCAATGCATGGCACTCATCTCGGAGTTGTTCTACCGAATAAATATTCATAGAGTAGAGTGTTTTTCCAAGACCTGCTCGTAAATTTCTTTTCAAAATTCTAATCATTTCGTATTCGGGTAAAGGAGATTTGAGTCGAGATCTTAAACGTTTCATGGCATGGAAATAAGAGTCTATAGTTTCTCCTGGTTTTTGACGACGTTCTTCTAAGTCTCTCATAAACTCATATGGGCTTCTATTGCTCTTATACTCCTGCAAAAGTGCGTGTTTTAAATCATTCCATTTTCGGATTTCCTTAGTCTGTAGAATTAGCCAAAACCAATCTTTTGCTTCACCCTTCAGAAGACGATGAAAATCTCTCATTATCATAGACCAAGAGCATCCATGTTGACGTTGTAGGTGTTCAATTCGAAAAATAAAATCTTCTACATATAGATGATCGGCATTTCCATCAAAATTAAGGTCCCACTTATCGATAAAAATTTTATGTCTTTCCGCAGCTCGTAGTAAGTTACCTTCTTCTTCAATTTCAAGTGGTGGTAAATCTTCACGTTCACGTCGTTGATATCGGTTTTGCACTGATGGAGATTGATCACGCTCAGGTCTTCTATTTGGATTTTCAACTTGTGCTAGTTCTTCACGCTCATGTCTACGATTTTGACTATTTAAACTCAAACTATCACCATTTTCTGAAAAACCATGAAAATCTAATCTTCTTTCAATTCTTTCCCTATCTCTTTCCTGATATGGATCTACATTACCAACACTCGCAGCATTTGAAGCTTCAGCACTTCTAGGCTCGGAATTATTCAGATTCATTTTCTTTATTTCATTTAAAAGCTCAGCAAAACCTAATTTAAGACTGTTCTCTATTTTTTTATCAACTCTATTTTCGATATTATTTCTAAATTCTTCATTGGACTCTGATATTAAATTTCTAAAAAAAGATGAGGATTCCGCCGGATTGTTAACCATACCGTAACCTAAGTTTTGTTGTAATGGTGGCATTTGGTAAAATGGAACTTGCTGGATTCCAGCGAACCCTGGGTTGGTATTCATATTTGCTCCTGTATAAGAAGCTAATTGTACAGGTGGTGGTGGAAAATTATAAATCCCTGGACCAGTCTGAGGAGTTTGTCTCTGTTGTTGATTCGTCCTGGTTTTCCTAATAGCACCTGTATGTGGTCCTATATATGGAGTTTGTAAACCTAACAGAGGCTGTTGAACGTTAGGTGTAATTGGGTTAATATTTGCCGAAGCGGCATTCGAAGTAGTCTGTTGTTGTACGTCATCTATTTGTGACCTCCCAAAAATAGTTTGAGAAACACTGGATGCAGTTTCACCGGCACCAGGATTTATAATCGTTTGTGACATATCTACTATACTATCATTTTTGTCTCCTGACCCGGACTTTTCATTTTTATCATTGTTTTTCTTATTCTTTTTATCTGTCTTAGGTACCACCATGATGAAATTTGATGATTTTTATATAAGCAGAAAAAAATAAGCAAAAATCAACTCAACACAATATTGAAAGTCAAAACGCTAACTATTTGGATAAATTTAAATTTAAATCTCAATTTAAAAAAAAAACGTTAGAATTGTACATACTTTAGAATTCAAAAATCTCAATAAAAAAAACTTTCTAAAAATGGTCGAAAAAAAAAACAAATTTAAAATCTGAATTAAATTTTCTAATGTATAAAAATCTGCCCTAAAATCTCTGAAAATGAATCTTCAATTTATGTAAATTTTATTTCCAATTGGTTTATTTTATCTCAATTTGAGTACTTTTAAACCAGGTCTTTATGTGCCCAGTATCAATGTAAATTAAAAAATGTATATAAATTTTGTATGTAAAAAAATGTAATATAAACATAAATTACTCACAATAAACAACATAAAATATACAAAACAAAAACGGTTTAAATTCAATATAACACATACGGGATTCCATGTACAGTGGTGTTCTCGACCCGTGGATTTATTTCCGGTTGGTTGTTGGTATCTATTTTATTTTTACGCATTTTCCTTTTTCTATATTTTGTGGTTCCCTATACTATAAATTTATTAGACTTGTTTATGCAAACTAACAGGCCTATTCTCAGTTATGACTGGTTATGACTAATTTTATTATTTTCAAACTTCATATTCCCTGTGTTTGTTGTAAGCACAATCATAAAAAGTCTCAAAATTTAAAATTATTTGTCAATTTTGAGACGATGTGGGTAGCAGGTCTTCATTTTTTTGAAATTTTCAAACAAAATTTGAATTTTTTTATGATTCTTTACAACAACCACATGGAAAAAATTGAGTTATGATTGAGTTATGACTTTCTTTGTGAATAGGCACCTAACTCTTTTCTGGTTAGGTCATAAACAAATCCCCTGAAATGAACTCTAAAAAATTTCTTATCTAGCAAACTAAACTCTTTTGTTGATTTAGGACTAGATAATCAATTTAAATTTTTGAAAATATCATTATGCAAACTAATTCTATATTTGACGATTAGGACACAATGATATATTCCCCTTATTCTTGAAATTTTCATTATACAAACTAACTCTCATTTCCGGTTAGGATATAATGAAATTTCACTGCAAAAAAAATAAAAAAAATATAAATTATTCTGAAATTTGAAGTCCCTAATCCTCCTAGTGCATTTAATCATTCCATCGATTAAGACGCTAGTGATTTGGCGAATAGTTGTCCAAAGGCTCCATGCGCTTTGGGACAATTTGGGCTATTTATTTGGATGGATCTTTCCTTGCTTTCGATTGGGCGCCATTTACTGTTACAAAACCTTAATCCTCTTTTCCGTTTGCTTGTGATGCCACCTCAGCTAGCTCGAACTTCGGCGTGGAATTCCCAACCCGCAAACACAAACACCAAAAAGGCTTTAACAATAAAACCTACCTAACATTTTAAATTTCAAACCTAACAGTCAATAACCAACACAACAAAATTCTCTATAACCGACGAAACCACAAAAATAACAGACATAAACATGGGACAGATGAAATTTCCCACACGCGTTCGCCTTACCCAACCATGGTCATCATTGGGCATCTCGATGACCCCATTTCCATACCAACAACTCACCTTTTTGAAATCTTATAAAACCATACTTAACCACATCGAACCACTGTACCTGAAATCCCTAACAACACAAAATTAGCAACACATTATTTTTCAATTAAAATTCAAAACATAATTTATTAAAAGAAATTTATAAAACTAAAATACACAAACATAAAATACTTATACTAATAGTGGCGGGAAAAATTTTGTAAGAAATAAAAAAAAAATATGATATATAAAAAAAATTAAATACTAAAAAAAAATAAGAAAATAAAATATTTGAGCTCGAGGCCTTTTTTAATGTTTTTGTTTAATAATTTTTCATTTATTATTTGCCAATATTTCGTTCCTCGTTGAAGAACATCATCTGGGCTTTAAATTAGAAAATTTACGCACAAAAAACAAAATACATAATTCTAATTGTGTTTTATCACCATCGTCTAATTATCAACCAGTTGATAATTAGACGATGGTGATAAAACACAATTAGAATTATTTTGTTTTTTGTTTTTTGTGCGTAAATTTTCTAATTTAAAGCCCAGATGATGTTCTTCAACGAGGAACGAAATATTGGCAAATAATAAATGAAAAATTATTAAACAAAAACATTAAAAAAGGCCTCGAGCTCAAATATTTTATTTTCTTATTTTTTTTTAGTATTTAATTTTTTTTATATATCATATTTTTTTTTTATTTCTTACAAAATTTTTCCCGCCACTATTAGTATAAGTATTTTATGTTTGTGTATTTTAGTTTTATAAATTTCTTTTAATAAATTATGTTTTGAATTTTAATTGAAAAATAATGTGTTGCTAATTTTGTGTTGTTAGGGATTTCAGGTACAGTGGTTCGATGTGGTTAAGTATGGTTTTATAAGATTTCAAAAAGGTGAGTTGTTGGTATGGAAATGGGGTCATCGAGATGCCCAATGATGACCATGGTTGGGTAGGGCGAACGCGTGTGGGAAATTTCATCTGTCCCATGTTTATGTCTGTTATTTTTGTGGTTTCGTCGGTTATAGAGAATTTTGTTGTGTTGGTTATTGACTGTTAGGTTTGAAATTTAAAATGTTAGGTAGGTTTTATTGTTAAAGCCTTTTTGGTGTTTGTGTTTGCGGGTTGGGAATTCCACGCCGAAGTTCGAGCTAGCTGAGGTGGCATCACAAGCAAACGGAAAAGAGGATTAAGGTTTTGTAACAGTAAATGGCGCCCAATCGAAAGCAAGGAAAGATCCATCCAAATAAATAGCCCAAATTGTCCCAAAGCGCATGGAGCCTTTGGACAACTATTCGCCAAATCACTAGCGTCTTAATCGATGGAATGATTAAATGCACTAGGAGGATTAGGGACTTCAAATTTCAGAATAATTTATATTTTTTTTATTTTTTTTGCAGTGAAATTTCATTATATCCTAACCGGAAATGAGAGTTAGTTTGTATAATGAAAATTTCAAGAATAAGGGGAATATATCATTGTGTCCTAATCGTCAAATATAGAATTAGTTTGCATAATGATATTTTCAAAAATTTAAATTGATTATCTAGTCCTAAATCAACAAAAGAGTTTAGTTTGCTAGATAAGAAATTTTTTAGAGTTCATTTCAGGGGATTTGTTTATGACCTAACCAGAAAAGAGTTAGTTTGCATAAACAAGTCTAATAAATTTATAGTATAGGGAACCACAAAATATAGAAAAAGGAAAATGCGTAAAAATAAAATAGATACCAACAACCAACCGGAAATAAATCCACGGGTCGAGAACACCACTGTACATGGAATCCCGTATGTGTTATATTGAATTTAAACCGTTTTTGTTTTGTATATTTTATGTTGTTTATTGTGAGTAATTTATGTTTATATTACATTTTTTTACATACAAAATTTATATACATTTTTTAATTTACATTGATACTGGGCACATAAAGACCTGGTTTAAAAGTACTCAAATTGAGATAAAATAAACCAATTGGAAATAAAATTTACATAAATTGAAGATTCATTTTCAGAGATTTTAGGGCAGATTTTTATACATTAGAAAATTTAATTCAGATTTTAAATTTGTTTTTTTTTTCGACCATTTTTAGAAAGTTTTTTTTATTGAGATTTTTGAATTCTAAAGTATGTACAATTCTAACGTTTTTTTTTTAAATTGAGATTTAAATTTAAATTTATCCAAATAGTTAGCGTTTTGACTTTCAATATTGTGTTGAGTTGATTTTTGCTTATTTTTTTCTGCTTATATAAAAATCATCAAATTTCATCATGGTGGTACCTAAGACAGATAAAAAGAATAAGAAAAACAATGATAAAAATGAAAAGTCCGGGTCAGGAGACAAAAATGATAGTATAGTAGATATGTCACAAACGATTATAAATCCTGGTGCCGGTGAAACTGCATCCAGTGTTTCTCAAACTATTTTTGGGAGGTCACAAATAGATGACGTACAACAACAAACTACTTCGAATGCCGCTTCGGCAAATATTAACCCAATTACACCTAACGTTCAACAGCCTCTGTTAGGTTTACAAACTCCATATATAGGACCACATACAGGTGCTATTAGGAAAACCAGGACGAATCAACAACAGAGACAAACTCCTCAGACTGGTCCAGGGATTTATAATTTTCCACCACCACCTGTACAATTAGCTTCTTATACAGGAGCAAATATGAATACCAACCCAGGGTTCGCTGGAATCCAGCAAGTTCCATTTTACCAAATGCCACCATTACAACAAAACTTAGGTTACGGTATGGTTAACAATCCGGCGGAATCCTCATCTTTTTTTAGAAATTTAATATCAGAGTCCAATGAAGAATTTAGAAATAATATCGAAAATAGAGTTGATAAAAAAATAGAGAACAGTCTTAAATTAGGTTTTGCTGAGCTTTTAAATGAAATAAAGAAAATGAATCTGAATAATTCCGAGCCTAGAAGTGCTGAAGCTTCAAATGCTGCGAGTGTTGGTAATGTAGATCCATATCAGGAAAGAGATAGGGAAAGAATTGAAAGAAGATTAGATTTTCATGGTTTTTCAGAAAATGGTGATAGTTTGAGTTTAAATAGTCAAAATCGTAGACATGAGCGTGAAGAACTAGCACAAGTTGAAAATCCAAATAGAAGACCTGAGCGTGATCAATCTCCATCAGTGCAAAACCGATATCAACGACGTGAACGTGAAGATTTACCACCACTTGAAATTGAAGAAGAAGGTAACTTACTACGAGCTGCGGAAAGACATAAAATTTTTATCGATAAGTGGGACCTTAATTTTGATGGAAATGCCGATCATCTATATGTAGAAGATTTTATTTTTCGAATTGAACACCTACAACGTCAACATGGATGCTCTTGGTCTATGATAATGAGAGATTTTCATCGTCTTCTGAAGGGTGAAGCAAAAGATTGGTTTTGGCTAATTCTACAGACTAAGGAAATCCGAAAATGGAATGATTTAAAACACGCACTTTTGCAGGAGTATAAGAGCAATAGAAGCCCATATGAGTTTATGAGAGACTTAGAAGAACGTCGTCAAAAACCAGGAGAAACTATAGACTCTTATTTCCATGCCATGAAACGTTTAAGATCTCGACTCAAATCTCCTTTACCCGAATACGAAATGATTAGAATTTTGAAAAGAAATTTACGAGCAGGTCTTGGAAAAACACTCTACTCTATGAATATTTATTCGGTAGAACAACTCCGAGATGAGTGCCATGCATTGGAAGATAATTTTGCAAATGTGAGAGATATTAGACAGAATCCTGAGAGAAGAGACAACCGACCAGCGAATGAAAGAAGACCAGCAAATAATCCTCCACCTCGTTATAACCAGCCAAGAAGACAAGTAGATGAAATCGTTGAACAAGAAAGAGATGAACTGGATTATGAATTGGATGAAGTAAGGTACAATAGACCGATGGTAAACAATAACAGACCCAATTCTAATAACAATAGATCAAATGCAAATACCGCTAATAGACCTGAGATGATTTGTTGGAATTGCCGCGAAGCTGGACACACCTACAAAAAATGTACGGCTAAGCGAACAATATTCTGCTATAATTGTGGACAAGTTGGTGAATACTCTCCTACATGCTCCAATTGTTCGGAAAACGCACAACGGAGTGTGACAAAGCCGGGAGAATCACGCTCTTCACAGACTCCCGAAAAATCTTAGAGGAAAACTCAACTCAAACTGATATTGCTGATGATTCACAAAAAGATAGGGAAACATCAAATGTAATTAGGGTATTAAAAAATTTGGATCGCAAACAAATTCACAATAAAAGAGAATCAAAAGACTTAGAACACGAACATGAAAATTTAGTACAAAACAATCAAAGGATAAATAGGTCATATGAAGATAGATTAGAAAATTATAATCAAGTTAGAAATAGAATTTTTAATGAAGAACCACCAAATAATAGATTAGATAAAGTTTTAAAAACAAGAAAAAGGTTTAAAATTAAAAAAGCTGTTTTTCAGGACATCAATGAATCTGTAAGTAGATGTTGTGCAGTAACAAAAGAAGAGAAAAATGACCCTAGAGCTTTTGTAGAAGTTAAGTTTGGTAACATTTCGATAAAAGGATTGTTAGACTCTGGCGCTTCTATAAGCTTGCTTGGCAGAAATTGTGAGAAAATTTTAGATAAGTTAGATGTGGAAATAATACCTCTATTTTCCAATATTAGAACAGCAGGGGGAAAAAAATATTCTGTGCTGGGAAAAATAAAGGTACCCGTTCAATTTAAGGAAAAGGAAAAGGAATTACAATTCTATTTGTGCCCTGATCTAATTCAAGAAGCTTATTTAGGCGTAGACTTTTGGGAAAAGTTTGAACTGGCACCTGATATTTTTCCAGTAGATGAATTAAGCCCAGAGCAATTGGGAGAAAACTTTCCATTAAAACTTAACGACGTAGAACAACATACACTTAATAAAGAACAGGAACAAGAATTAGAAAATGTTAAAGCTTTGTTTCAAACATATGAAAGTAACGGGTTAGGAAAAACAGATTTAGAAACACATAAAATAGAATTAATAGATGGTGCAGTTCCAATTAAGGATAGATATTATCCAGTCTCTCACATTATTTTTCAATTAAAATTCAAAACATAATTTATTAAAAGAAATTTATAAAACTAAAATACACAAACATAAAATACTTATACTAATAGTGGCGGGAAAAATTTTGTAAGAAATAAAAAAAAAATATGATATATAAAAAAAATTAAATACTAAAAAAAAATAAGAAAATAAAATATTTGAGCTCGAGGCCAAATATACTAATTGTGTTTTATCACCATCGTCTAATTATCAACCAGTTGATAATTAGACGATGGTGATAAAACACAATTAGAATTATTTTGTTTTTTGTGCGTAAATTTTCTAATTTAAAGCCCAGATGATGTTCTTCAACGAGGAACGAAATATTGGCAAATAATAAATGAAAAATTATTAAACAAAAACATTAAAAAAGGCCTCGAGCTCAAATATTTTATTTTCTTAATTTAAAAATTAAAAGGTCGAATAAAATAATAAATTAAATTTAAAAAAAATAAGTTTAAAAAAAAATCGGAAAATAGTCTTTAAATTTAGAATTCCATAAGCCAGCTTAACACTGGTTTTGGTGCGATTTATCGCAAAGTTGAAATTTGTATCAAACAAAAATTAAATTTAATTTAACGAACCCAAATTATATTGGAAAATTTCGGTAATTTTCTATGGCAAACAAAAATAATAAATTTTTCGCTTCCTCTGTCTTTTTAGACAGAGAAAACTATGGCAAATTTTAACTAAATTAAAATTTGGCTAGGTTTCCCTTCTATTATTTTTACCCTTGTTAGGTTTTTTTTTTTCTAAAATTTGGACTTTACTTAATAAAAAAAAACTTATTTCTAGCCCTAAAAACTAACACTTAACACAAAAACAATAAAAATTTGAAGGACCGAACTATTTTTATATTTGGCTATACTTTAGCCTTTGCACTACATAAAAAAAATCGTTTTTTTGTTCCTATTTCTTAAAGAGCTCTTCGACGAAATGGTAACTTTTTGGGGGTTTCAATAATTGTTGCCCTATTTTCGCGTAAAATTTAAAAAAAAAAACTGGTTAGATCCTCCTCACAAAAATTTTAAAACTATTGTCAAAAAAGAACTAATAAAAAAAAATGTATGTCCTTAAAAAAAATTAAAAATCATAAAATACTACACTTTACATTAATATTTTAATTTTCGCCACTAAAAAAAACTCACAATCACAAACATAAAAAAATATACTTTTGTCGTTTATATGTTGACCCAAAAAAAAATGTTTAGAACTTCTGCCTTTTTTCTTTGATGTACTAAATAAGTAAAATGTATAACAGTTACATCAAACAAAATGGTTCGTTACCGGGCTATCTTTTATATGGTCAAAGGGAGAGTAAAAACTGTTATATATGGAATCTCTAATTGTTCCAAGTATGGATAACACCAGAGTTGCAGCTTTTTTGTACTGGTAATTTATATTACCCTTCGGAGGTGTTTGGAAAAGGTCTAATTTTATTGGGGATGCCACTATTTTATTTCCACACAGATTTAAAAAATACAAAATGACGGTTACCTTTTTATATGAAAAATTATTTCCTGTGGCCAAGAGTCCGTTTACATGGATAGATTTTTGGATACTTTTCCGATTATTTTCTTCCTTCACTGGCAATTCTGACCACACTATTTAAAAATTTAATAACACCATTTTGTTTTAGAAAACGTTCACTAAACTTTTCACTTTTCTTAAAAAAAATCCTTTTACTTACGGGTTTTCATATAAAAAGTTGATTTTAAATTATAAAAGAAGTGGAAAATCTTCTCCAAGATTTTGGCTTAATCCTCCTAGCAGTCTTCCCTTTTCCTTTAGATGGATGTCCTTCGAGATTTGAAGCAATTCCCTTCACTTCTCTATTATCACTTGGATTACTTTTGTTAAAACTTTAAACTTTCTTCTACACTTTTTTAGTAAAACTTTGTTTTAAGCGCTGATAGTTGTGTTTAGCTCTGATGCTGGTTTTATAATATTCATTTTACAAAATTTAATTTTGGCCGCCAATACTTAAAATTAAATACATAAAATACACAAAATTTAACAGCAATATTCTACCAACAAAATCTACTTAAAAAAAACAATTTACTGAAACACAAATAAAACATATGTACATAGGGTCAATGCACAATGCTCTTTGGCCTTGAAAATTTTCGTGCATTTCCCGAATAACCTTTTTTAAAAATTATCGGTAAGAGAAAATTAATTCTCTTTGACCCTACTAATTTTCTTTCCCACACTGTTTCAGTGGCAACTACTTTAGGTTACCCTTTTATACAGCCCTGCATGGATAAAAAACATATGAGAAAAATAATTCATTTTCCCAGCGCTTGCACAACTTCTAAATGCAAGCCGCAATT
Source organism: Pegoplata infirma (assembly GCA_963921195.1). Classification (NCBI taxonomy): domain Eukaryota; kingdom Metazoa; phylum Arthropoda; class Insecta; order Diptera; family Anthomyiidae; genus Pegoplata; species Pegoplata infirma. The sequence continues at coordinate 124,511,448 of OY992536.1, forward strand.
AACATAAAAAAAAATACATTTGCTAAAAAATAATTAAAGAATCTTAAATAATACAATTTATAAATAAAACATGCAAAAAAAATAAAATAAAGACATGCAAGAAAACAAAATTATAAAGTAACCACACCGAACCAAATACGGCAGTAATATTTACGAAAAAGCATGTTGATTTGACGAAAGAACAATCATTATACAGCTAACAAAACAGGGGTGTTGATTTGAATAAAATTTCGTTAATTTATATTTGAGATAAATTTGACGAAATTTCGTCAAATTAACAGAATTATTTTCGTCAATTTGAATAAAATAGTTTATTCAATTTGAATAAATTTCATCAATTTAACAAATTAATTTTCGTTGATACCACGATATTTTATCAATTTTACTAAATTTTTCTACCGTTTCAAAAAATAAAATATCCATAAATATTATTTTTAATTTTGAAATTATATTAATTTTTTTTATTAAAAAGAATATGATAATATTTTAAAAATTTAAAAAATGTTTACTATAATAAACAAAAAAATTACAAAATAATAATAGGTACAAATTATATTTACATATAAACTTACAAAAAGGGAATGAATTTATTGAAGACGAAGAAACTGCTGCCGTGTTGATTTAAATTCCAGACGGAAACTTATTTATCTTTGCCTAAACCTTTGTCAATGTAATGTAAATAATACCTAAAAACATTAATAAAAATAAAAATTAATTTTTAAATTTAATTATTATATATACATATATCATTACTTACATAAAGTTTCGTTTTCACATGAAGTTTTGTAGAATTTGAAGACGCTTTTATAATGCAAAAAAAAAAACATGACAAAAACTTAAAAGCTTTAGCAATTGCAGAAAATTGCATGAAAAAATAAATAAATTTTAGCAAAACTTAATTTTCTTTATGACACTGCACAATGCAAAAAGTGATGGCGTCCAAACTAATAATTTTAGTCAATTTGACGAAATTTAGTCAATTTGATGAAATTTCGTCAATTTTACTTCTTTAGAGGATGTAAATTTGACGAAATTTTGTTGATTTGAATAAAATTTGTTGAATCTTAAAAAAAAATTGACAAAATTTCGTTAAAGATCTACAAATTTTTTTTGTTGATTTTACCGACGCGATTTGGTTCGGTGCAATAATACAAATCAAACTACAGCAACAACTATCAACAAAACTACAGAAGAAGAAAAAACAAACAAGAACAACAACAAAAGAGTTTTCTGGGCACAAAAGAACAATAGGTGAATGGGTTCCCTGGGAATTTTCTTCTGTTTCCCTTCATACATTTTCCCCTCTACATTTAATTTATTTTCAGGTAAATTTCATGGGTCCCTTTTATTAAAATAATAGCCATCAACAAAATATAAAAATCATCAAAATAAAGGTTTTAAGAGCGGTATAACAAAATACGAAGAACTGTTATACCATAACAATTATGCATTGCAATTTGGTTGCAAATTTATCAACAAACCCCAAAAGTATGCTATGCGCTTTCCCTGCCCCTTTGCGATATTTAACTACACCCAAAAAATAACATAGTTGATGATTACTATTTTTTCAACTATGTCATAGGTGAAATAACCCCAACTATGCCATAGTTGATGTGACATAGTGTTTGGTAACTATGTTTCTTTCAAATAAACAAATCAACTATGGAAAAAGTTACTGACAACGACGTATTTCATAAATGTAAAAATAGTAGCAAATCACTATGTAATCGTTGTTTTTATTAAAAATCAGACATAGTTGATATTTACTATGTAATACTAGAAGTAGTTATTATAAATGCCCTTTTTTTAAATAAAAATGCAATATTTTGGTATATATTTTTTAAATTTATTTATTAAAATTATGTACACAATTAATGTCATACGCTTGTATCATACCATACATTTGATGTCCATTGAATCTGTTTTTTGATATGCCTTTTTAAAGTTTGTTGGATGCAATCATAGAAAAAAATAGAAGTGTAACAGAGTCGTATTTCGCTTGATTAAGTATTAGTGACAGCACATTATGTAACTTTTGACGTTTAATAAAAACAATGCAACATAAAGGAGAACAACAACAAAGAAAAAACAAAAGAAAAAACAAACGGTTTTAAACTATTAATAGTGCGTATTATCTTTAAAAAAACGTTGAATAAAGCAAAACAAATAATAAATTTAATTAAATGAAAGACAAATTCCATATTTTATAAACAAAGAATCTAATTTGATATTAAATACGTGTGAGATGAGGAAGAACAAGCATTTTGCCACCATATTGGAAAATACATCAAATACAACACTGCGTACCTTCTAATCTTTTCTATGGATGCAATTCAATTTCCTCTTCCATGGTGGACTTTACCAATTTAAAATTATAATTATTTATTGTTTCATTATTTTTTTTAACTTCTGACACTTTTCTGTTTTTTTACAATTTTAATTTTTTGTTCTTTTTGAACTGTTTTCAAACAGTTTCAAACTTTCAAATTTTAAATAAATCGTTGTGACCAACTTTGTACATAGTTGTTATTGATTATAAATAGTCAAGCTCTTTGTCTCCCACTCTTAAAATTTTGGAACTTGATAACAGAAGGTACGAAAACTGTTAGACGAGGAAAATACGATAATGTTAAATTAACATTGTTGGTTTGACAAATAATGCTAACTTTTTATATCGAAAAAGCGCTTAATAAATTTTAAAATAACGTATCAATTTATAATTTTTATGTTAATATTATTTAAGAAATACCTTTAAAAGTGTTTAAAACAAATTGTCAGCAAATAAAAAGTCATTGGATTTCCCGATAATCCACAAAAAAAACTTTTTTTACAGCTAGATGAAAAAAAACGCTAGCTTTAGTCTGAAAATCGCCAAACTGCAACTCTTTTTTTTTTGTTTATATCGAACTTAAGGGATTTTTTTTTGGTTTGATCAAACGTCCAGTTCGATGGCGGACTTAGCAAAGGGAATTTAAGAGAGGGTTTAACAGAAGAAGGGAGACTTCACATATCTTTAAGTATTGATAGTCTTTGAAATAGTTGATTTGAAATTTATTTAAAACTACTATGGATTTTGTTAACTATGCTACTATGAAATTTTTTGGGTGTATGAATACGATCAGTGATGCCAGATTATCGGTTTGCATCCTATTCACAATTTGGCAAATGAAAATCCCCAAAATTTCCCTGAATCCACCCTCAACAGACTTCATTGGTTTTTCTTAATGAATGGTGTTTTAAGTGATGAAAGCAAAATTAACTTTAACATTCTTTTATCTTACATTTATTTATCTTTTAGAAAACTAATTATTTATTTTTATTTAATAATTATTAATATAATAATTATTTTTATTTTATTTATCAATTTCCTTTTTACGTTTTTATAACACAAAAAATAAACGAAGCACGCACACAAAAATACAAAATGAATGTGGCGGTCTGTGTTTGTTTTTTTTTTTGTTGTTTTTTTTCAAAAAATTTTTGTGCAAGTAATTTGCGTTATTGTGCAAGCTACTTGGTTATTTTACATAAAAAACTAATTATGTTACTTTAACATCGACAAGCATAATTTTAGCAAAAATTTGGTAAAAAATTTTTTTTAGTATGAAAAAAGTTTTACCAAGTAGGATTGCTCAATCTGACACAGATTTTTTTTTTGCGTGTAGAGTTGTCAAATATTCGTCAATTTCAAAAACCGATTTTCGAATATTTCGAAAAACCGCCTTTTAAAAAAATCGGTTTTGTAACTAAAAACTGGTTTCGAATAATCGGGTTTTCGGTTTTTGTTTTTTAATTGTTTATTTGATAAAAAAGTAAAACAAAACAATGAAAAAGGAAAGCAAATCAAGCTATTTGTACATACTTCAGAATAGAGATTGGCACATGAGCAGTTTAGTGCGTGATTCACGCGTGAGTGTGACTGAAATTTAAGTAACTCACGTGATTGTAAGAGGGTGTTAGAGGAAAAAAATTGCGTGAGTGAGTGTGTGTGAGCAAGAGTTTTGCGTGAGTGAGTATGCATGAGACGATTTTTTTGCGTGAGTTTGCGTGATTTATTTGTTCTTCATATTTCCTTTCGTCCCAAAAAAAGCAAACAAATTTAAAAATCCCGAAAAAGACAAAAAAAAATTGTAGAATTTGGCTAAAATTTAATTTTTGCTAAAAATTTTCTTACATTTTTGAAATCTTAATTTTTAAAAGTTTTTTTTTTTTTTGTATAAAAAGTTTTGTGAGTGTGAGTGAACGTGAGTGTGAATGAACGTCAGTGTGAGTTGTCATAAATTTACTCACGTGATTGTGAGAAAAAAAAATATGCTCGTAAGTAAGGCAAAAAAAGGATACATTTCAAATGATTTGGGGACATCCGATTTTTCAATTCACACCTGAGGTGATTTTCCAATTCACACCTGAGGTGAAATCTCGTTCGAACAAGATTTCGATCATATGGTTGTGTATAAAATGATGCAGACCATATGATCAAAATCTCGTTCGAACGAGATTTCACCTCAGGTGTGAATAGGCCTTTAGAGATGTTTACTAAAAAATTTCATTGAATGCAAAATAACGAAAAAAATAAATATATGAAAAAGTCGATTATTCGAGACCAAAAGATCGGTTTCTCGAATACTTCGAAAACCGGCCTTTTTAAAAAACCGGTTTTAAAAAACCGGAAAAATAGAAAAAAATCGATTTTTCGAATACTTCGGAAATCGGTTTTGACAACTCTATTAATTTACTTATGTAAATTAATAGTAATGACCATAAAATTTAAAGAAGTTATACATATGTATTTTCATAATTTTTTTAGCGTATATTTATACTGTTAATCGGTATGTTCGCATTGTCATATTTTATTCCTAAATTTGTTTATATTTGAATAACTTTGTTTATATCACAGTACATGAGTAGTAGGTTCACAGAGGTGCATTTGATGTGTGTAAGTATTAGTGACAGCACACGGTGTAACTTTTGACGTTTTATACAAAACGTAAACAAACAACATAAATACATACACAAAAGCTCACACGTACAGGCACACATACACTAGGCAGCGATGAGAATTCTGTACTAAAAACCATACCACCATATTGGAAAGTACGAAATTAGCACCATTGTTTGCATACTAGTCTGTACTGTGGTTTATATGTACGTGAAAAACTCTTAGGGCTTTCACAGTGACGATTAAATTTGCCTTTTTTAGTTTGGTATTTGGCAAATGTGCCAAACGTCAAAAAAAATGCCAATTTGAATGTGGCATATTTTTCTTAAAATGCTCAACTTAAACCTTGTCTAGAAATAAATGCCAATGTGCAAATAAAAAAAATATAAAAATGACAACAGCTGTGATTGTTTGTGCTGAAATTTCGAACGCGGCAACAAAAACATTTATACAAAAAGAAAATTACACATTTTTTGTGTTTATTTTAAAATTGTGAATGTAAAAAGTTAATTAAAGTTATTTTGTGCAAATTATTAACGAAAAGTGCGCTCACGATATGTAAAGAAAAAATGGTGGCAAATACTTGACGTTTAGTAAATTGGCAAATTTGCCAAATACCCAACTAAAAAAGGCAAATTTAATCGTCAGTGTGAAAACCCCATCTGTTTTTAAAACTTTAAGTGACAAAAAAACACATAAAGAACCAAGTGTTTACGGTGGTTGTTTTTTATCTGGCATTCTCGTTGCCAACTAGAGCTTCCAATCGGGATATCCCGATCCCGGAAATCCCGGGATTTTCGGGATTAGGCAAATCCCGAATCTCGGGATTTCTGATTTTCAATCCCGGGATTTTCGGGATCCCGATTTTTTTTTATTTTTTTCAATAGTTTTTATTATTTTTAGATTTTTTTTAAATAATTTGAATAAAATATGAATTTTATGGAACAAAATAAAAAAAAAATCGACAAAAGTTCCGTCAGGTACCACGTTTTTGTTATAGAAAAAGGTGAAAAGTTTGCGAAATGTAAAGAAATTCTAAAAACCAGTGGTGGTTCGACATAAGGGATTTTATATTTATTCCTTTTACTCTTACAAGAAGAATATTGCCGTAAATAGCTTTTGACACATCTTAACTCCTTAAGTTGTAAACTTTTTTAATTTTATGTTTTACTAAAACATTTTTTTAAAGGCGTAAGTGGGTCACGCTCACGCAAACAATAATGGAATCACTCACTTATCATTTACGCTCACGCGTGAGTCATGCAAACTCTACTCTCGCACTCTCGCTAACACATTTTTTACCAAAAAAAAAACATTGCTAAAAAATATTTTTTTTTGCAAGAAAAAACAACAAATAAATTAAAAAAAAAATCAAATAAATTTAAAAAAATTAGCAAAAAATTAATCACTTAAGCAAAAATTTAAAAATTATTTTTTTTTTTTTTTTCAACTCACGCTCACTAAAAGTTGATAACGATGAGCCACGATGAAATATAAGAAAGATAACCGAATACGGATATTCTTCACAGGAGGAATCCCGGCCTTTTTTTGAAGTTCACAACATCAACAAAACTTTGCTAATTTTTACGAACGCGTGAATTTGTTAAAGTGACAACAAATACTAAAAATTTTTGAAAATCCCGAAAAATCCCGAAAATTTAAAAAAAATTCCGTGAATCCCGGGATTCAAAATATCCCGAAAATCCCGGGATCCCGAAAATTTTTCTTCAATCCCGAATCCCGGGATCCCGACCATCCCGATTGGAAGCCCTATTGCCAACCCGTTGTCATTCGGTACGAATGATAACACAGAAAAAAACGAATTGTTATATTGACCCCATATTTGTGAATACAATTAAATTTTTCACTGAAAGTGCTCCTATACGGAAATTTGTAATATCAACTAACGTTTGTAAATATTAATTGTTGAAAAAACAATTGATAAATGAGTTTGTAATAGTTCTCCTAAATTATTATTTGTATTGACAAACGTACAAAATCTTAAATTTTTTTTCAACAAAGAAATTCAACAAACACAAAACGTAATTTGTTGATCTAACAAAAGAAAAAAAAAATAGTTTTCAACAAAGAAATTCAACAAACACAAAACGTAATTTGTTGATCTAACGAAAGAAAAAAAATAAATTTTGTTTTCAACAAAGAAATTCAATTGAATCAAGGAATTGAACAAACGAATTTGTAATATCAACCAACAGTATTAGTTGTATTGACAAATTAAATTTTTTTTTATAGGAAAAAAAAAATTAAAAATAAATTGATTAAATAAAAATCGAGATAAATGTAAGAGAATATTAATATTGAAATTAAACAAAAGTATTTTGTTAGTCAATATTCTTTTTTATAACACTTAAGAATGTATTTTATTTATATCGTTTTACCGTTTTTGTCTCATGTTGAAAATTCTTTTTTTTTGTTTGTTCTTTATTTCTTTCTTTTTTATATACACATGTTTTAGTTTCGTTTTAGACAAACATAGCAATCGGTAAAAACTTGGAAAGCAAATTCTGTAAAAAAATTATTCCAAAAATATAAAGGCAAAAACAAAACAAAAAGTTTATATTAAAAGATTAATTTATTTTCGAAATACATTTTTTAATAATATTTTCTACGAAATAATTTCAATTGCTGCCGTACTCCTTGCTAGCTCAGATAAAACTAAATTCTCATAATCGTTTTTTTTTTTTTAATTGTCTTCTTTTTTCATTGTCTGCTTTTTTAAAAAGAAGTACAGGCACAAATAAAAAACAAACTACACGACGAGAGAGAGCATGTTGTCGTTGTAGTATGTTTGTGTTTTCTTTTATACTTTACAAAAGCTACCAAATTCTTTATAGACAGCAATTTGTTAAAAAAAATTTACGATTTTGTTAGATTGACAAAGTTCTTTATATTTATTGATTTAAATTGTTGAAAATATGACTTTTATTTGACAAAGTCGTTTATTGACATAAATAGTTGAACAAAATCTGTTTTATTTACAAATTATTGAACATTAATAACAAACGGGTTATTTGAAAGTTAAAAAATATTTTTCTTTGTCTTATTGACAAACTGCCACTAATGATTTGTTGAAATTTTCCTTTCATTTTGAAATAAAATTATTTGACGTAGTTTGTTAAAAACAAAATCGACTTTTCGTATTATTGACTAACGGGATGCCGTTTTTACTAAATGTTTGGTTGATATCAGTGTAAGACATTCACAATTGCTGTTTGTTGACTTGAATTTTATGATTTTATTTTCTGTGTAATTAATAAAGAAGAAGAAGAATGTGCTTGTTTCTTATAAAATTATTTAATATTAGAAAACTAAATAAATGTAGGATCTGATCTGTAAATATTTGGTAAGTAACACAGAAAAAAATATCGTGAAATCAAAAGTAACAAAACAAATTGTTAGCAACTAACTTCCAGTTCAACAACGTTTTTAATTGTATCAACAATGTATATAGTTAATGTGACAAAAATCCAATTTAATTTCCAATTAAATGCATCAATTAAAACCATTGTTAAAAAACGCACAAAATGCTCATTGATAACACAGACACCTTATAAATTCATTTAATGAAGCTCAAATTTATGTGACGATAGCTCGGTGGTAGTGTGCTAGACTGAAATCATGAACATTACGGGTTCGCTGCCAGCTGGCGGAAACATTTTTTTATTTTTATTTATTTTTATTTTAAATTATTTTTGTTTTGCTATTCTGCAACACCTTTTATACGCGTTAAGTCAAGTAAAAAATATATGAGAAATAGCACGGTGGTAGTGTGCTAGACTCGTACCATGTTCGTTGCCGGTTCGATTCCAGCTGCCGCTAGATGTTTTTTTTTTTTTAGTTTTTTTATATATTTTTTAAAATAAAATGACATTAAAACCTGTTTATTTCCTTTAATATACGCATATAGTCAACTACAAATATATACAAGGAATAGCACGGTGGTAGTGTGCTAGACTCGTATCATGTTCGTTGCGGGTTCGATTCCAGCTGCCGGCTAATGTTTTTTTTTTTTTTAATTTTTTAGATTTTTTTGTTCTATTTTTAGATTTTTTTTTTTTATAAAATGACATTAAAGCATGCTTATTTCCGTTAATATAATTTATTACAAACTTTTCAATTAATTTCATTGTTGATACAACAATGAATTTAATTGACAAAAATGAGTTGATATTTTTTTAAAAGTTACAAAAGTCAATGTTGTATTGACAAAATCCAATGTAGGCTCAGTTTCAACTAAATGTTTAATTGTATTAACAATGAAATTAATTGTATTGACAAATTTTTTTTTTCTGTGTAATAAAATACCCCAGTCAGAAATTGCCAACCGTACCAAAAATATTGTACTGGCAGAGCGTTGGCTTTAATGGATATGCCAATGCCTAACCAACGTTGGCAATAACAATAAGAAATGTACACTACCAGTACAAATTGTTCAACATTTACGACCGTTTTTATTTAAAATTAATTTGCTAAAGCGGTTTGATTGTAAATTAAGGTTTTTTATTTGATCCTTGTTAAAAAAAAGAAGTAAGAAAATTATAGTCAGTCAAGACCGACCCTACACCAGTGTTTTCGGAAAAATGGGTCCCGACTCCAAACATCGACCCGATTGGATCTATTTCTCTTAGTATGCTGGTTTCTGTTGCTATAAACCAATTTAACTAAATATCGGAAGAAATTTGTATATGAAGGCTAATGGTAAAGATATTGACGATTGTACAATCGCCAATCTTACTCACACACCATCAATATACCGTCAATATACCGTCAATATAATTGAATATTGTACATAATATTGCGTCGTCTGTATTAGGGTGTTCAATTAATCGGGTTTTTTTATTGTTCGATTAAACGATTAATCGAAATTTGGCATTTTTGACTTGTTCGATTAATCGAAAAAAATTTTAAAATTGATCGATTAATCGAATAATTCCAAATACAGAAATTTTCTAAATTACAATATTTTTTTTCGACAATTTTAGAAAAAATTGGTACTTAAGTAAATAAACAATATTATTTACAAGTATTTTAACATTTTATTTAAAAAAAACAAATGTAACATCATTACAAAATGTAAGTTTTCTGCAATTTTGGTTGAGAAAATTAACAAAAAAATTTTTAGAGATATGAAAATTTTTAGAATTAGAAAATTATTTTTGTTGCCAAATTTACATGAATTACCGATATCACAAAAATTTTATACTTATTATCTAAATACATTTTGGAAAATGTTAAATAAAAAATATTTAGTTTTGAGCATATTCATAAAATTTTTAATTAAATTTTTTTTTTTATAATTTAGTAGGTTTTTGCTCAAAACTCGAAACTTTGACAGATCTTAGCGCGGTCACATAGTTAACCGATTTGGTCCAAAATTTTATCAGGAACTAACTTTAGGTCGTTTAACAAATCCAATACTTCAGGAGCAGCGAAAATCCGAAAAAAATAAAATAAGAACCACTCTAGTAAACATGACTGGCATGAATTATTCAAATTTACAGAAAAACCATATGATATTTTTAATCGATTAATCGGCATAAATTCTTCGATTAACCCTTTAATCGAAATTAGCAATATTAAATTAATCGAACAATTATTCGTCTAAAATTGTTCGATTAATCGAACAAAAATTAATCGGCTGAGCACCCTAGTCTGTATGTACATTTAGTCCAGAAATGGTCCAATTATTATCAGATCTGATTAGATTACCAAAGTTCACGTTTAACTCCTACACCGAAAAAATTTCCCAGTTACTGCTGACTAATTTACTAAGTCCCAGTTAATGATAACTATTTTTTTATTCTATTTTGAATTTAACTGAGATTCCAGTTACTGGCAACAAGTTGTTAGTTAAATCTATGAAAATTTGGAATTTAGCACACCCAAAAAGTTTCCCAGTTACTGGCTACTAAAAATTTAACTAAGTCCCAGTTGAAATACACCTGAGCCCCAGTTGTTTTCACTCGGTTGATGGTAACTAATTTTAAAAACAATTTTGAATTTAACTGAATTTCCAGTTACAGGCAACAGCATATTAGTTAAGGTACATACAGACGACGCAATATAATGTACAATATTCATTTATATTGATGGTGTGTGGGTAATATTGATGATTGTACAATGGTCAATCTTACCCACACACCATCAATAAAATTGAATATTGTACATAATATTGCGTCGTCTGTAGGTACCTTTAAATTTGTGAAATCGTTGAAAATAGTTGGTAATAACTGGTTAATAAATAAAAATTGTCAATGGGGACTAAATATTTTATTTTCTAATTTCACCATTAAAGAAACAATTTTTTATTTTTAACACTATTATTTTATTTTAAGATTTTATTTACATTCATTATATTGAAACAACCAGCTTTTGAGCTTAAACATCTTATTTTCAAGAAACCAAATTCCGACTCCTTTATAGGCTGCTATCTTCTATTTATTCTCCATCTGAAAATATATTATTGGTTATTTTTTTTATAAAGTAAGACACAAATTAACAAAAACAAGTAAAAAAGTTAAATTCGGCCTTGCCGAATGTAGTGATACCCTCCACAATTTCAAAAAGATTATTGCAAAAAACTTTATTTAAAAGGAAATTACTTTTGAAAAAAAAAAAAAAAAAATTGAAAAAAAAAATCTGCGATTTTTTTTTTTTCAAAAAATATGTTCGTACTTGTTTAAATACCATTTGGTGTTCAATTATGTTCACATATGTCAACCAGAAGCCGAATTAAAGCATTTTGTATTTTTAGGTTATGTTGAATGTACTGAAATTTTTGAGGTGTGCTTACATTTTCGTTCATAACTTTTGAACCGCTGAACCGATATCGCTCAAATGCAATACCAAACTTCTCGGGAGAACTTCCAATAAATATGTTAAGTTTCAGTCATCTCTGTGCAATATTTTGTCCGCGACAGCATTTTCCACAGACAGACAGACAGACGGACAGACGGACATCGCTAGAATGTCTTAGAATCGATCGGGCATCATGAATATATATACTTTATGGGGTCCCAGACCGATATTTTGATGAGTTACAAACGGAATGACAAACTTATATATACCCTCTATCACTAAGTGGAGGGTATAAAAACTTACCATTACAAAATTAAAATTGGCTTGGGTTTTTTTTTTCCTTTTTAGTTTTATAAAATGATGTTAATTTTTGAAATTTGTAAACAAATAAATTAAATTTTGTTAACAGGGTAACTGAATTATTGTTTTAATTAATTAAAAACCCAGTTGATCGTAACTAACTCAGTTATTTTAAACTTATTTCAAATCAACTAAGAATTTTCGTAACTATCTAACTTGGGAATTTTTTCGGTGTAGTTAATAACTGGCTGAAATTTGACAATTGGGTTTTAACGTTTTTAGGGGAATAAAATTTCTCTTTTATTTTAAACAACCTTTATTAAATACACACTCAGAAAATTATTGCAGTTACTACATGACGGTCGTTTGTGTAGTAAGTAGTAGCTGTTGTTTTTAACTACAATTTCGGTCGTTTTTGTGTGAAAAAATCTCAAACAACTTTTTTTTGTAGTAGTTTCAAAAAATAACTACAAAAAATATACTACACTGTAGCAATAGTTGATTTATGTAGTTGTTTTTAGTTTTTTTCTAAAACTCGTTTTTTTCTAGAAATTTTTATTGCAAACGAATGTGTCGAGCGAGTTGGTCGTGCGGGAGGCGGATGGAATTATTTTTATACCAAATAAATAATATCTAAATAAATTAAATTACAATTTATTAAATTTAATTATAACAAAAAATATGTTTTTGGAAAAATATTCTTGAGCGAAAGAAAATAAGTGGATAAATGAGATAACAAGTGTGTATAATATAGCGCTCACATAAGCGTGTGTAAAAACCAATCGGAAAAAACAAAATACAATGTATGCAGTGTCTTGTTTTCTTATGAGCGTGCCATCTTTCTTTTCTTTGTGTACACAACAGAACAGGTACATACTTTTTTGAAACATTGCAAATTAATTCTTTTTTTTATAAATCAATTTTGCCAAAGCATTTCGTTTTTTTTATTCCAGACAAATTTTGATCAGTAGCGGTGAAAATTTGAAATGAACTATTAAAAAAACAAAGGTAAATACAATCAATTTATTTTGTTTAACATTTTATTAATATAATTTTTTTCTTCTATAATTCCAGATAAATACACCAAAAAATTTTAATTTCATGTCGAAATTCTATACAACCAACTGAAATGTATTGCTTTTTAAATAAATAAAAATCAACTTAAACTTAAACGTTTAAGAAATTTTTTAAATAAAATTTCTGGCAAGTATAGTAAAAACAACTGTATACCGTCTTTTGTAGTAGTTTTTACTACATTTTGTAGTTGAAAATCAATAGTTAAAAACAACATATTCAGTTGTTTTTACCGTAATCCTCACCAACACGACCCTAAATTACAAGTTCGCCGATTTCGTCATCACATATGGTCCTTTACAAGCTTCAGATTTTTTACATCCTTCATCAAGATCTAAAAAATAATAATTTCTTCATTAACTTTTGCAAAAATTAAAATACAAAATAATAAATAGAAACTTACCAAAGATTTGTTCTTATTTGTATCTATTTTATTTAATTTGTTGATTAATTATTAATTTCCTGTCAATAAAATTTATTTTGATTTACAAGTAGCTGAAATACTGTTAAAATTAACTGGGTTTAATAGTTATTGGTGATTATACCAGTTATTTTAAATTTATTTCAAATCAACTGGGGTTTTTCGTAACTATCCAACTGGCTACTAAGAATTTAACTAAGTCCCAGTTGAAATACACCTAACTAAGCCCCAGTTATTTTCATTCGGTTGATGGTAACTAATTTTATAAACAATTTTGAATTTAACTGAATTTCCAGTTACTGGCAACAGAATATTAATTAAATTTGTGAAATCGTTGAAAATAGTTGGTAATAACTGGTTAAAAAATAAAAATTGTCAATGGGGACTAAACATTTTTTTTAATTTCACCATTAAAGAAAAGATTTTTTTATTTTTAACACTTTATTATTATTACTTTAAGATTTAATTTACATTCACTACATTGCACCAACAATAAAAAACCACCATTTGAACTAATATATCACATTCCAGGACACCAAATTCTTGACGTCTTAGGGTCGAACCAGAATCAAATGCGTAGCGCAAGACGTAAAAAAAAAAACAAAAACAAACACATCAAATTTTAAATTTTTACGTCCGTTTGATTTAGGTAACTCACATTTAAATATTAAGCTGCCCATTCACTTGCAATATTATTGTTCAACTTTTCAAATTGTACAATAATATCGCTTGTGTGTATGTAATATTTACGGTTGTGCAATATATTGGACAGACATGGGCGATACCAATTACATTTTTTTCAATTACAATTACATGTAATTAGTAATTGAGTTTTTTCAATTACAATTACATGTAATTAGTAATTGAATTTTTCAATTACATTTACATGTAATTAGTAATTGAGTTTTTTCAATTACTAATTACATGTAATTGTAATTGAAAAAACTCAATTACTAATTACATGTAAATGTAATTGAAAAATTCAATTACTAATTACATGTAATTGTAATTGAAAAAACTCAATTACTAATTACATGTAATCGTAATTAAAACGTTCAAATTACAGTGTTTTCCATTACATGCAAAATAAATCTGACAACTGACAATGTTTTATTTTTAACAAATTAATAGTGACTGGCGAAATTCAACATCAGAAGCATTTTGGACAAGTTAAGTGATTGCGGTCGATTCTAAATATGATATTTAAAACTAGTGTAAAAAAATATAAGTCAAAAATATAACATAAAATTTGTGACATAAATATATAATTTGTGTGTATAGTTACGGTGGCAGATTCTAAACTTGAAACTAAACTAAACTTTTCTTTTTCCTACTACGTTACCATGGCTTTAACTGGTGACATGTCACATGATTTAAAACTAACACCGAAATTATATAATATTTATTTTAATAAAATAATTATATGTATTAATATTAATTAAATAATTTTAATAAAATATAATAAATAAGTGATACCAACTACATACAAAAACAAGTAAGAAAATAATAGTCGGTCAAGATCGACCATATAATACCCTACACCAGTGTTTTCCGGAAAATGTGTCCCAAGTCCAAACATGGACCGATTTGGTTTATCTTAGGTCAAATCTTTAATAAGTGTAGAAAACACTCACAAACCAAATCTGAGTGAAATAGTCTTCTATTTGTTTTTAAATTAACCGATTTAAGTGAATAGCGGGCAAAATTTTCATATGGGACCTAAGTCCAAAAATGGTGTTATTATAATCAAATTTTGCACACAGAAAACAAATTTGCTAATTTCCAACTGAAATTTTGTTGTTGCAACAAAAATTGGGTTGATACTTTTGTATTACGATTGTAACAACTGAATATCTGTAGTTACAACTGAATTTTGTTGACACAACTGTATTTAAATTGAAACAACTAAATAATTCGTTTGCTACAGCGAAATGTAGTAGCAGCAACCGAGTGTTGAGTTGATACAACTGAAAAATTCAGTTGGAAATTTATTTTTCTCTGTGTGATTGGGTATTTAAAGTACGTGTTAAAAATAAACAAAATTTTAATAAATCATTTCCTATTTTCATGAAATTTTAGCGATTTATGTGAATATCGGGAGGGTGGTTTGTATGGGGGCTACAAGAAGAACTGGTCCGATTGCTTTAAAATGTGGAATGGTGATTTGTGAATACAAAACACGTTTACCTGCCAAATTTCGAAAGGATACCTATTGTTATTGTTAGAGTCATTTGACTCATATTTTAAGGGGACGTTTGTATGGGGGCTAGGTCAAAACATGGACTGATTTTTGCAAATTTCAATAGCGTCCGTCGTTGTGTCAAAAGAAGCTTAAGTCTCAAATTTCAGATAAATCGGTTAAAAATTGCGACCTGTATCGTGCGCACAACGTTTACATGGACGGACATCGCTAAATCGACTCAAAAAGTTATTCTGAGTCAATCTTGAAGGTGGGTCTAGGACCAATATTTCGGGAAGTTACAAACATCAGCAGAAACTCATTATACCCTGTACCACAGAGTGGTGTAGGGTATAAAAATAGTGTTGCCAAAATTGTAATGGTAAGTAGTGATATCGTTGTTTTTACAAGTAGTTACAGCAAGGGGTACTAATAGAAAATAATATATTAATATAATAAATAAATTCGAAAAAATTTTGTAATTTGGTGTTTTTTCGACTAAATTTTGCGTTTTTTATTTGCATCTAGCGGTCAAAAAATTATTTTATTTGTTAGCAGGTACAGTGAAATCAGAAAATACACACGCATTTGTTGGATTTTTTTAAAGCATGCCAGCAGCAAGCAAAATCCTACCTGCATAAGTGATCGCTTGCATAATTTAACATATAACAAAAAGGAAACAGCTACAAAGTCATAAAGACATAAAAAACCGGGATTTCCAAAAGGAATTTAAAAGACACTATTATTTTTTTACAACGCAAAATATGTGAAGACATTGCATTGAAATTCAATGGAGTGGCTGTACATCGCAATAAATATTTGAAAAATTGAAAATTTTGGCACGAAAAGGTCTACATTTTATAGGATCTTCTTTTATATGTGTGGTCATAAAAATCAAGTTGGGTTAAAAATATCGGGATTTCCAAAAAGACATTAGTAATTTATTTTTTTACAACGCGAAATATGTAAAGAAACTACCTTTTAAAGACATTAGAGGTATTCAGAGTCTTGTTGCCAGCCCTGGCAATGCACTATAGGGAATTTTCTGGTATTTTCTGGCCAAAACTCCAAAAGTTGGGATATTGCCTCAAAATTTGGCAAGTTTATTTGGCGGTAAGTTTTAAGGCTCTGTATAAAAAATTGGCATGATCTGGCCTAATAAATCGTGTTTTTAATGCAATTTTGTAATATAATTTTGTCAATAATTTTTACATCCACGCCCACAAAAGTGGGCGGGCAAAAAAATAATTTTCCTAGTGCCTTTGGTCCAAGTGCAGGGCTTTGAACTTCTTGTGGCGTATTTTTTTTTAATTTTTAAGCAAATGTACAAAAAAATGTAAAATATGGGATTTTGCGTAGCTAGACTAAGTTATTTAAGGGGGAGCTTTTTTTCACATGTTCCAATTTTGCCCATTTACGAACTTGAACATCGTAAGACTATAAGACACATTCGTGCCAAACATCAGGTGGCTAGCTCTTTTGGTTTGGACAGCATCGTGCATTCCCCAGACAGTCAGACCGACAGACGGTCGGACGGACATCACTAATTTTTTTTTCCCCATGGAGCCGCATGGCTTAGCGGATGAATACATCTTACTCACAAAGAGTTTCCCAATATCTCATAGAGATATAGGAGTATGCAATTATATGCAAAAAAAGTAGCAGTCCACAAATAAATTTGGTTTAAATAAGAAAAAAAATAATTAAATAGAAAAATTAAAAAAATATATAAATCAACATTTTAAACCTGCACTTTGTACAAAATATATTTATTTGCTCTATTGATAATTGAAATTAATTTTAAAAGATTTTAATACAGGATTTTAAGTACGTTAATTTTGTAATAAGTTATGTTCTCCAAAATTAAAAAAAAAAATAATAAAAAATTAAATTTGGTTTTTGACGCCTCCGTACTAGCGGTAAAAGAGTTTGGTGTACAAAAATATGTGTGCTAGCTTACTTTGATATAGTTCACTGTATAATGGCATCCGAAAAAAGTTTTTTTGAACACATCAAAAATGGACTTTTGGCCAACAATTCCTTATAAATTCCCTATAGTGCAATGTAGCAAAAGAGTACTTCTTTCAAAAAATACATGTATTTTGAAAAGTAATTTTGAAAAGTGCTCTTTTACTACCAGTGCCAGGGCTGGCAAGCAAGACTCTGAATACCTCTATTGTATTATCATTTAATGGAGGGGCTGCATATCGCAATAAATATTTCCAAAAGTGAAATTATTATTACAGAAAAGGTCTAATTTTTTTTATTATCTGCTTTTATATGTGCCATAAAAGCAGATCCTAAAAAATGTTGACCTTTTTTTTGATAAAATTTTCCCTTTTGCAAATATTTATTACCTGAATTATTTTATTTTATCTTTTAAAGCAAATTTGTGGTTTTCAGCCAAATTTATATTCTTTCAAAGATTTCTGTGCACGAAACGTGACTATATTTTTTTTTTATATATTACAGACTACTAACTAAAATATCAAAATTTTTTTTTCACGGATTCAGTAATATTAAAAATTTGTTTAGCGTTTCTTTAAATTTTTCGACTATTTTCGTTATACCTCGCGTTGTTTACATCCGATCTACTCGCGATAAAATCCATGTTAAAGAGAATTTCCAATCAAATGATAAGATTACGTTTAATTAGCATACATAATATGTCATATTATGACAAAAATACGTTATTTGAGCAATTAAATCAAAATTTGGATGGTCGACAAAAATAGAAATCGTAACAAATAAATTTTATTATGATTTCTCTTCAGAGACCAAATATAAGTGCCAGTTTACAGAAGGCGAACGCTACACACGAACGAAAATTTTACATGTATTTTTTTGTTGTTACTGGCCCTAACAGTTGTTTGTGACTTTTTGTTTTAAAAAAAATATTCTAATGTATTAACAACTGTTGTATTTACACTTTTTTTGGGACGCTAAAAAACGACAAAATTAAATTTTTTTTTAATCTGTGTAAATATGTTGCAGATGGACGGGCATATCATTGACAATATGTTGGTTTAGCTTTGAAAAATACTTAGGTAAAATTATATTAAAATTCACAGGAAAAAAAAAAATTTTTGATAAAATATTTTTTTCTTTCCAAATTGTAAAAAACGGTTAATAATGTAAAAAAATCATAATAAATAACTACTTATAATATTTTTAAAGACAAAAAAAAACATACAACTATTCTTTTTCATGGTATTCGGATGCATAATAATAAAAATTAATTTGATTCATGTTTCAGTTGAAAATGAATACTTTAAACTTTATTTCAAAACTAAAAATTTAATGAATAAATTCATTGTATAAAAGATCTGGGTTTATTTAAACCCTATCAGTTTTAGATTTTCTGTCTATTTCAGTTATGAAATCAAATTTAGTTAAACGATTTTTTACCTAAATATGTGTTAAATTTAGTTTGTTTAACTAAAATGTTTGCATTCCAATTAATGTTGTGATTATTACTCGCATTGTACGGTCTATTTTGTGTATTTCTTTTGTGTCGTCTGTAGTCATTGTTAGGTTTTTTTAAAGACTACCACAAAAACTCTCGTTATCTTCGTTTGACTTGGAGTTTTTGCTTCCAGTTTGTTGCGAATGACTACAGTATTGTGTGTTATTTTCATTTGCTGGCTTTTTTCAAAAACTATCAACTGAGGAGTTTAACAATTTCAGTGGCAGTTTAGTTATTTTAACTCTGTTTAACTGCTGTCAAATGGCACCCACAATTCTGTTTACAACTTGAGGCCAGCGCCACCTACAGGGTCGAAAAAAAATCAAATCTTTAAAACCTTGATCAGCATCTAATATGTATGTCATAGGTTGGTAGCTCTTATGATTCCAGAGATCATGCGTTACAAACAATTGCACTAACGATTTTATGCATAAAGATTTTTGAATAAATATGTATGTGTAATTGACAATATTAGTAATTAACTACTAAATGTAATTATAAACATGTTTCTTACAATTACATTAAAATCAATTACATTTTTCAATTAGATGTAATTAGTAATTGAGTTTTTTCAATTACAATTACATGTAATTTGTAATTGAGTTTTTTCAATTACAATTACATGTAATTAGTAATTGAGTTTTTTCAATTACAATTACATGTAATTTGTAATTGAGTTTTTTCAATTACAATTACATGTAATTAGTAATTGAAAATTTTCAATTACTAATTACATGTAATTGTAATTGAAACTGTAATCAATTACACAATGTAATCATTAACCCCCATGTCTGATATTGGAGAATATCAAAACACTTTTGATATTTATTGTACAAACAAGAATACTGCAATATATTTTATCAGTGTGTAGTCTATATTGTACAACTTTTATTATGTTATGTTTATGTTTATATCTTGTACAATATATTGGGTTTAAGTATTGAGCAATTTTATTTGCTGTGTAGGGTAAAACGACAATAATATTGTAAAATAATTTTTTTTTAAGTTGAGCAATTTTATTGCAAGTGAATGGGCAGCTTTAGAAACGAAAAATTATTGGGCGTTACGCCTTACGCGACGTAATTTGATTCAGGTTTTATACTTAGCTTCTTTGCAGGCTGCTACCACATTTCTCTTTAATCTCCATCTGAAAATAAATCAATAATTTTTTTAAATAAAGACAGACACAAATTAGCAAATAAAATTTACCATTACAAAATTAAAATCCGATTGTGTTTTTTAATTTTTATAAAATGATGTTGGTTTTTGAAATTTGTAAACAAATATATTAAATTTGATTAACAGGGTAACTGATAGATTGTTGTTATTAATTAAAAACCCAGTTGTTCGTAACCAACCCAGTTATTTAAAATTTATTTCAAATCAACTAAGGAATTTCGTAACTATCTAACTGGGAAATTTTTTCGGTGCGGGTTTTTTAATTGTTCGATTAAACGATAATCGATATTTGCCATTTTTAAATTATTCGATTAAACGAATCAAATTTTAAAATTGTTCGATTAATCAAAAAAAAAAAATAAACAACGGTAGTTACAAGTGTTTTAACATTTTATTAACAACAAGAAAACAAAATTATAAAATTCTGCTAATTTGTTTGAGAAAATTAAAAAAAAAAAACAAGTAAAAAAGTTAAATTCGCCCTTGCCGAATGTAGTGATACCCTCCACCATTTCAAAAAGATTATTGGAAAAAACTTTTTTTAAAAAAATTATGTCCACATATGTCAACCAGCATCCGAATTAAAGCATTTTGTATTTTTAGGTTATGTACTATGTACTACTTATGAATGTATTAAAATTTTTGAGGTGTCCCTACATTTTCGTTCATAACTTTTGAACCGTTGAACCGATATCGCTCAAATGCAATACCAAACTTCTCGGGAGAACTTTCAATAAATATGTTAAGTTTCAATCATCTCCGTGTAAGATTTTGGCCGTGATCACCATTTCCACAGACAGACGGACATCGCTAGAATGTCTTAGAATCGATCACTGATCAATAATATATATACTTTATGGGGTCTCAGACCGATATTTCGATAAGTTACAAACGGAATGACAAACTTATATATACCCTCTATCACTAAGTGGAGGGTATAAAAAATCATTTTGGAGATTTGAAAAATGTGTAGAATTAATTTCTACACATTTTCCAACAATTTATTTGACAAATTTATATGGATAACCGATATCACAAAAAAAAATTATATTTATTATCTGACTACATTTGGGAAAATCTTAAATTTTAGCGCGGTCATGCAGTTAACCGATTTGGCCCAAAATTGTATCAGATACTTATTTAGGTCGTTTAACAAATCCAAGCTTCAGGAGCAGCGAAAATCCGAAAACAAATTTGAAATAAGTACCACTCAAGTAAACATGACTGTTTTTTTTGTAATTCCAACGGTAACATACATTTGGTTTGTTTATTGGACTTAAAACTTTTTAAAAATTATACATATTTCCAGGAAACCCATATATTATTATTGTTCGATTAATCGACATAAATTCTTCGATTAATCCTTTAGTCGAAATTAGCAATTTTGAATTAATCGAACAATTATTCGTCTAAAATTGTTCGATTAATCGAACAAGAATTAATTGTGCTGGACTTGGAAAATTTTGAAAATTTTTTTCGGGATATAATATAATTATAAATAAAATCATATATCTTTTTATCTGCCATATCTAAAAATTCCCGACCTTATATGTCATATCTAATTTCATATAGATCGGTATATAAATAGATATGAATATGTATGTTATCATATTAAAAAATAAGGAAAAATACAATGCTATATATAAACTTATATGTCCATATCAAAGTTCATGCATAACCATATATAAATTTAAATAATTATATATTAGCATATATGATTATATCATATCTTTTTTACTCGGGATGTCATATTAATTTCATATAGATCAGTATATAAATTGTATATAAATTCCATATCAAAGTTCATGCATAACCATATATAAATATAAATAACTATATAATAGCATATATGATTATATCAGATCTTTTTTACTCGGGTCTAATCATACGTTGCACATAAAACTTAATCCGATTTCATACATTATTATACGTGACTTTATATCTAATTATGTATAGGACTTTACTAAACAAAAAATCCAGTATCAATTTATGTATAATTATATATGACTAATACAATACCACCCGACTAAAAAAGTTTAGATATAGTAACATATTATTTAATATATTTATATACGGCCATACACAGTACTTTACATAATTATATGTAAATGTATCTTGTATTAAGTTTTACACCCAAAATTTAATATGGTGCCATATAAAAGGATATCGAATCATGTGTTGGTCCACATACAATATATAAAGCTTTATTAAATTAGATGTTGCATATAATATTTTATATGACTCCATGAATGACCTCATACAATATTAGATAAATAAATACATACAAGATGAGATACACATATATATATGGTTCCGAATCGGGGAAAAAAGTTTTCTAAGTCCCGAGAAATTTTTTCAAAATTTCCAGACACAAATAATTTTTGCGTTTTGGAGTTTAGAATTTCATTAAAAATGATTTAACCAAAAAAAATTAGCCAAATTTTGAAAAATTTTACAAGTCCTGAAAAAGTTTTGTAATATTTTCTAAGTCCTGGATAAAAAATATTTTTGATACATTTTTTGCGTTTTGAAGTAAAAATTTATTAACAAAGTTTTAGGAATTTGTTTTTAAATTTTGTTTTTTTTTTTTTTTTTTTTTTTAAATTTCTAAGTCCCGGACACAATTTTTTTTTTTTTGGCAATTTTTTTTTGTATTTCCCGAAAATAATAAATATAAATTTGAAAATTATGAGATAAAAAAAATATTTTATGCAAAATTCTACATATTTTATCTTATGATATAAAATTATATACAATTATATCAAATTAGATAAACCCAATATTCGGATCAAAAACGATCATATTTAATCTAATATAACAAATTTTAAGCTATTTTGATCCACCAATTTCATCATCTTATTTTATCCAAATACGTGTTGTGCCATATTAAATTATATATGGCTCAATTTCAAATTATATATGGACCTGTATATTTATTTTTAGTCGGGCATTTAAAACTACTATATATGGTTCCATCCCTAGTAAAAATATTATGCTAATTTTACTGAATAGATCTAATTTGATCCGTAAAATGGTTGTATCAAATAATATCTAATTGTATTACTTTAGATCAAAAAATATAAAAATTGATACAATTTGATCCTGAATTTGGTCAAATCTAATTAGATCAAATTGATCTTATAATATCAATTTTTATATAATTTGATGAGCAAAACCAAAATACGAATCTTATCATATATGGAGCAATATCTAACCATATAAAGTGGATCAACCGTATCAAAGTGATAGATACAATTTTATATAAATTTATACGGAAGCATATTAACTCATATAAGATTATATCAAATTATATATGATTAGACCAGAAAATTTTTACTCGGGATACTAAAAAAGTTTTCAACAAAAACAATAGATATAATTATATGTGTCTTAAACGATAACACCCGAGTAAAAAAGATTTGATATAATCATATATGCTATTATATAATTATTTATACTTATATATGGTTATGCATGAACTTTGATATGGACATATAAGTTTATATATAGCATTGTATTTTTCCTTATTTTTTAATATGATAGCATACATATTCATATCTATTTATATACTGATCTATATGAAATTTGATATGACATATAAGGTCGGGAATTTTTAGATATGGCAGATAAAAAGATATATGATTTTATTTATAATTATATCCCGAAAAAATTTTTCAAAATTTTCTAAGTCCCGGAGAATAAAAAAAAATTCAAGTCCGGGACTTTGTGTCCAAAGTCCCGGACACAAAATTTTTTTGGCAATTTTTTTGGAGTAAAAAAATCATTGAAAATGTTTTTATGAGAAATTTAATTTTTTTGAAAAATTTTTGAGTTCCGATAAAATGTTTTTAAATTTTCTAAGACACAAACATTTTTTGGAAAATTTAAATCCCTTATAAATGATTTTAGAAAAAAATTAAAAATTTTTAATAATTTGCTAAGTCACGAAAAAATTCCGAAGAATGCAATAAAAACTCTTCTAATTGATAATGTATCCAATCTGATAAAATAATTTCTAATTTCACGTTTAAAATTCCAAAAAATTGTACCAGATTTCATTCAATTATATAAAAATTTATCTAATTTTAACAGATAAGATATGATTTAATACAATTAGATAGACCCATTTTTGGGATCAAACTTAATCAAAATTGATATTATTTTATCAAAAATAATAGAATTTGATATAATCGTATAATATTCGATCCGCCAATTTTCGGATCAAAATTAATATGGATTTACATAAAAGCATATCTGTTCATATATAATTAAATATTGCGTCATATAACTTTTTTTTACTCGGGCATTTCTGTGTTTGTATGGTACTATATATACGCAAATTTCGTCTAAACTAAATATATATTCCCGAGTAAAAAAGATTTGATATAACCATATATGCTAGTATATAATTATTTATATTTATATATGGTTATGCATGAACTTTGATATGGACATATAAGTTTATATATAGCATTGTATTTTTCCTTATTTTTTAATATGATAACATACATATTTATATCTATTTATATACCGATCTATATGAAATTAGATATGACATATAAGTTCGGAAATTTTTAGATAAGGCAGATAAAAAGATATATGATTTTATTTATAATTATATCCCGAAAAAAAATTTAAAATTTTCTAAGTCCCCCGAGTAAAAAGGAATTTATATAAATGTATATTATTTTATATGTTTTCATAAAACCATATAAAACTATATTAGTCAAAGTATAAAATTATATATCACTTTGAAATTTTCCAATTTTTTTAAATGATGTCATATAAAATCATATCTAATTATATTGTTCATAATATATTAATATAAATGGTAGATGTAATCATACGTTGCACATAAAACTTAATCCGATTTCATACATTATTATATGTGACTATATATCTGATACTAAAAAAATTTTCAACAAAAATAATAGATATAATTATATATGTCTTAAACGATAACATATCTGTGTTTGTATGGTACTATATATACGCAAATTTCGTCGAAACTCAATATATATTTATAAATGGAATATATATTTTGATATAAACATGTATAAAAAAAATATTTTTTTGACCAAACAACTAGCCATATATAATTATATATGCCAGTATTTCAAAATTTATTTTTGTGTGTCAACATATATGGTTATACAAAACTTTTTATTGTATCATATAAGATTACATATGATTTTTGGGAACCCGAGTTCGATTCCCGGCCCAGTCGAGAAAAAAAGTTTTTTTTTCTATTTTTTAAATAGAAAACACTTTTTTATTGCGTTTAATTTTTTTAGAACTAAAAAATTTTCATTTTTGGAATTTTTGCAATCATTTTTGAAAAATTATTTTTCTTTTATATAGTTATATATAAATATATTTGATTTATTATAAAATTATCTATAATTTTTGGGAACCCGAGTTCGATTCCAGAAAAAAAATATATTTTTTTTATTTTTTTTTAAATAGAAAACACTTTTTTATTGCATTTATTTTTTTTAGAACTAAAAATTTTTCTTTTTTTGAATTTTTACAATCATTTTTAAAAAATTATATTGCTTTTGTATAGTTATATATAACTATATTTAATTTATTATAAAATTATCTATCATTTTTTTATTTTTTTTAAATAGAAAACACTTTTTTATTGCATTTGTTTTTTTAGAACTTAAAAAATTTTACTTTTTGAATTTTTGCAATCATTTTTAAAAATTTATGTTGCATTTATATAGCTAATAATAGCTATATTTGGTTTAAATTATCAAATTATCAATGATTTTTGGAACCCGATCTCAAATCTTATTCTGATTTCCTGATTCAATGAAAAATTTCAAACTTAGCCAAAATCTTATTTCACTTTGGAAGCTTATGACTTGGAAATAAGGCATACCGCCTTAAGCTTATCATGGTAGCCCCTAATAGCGCTGTACGTCATTCCATTTTTTTTTTTTTTTTGCAAATTTTATCAAAAATTTTCTAAGTCTTTTTTAAAATTGTGTACAAGTGAATAACATATTTAATTGGATGTAATCATATATTACTATATGTTAGATCAATTCGATATAATTAGATACGATCAATTTATTTAAAACTAAGTCTTTTAAAGTTGTTATTTGCTAACAACGTCCGCTGGTCTAGAGGGTAGAGATTGCGATTACAAAACGGAAGACTTGTGGTTCTAATCCCCGTCCGTTCGAAGTTTTTTTTTTTTTTTTATTTATTTTCAGTTTGACATTATTATATCTAAAAATAAATCTAAAAACAGAAACATTTTTTGGATAAAAATGTATCCAATAATTTTTTTATAAAATCAAGATATCAGATATTATAAGATAACTTTGGCGCGGCCAAATGTCGGATGAAATTACATTATATAATATCCAATTTAATATAAAATCATGATATTGGATATTTTAAGATAACTTTGGCGCGGCCAATTTCCGGATGAAATTACATCATATCATATTTAATACAAAATCATGATAATAGATAATTTGGGATAACTTTGGCACGGCCAATTTCCGGATGAAATCACATACAATCAAATATTAAACTGTAACTTCATATATTATAAGATGTTATGAGATAACTTTGGCGCGGCCAATTTTCGGATGAAATTTAGCAAAATCAGATCCAATAAATTATATATAATCTTATAAGATAACATGTTTTACCATGCAATTTTTTTTTTACTCAGGCCCGTACAATTAAAAAAAAAATTAAAAATGTTCAAGTCTTAAAAATTTTATAAAAATTTTCTAAAGTCCCGGACATAAAATTTTTTTGGCAATTTTTTTTTTTTTGGACTAAAAAAATCATTGAAAATGTTTTTAGGAGAAATTTTATTCATTTGAAAAATTTTTAAGTTTCGAAAAAATGTTTTTAAATTTTCTAAGACACAAACATTTTTTGGAATTTTTAAATCCCTTAATAATTGTGTTAGAAAAAAATTTAAAAAATTTTTAATAAATTGCTAAGTCGCGAAACAAATTCCGAAGGATGTAATAAAAAATCTTCTAATTGATAATGTATCCAATCTGATAAAATAATTTCTAATTTCACGTTTAAAATTTCAAAAAATTTTACCAGATTTCATCTAATTATATAAAAATTTATCTAATTTTAACATATAAGATATGATTTAATACAATTAGATAGACCCATTTTTGGGATCAAACTTAATCAAATTTGATATTATTTTATCAAAAATAATAGAATTTGATATAATCGTATAATATTCGATCCGCCAATTTTCGGATCAAAATTAATATGGATTTACATAAAAGCATATCTGTTCATATATAATTAAATATTGATATAACTTTTTTTTACTCGGGTTTATAAATGGTCGCATATGTAATGGAATATATATTTTGATATAATCATGTATATAAAAAATATTTATTGACCAAACAACTAGCCATATATAATTATATATGCCAGTATTTCAAAATTTATTTTTGTGTGTCAACATATATGGTTATACAAAACTTTTTATTAGATCATATAAGATTACATATGATTTTTGGGAACCCGAGTTCGATTCCCGGCCCAGTCGAGAAATTTTATTTTTTTTTATTTTTTAGAAAACATTTTTTTATTGCATTTAATTTTTTTAGAACTAAAAAAATTTCATTTTTGGAATTTTTGCAATCATTTTTAAAAAATTATTTTTCTTTTATATAGTTATATATACATATCGGCCATTCCATGAAAGAACGGCCAAAATTTGACCTCAGGTCATCCGATTTTTATAAAACTTTTTTTTCGATAACTCTAAGGAGCCATTAAGAGACTTTAGTTTGCGGTTTAGAAAAATTCTGAAAACATTCGAATTTATTCGCGATTTTCATATTTTGAAAAATCAAAAAATTTAAAAAAATGGTCAACTTTGTAGATGCATATCTTGGGCAATTCTTAATGGATCTTTGTTATTGAAAATGAAATTGAAAGGCAATATTGTCTTATTTTACAAAATTGTTTTACAAAAAATATTTTAAATTCAAAAATGCATTTTGTATACAAATGCATTTTCTTAATGCATTTTTTAGGTTAAAGGGCCTCTTCGATTTTTTTTCTGTTTTGTATTTAATAAAATATGCCATTTTTACTTAAGACCTGTATTCATACTTTTTTGGGTCTCGCAGTTTTTATATTTTTAAATTTTTTTTTAAGAAAACGCTTAGATTTTTTCACACAAATATTAAAGTTTTTTTTAAATTTTTGCGTTTTTTCGTTATTTTTTAGTTTGATTGTATTAGTACGCCATAGAACGAAAAAAAAAGATAAAAGTGAACACTGTGTTTGAATTTTAAACTTTTTTTAACAATCTGGCCACATGGGCGTCCCGAATTCGGTTTTTTTTTTCAAATTTGCAAAAGCTTGCTCACTAAATGATGGGGATTTAGGACCCTTTTACGGGCAAAATAACAAAAAAACACTTTTGACAAAAAAAAACAGTTGGCTACCAGCAGATAAAGATTGAAATCTTAGTGCATTTTCAAAAAAAAAAAACTTTTTTGTTGTAAATTCAATTCTGATGGCGAATACAGGAGGTCAAAATATATAAAAAATAGTGGATCTGGTTTCCTTTTTATATTTTTTAAATGTATAATAACAGTATATCACTGTAATTTTTATTTGCGGAAATTTGATTTTTAGCGAAATTTTTTTATTGTATTTTTTAATTTTGATATTTATGTTTGAAAATGTCTAAAATACGGATAATGATAGAAAAAAAACTTTCGAAAAAAAAATATTTTTTCTCTCAAAAAAAAAAAATAAATAAAGCATCTTTTAATGTTAAATATACTTAATCGAGTTTTTAAATTTGAATTTGAAAATTATCCGAAAAGTATAAAAATATCGTTTTTATGGCATTTTAGCATACAAATTGCAAAAGTCGCGGATATCACGAAACGGCTAACAAATTATTAAATTTAGCATACTCGAATTTGGTTTACCTTGCTGGTATAATTTTCGACTTATACAATCCAATTTAAAAAAAATTAAAAAAATCGAAAAATTGTGAACAAATTTCAAGTTTTGTATGGAAAAAAAATTAAGTGATTTTTAAAAAAAAATAATTTAAATATTTTAACTGCGAGACCCAAAATACTATAAATGCAGGTCTTTAGTAAAAATATTATATTTTAATTAACATGAAAGATAACAAAAATCGAAGAGGCCCTTAGACTTAAAAAATGCATTTTAAAAATGCAATTGCATAAAAAATACATTCTGCAGTTCAACATTTTTTTTTCTACTATAATATTGTAAAAGTTGACTATATTGGCAATTAAACTCGTTTTAAACGATAAAAATCCATAAAGAATTGGCTGAGATATTAATTTACAAAGCTAACCACTTTTTTAAATTTTTTGATATTTCAAAAAATTAAAAACGCGAATAAAATCGAGTGTTTTTTAAATTTCTCTAAACTAAAAACTGAATTCTCTTAATGGCTCCTTAGAGTTCCTACAAAAAAAGTTTTGTGATATTCAGACTACCCAAGGTCAAAAAATGCCTATTTTTGGCCGGTCTTTCCTGGAATGGCCGATATATATAATAGAGTTAATTTTGAAAATTTGATCTGCGGATATCATCATTTTTTTGAAGGATTTAGGTTAGCTAAAAAGAATGCCGGTATTTTTTTGGGGAAATTTTTGCTCCTTGGGGTGGCTCAACGCATCTGAAATCGCGGTTTTTAAGCTAATTTTTTTGCAGAGCAAAAACGGCTCAATATATCGCAAATCTGATTTCACCAATCGATTCTACAGCAAAAATTCATACAATAGTCGTTTTTTGAACTCTTAAAAAAAGTTCCAAAAACCCACCACAGAGGGCGGAAATATAAGGTTTTTTCATTTTTTTTTTTAAATTTATTTTTTAAATATGCACGATTAAAGGACATTTTCAGCTTAACAAAATGGTACCAAAATTTCCGTTCTATCACAACCCGTTAAGAAGTTATTAGCTCTCAAAAATTGACAAAAGCACGTTTTTTGAGAACTTTGACCTCAATTTTCTCGAAAACATGACGTGATAGAAAAATTTAAAAACTAGATTCAGAATCAGCATCGAAATTTTAATCGAAACCAGGTTTTATGATCCTAGAATATCATCCAAAAACATCACAAAAAAATGCTCTCAATAATGCACAAAAATACGTTTTTTGTGAACTTTGACCTCAATTATCTTAAAAACCTGACGTTACGGAATATTTTGGAAAACAGATTTGGAATCAGCATTGAGAGGAAAATCTAAAACGATTGTACAGACCGCTGACCCATCCAAAAAATTTTTAAATTTTGGTCAGTGTTTTATAATTTTGCCACTAGAAAAAAACTTTGAAGCCTTATAACTTTTTAATGGGTTGTGATAGAAAGGTGCTTTTTGTACCAATTTTCTTAGCAAAAATTGCCTCTTCATCGTGCATGATTAAAAAAATAATTTATTATTTTTTTTTTTTAAATCGATTTTTCCGCCCCCTGCTGTGGGTTATTGGAACTTTTTTTTAGAGTTTAAAAAACTTCTATTGTATTAATTTTTGCTATAGAATCGACTGGTGAAATCAGATTTGCAATATATTCAGCCGTTTTTTCTCTTCAGAAAAATCAGCTCAAAATCCGCGTTTTCAGATGCTTTGAACCACCCCAAGGAGTGAAAATTTTTCCAAAAAAATACCGGCATTCTTTTTAGCTCCCCTAAATCCTTTAAAAAAATGATGATATCCGATAAACAGATGAAGTGACATAGTCACCAAACGAACTCTAATATATAACTATATTTAATTTATTATAAAATTATCTATTATTTTTGGGAACCCGAGTTCGATTCCAGAAAAAAAATATATTTTTTATTTTTTTTAAATAGAAAACACTTTTTTGTTGGATTTGTTGTTTTAGAACTTTTTTTACTTTTTGAATTTTTGCAATCATTTTTAAAAATTTATATTGCATTTATATAGTTAATAATAGCTATATTTGGTTTATTATCAAACTATCAATGATTTTTGGAACCCGATCTCAAATCTAATTCTGATTTCCTGATTCCATGAAAAATTTCAAACTTATAAGCCAAATTCTTATTTCACTTTGGAAGCCTATGACTTGGAAATAAGGCATATTGCTACATTAAAATTATTGTTTAAGCTTACCATGGAAGCCCCTAATAGCGCTGTACGTCATTCCAATTTTTTTTTTTTTTGCAAATTTTATCAAAAATTTTCTAACAAGGGAAGTATCTCTCTATGAACCGATTTGCCTGAAACTTAAAATATATATAAATGAGACGATTTTAAGGTTGGGGTGTCTCGGCTTTTCGGCCATATCAGTGTTTCAAAATTTCGTTGTCCCCTTATGAAACCAAATGGACCTCCGGGAAAATTTCGATAACTCACGAACTAACAGGAATATCCTCTAGAGCAAAAATACGTGTCGACTTAAATTTAATAAAGATTATTTCGTATTCATATGGACATCGTAGCTCTATGCTTTCATATAAATACCCCCCAAAATTTTCACATTTTCATGAAAAAAGTATTTAACAAAGCCAAACTTTTACAAGGTTATGACACCGTTGAATAGGCATTAAAAAAACCTTTCTTCTCATATGTAAACATCATATAGTTTCTTAGAAAGAAATGGCTGAAAAATACAAAAAACCATTTTTTCGCCATTTTTTGACCCATGTTTTGAACCCCTAAATCCCCGATATGGCCGATAAGCCGAGACACCCCAACCTTAGAATTGTCTCTTTTATATATATTTTACGTTTCATGCAAATCTGTTCATAAGGGTTGAGATACTTCCCTTCTGGTCCTCTAAGCTAGCTTAAAGTAGATTGTGGCTTCAATCCAGTTTCAATCTATTAGATTGCCCATACAAATTTATTTTTTTCAATCTAGTAGTTTAGAATCTAATCGGCAAACGCAGTCTGGTAAATTTAGATACAACTCTGTATTTCTATTATTTGCATTTTCCAACACTGAAAAACACCGACGCAAAGCCTGCCGTGTTGATGACGCCGCCAAGTATGTTTATGCCGCCGTCATTGTTATTTGTAAACGCCGTCACTGTCCTTGTTAATCATACGACGACTAATTACCGTCGCTGTCTTTTGACACAGTCACACACATTTATTACCAACTTGTTGTTATAAATGCCAATGTAAACGGTACAGATTGCAAAGTAGATTAAAATCGCAATTTACTAGATTAGAAATCCAATGTAAACGCACTATAAGTCTTTTAAAGTTGTTATTTGTAACAACGTCCGCTGGTCTGGAGGGTAGAGATTGCGATTACAAAACGGAACACTTGTGGTTCAAATCTCCGTCCGTTCGAAGTTTTTTTTTTTAATTTATTTTCAGTTTGACATTATTATATCTAAAAATAAATCTTAAAACAGAAAAATTTTTTGGATAAAAATGTATCCAATAATTTTTTTTTATAAAATCAAGATATCCGATATTATAAGATAACTTTGGCGCGGCCAAATTTCGGATGAAATTACATTATATCCCAGCAAAAAAAGAGCTTACCATTCGCTACAAAATTCACCACAACTAATGAACCAGATGTACTTCTTCTTCAACTGAAACATTGATGAATTTAATATGGGTGTGAAACACAAAGTATGTTCTTTTTATCGCCACTTTTCAGTGGCGAAAGATTGACACTTAAGTATAACATGTATCACTAGTGTTTTTATCACAACTTCTGAAGTAGTGATCCGGATGTTAATATAACTTGACCTTTTGGAAGCCATTTTTTCGTCACTTCTTAAGAAGTATATATTTCTTCGCATTTTGGGTGTGATTATGTCATTTATATTTGGTGATTTAGAACTTCTAAATTAGAAGTTCTTTTTTCACTTATTTTTGTAAGATTAATTGAAAGAGTATTTTATTGTAATATTTACACTAAAAACACTGTTCGACAGCAAAAACCTCCCAGTGAAATTTCTAACTTATAGATTTTGGTCTCCTGCTTCCAAATCTACCGTCCAAATTTTTCTAGCACGTACCGTTTTTGAGATATTCGCTGTTTAAAAGTAAAAAATCACTTTTAGGGGTCCACTGTTACGTATTCTTACGTTGCTTCCACGAAATAGGACTTGATTTCATATAAAATGAACCTCCTGATTCCAAAACTGCAATCCACAATTTTCAAGCATGTTCTGTTTTTGAGATATTCGCGTTTGAAAACTTTAGTGTGATTTATAAAGAATATAAGTGCGTAACAGTAGAGTTTGAGTTTTTCAAACGCCAATATTTAAAAAACAGTACGCGATAGAAAAGTTTGGATGCCAGATTTGGAATAAAGATCCCTTATTTTTACTAAATCGAGTTCTATTGTGTTTGAGCATCTTAAGAATACGTTACAGAGGAGACCCAAATTTTTCAATATTAAATCGCGAATATCTTAAAAACCTTACGTGATAGAAAAATTAATTTCATTAATAATCTAACGTATATACTTCGAATTAAAAAAAGGAGTAATTATAGAGATCACAAAACTATAAAAATTCACGGCGAATTGATTCACAAGTTTGTTTTGACCACAAGCCTATACCTCAATTTTCTAAAAAGCCTAAACAATCTTTAATAATGTGATGCAGCAACATCCGCTTTAGTTCGTAAATGTATTTATTTAATTTCGGACCAACTTTTTTTGATATAATTTATGAAATTTGAAAAATTTATCAATAACACAGCTCAACATGAAAATGCGTATTGGATAGGTAGTGTTTGTTGCGCTGATTCCAAATCTGCGACCCAAATATGTCTATCACGTCAGGATTTTGAGTTACTTATTCGAGGTTAAAGTGCCAAAAAAGGCCATTTTGGACCCTTTTTGAAAGCTTATAATATAAGATCCTGACATGCGACTGACTTGGTATCAAGCTCATTCAAAAGTATGTAATTTTATCTATAAGACAAGACAAAATGCTCTTGGAATTTAATTTTCTAAAATGGTAAAAAAATCATTAACAAAAAACCTTCCATTTTTTAAATATTAAGTTTGTTTACACAGTGTTTTTTAACAAATTTCCATACAAACACACACGTAAATATTAGATTTAAAGCATTGGTGGCTAATGATTTTTTCGCCATTAAAAAAAAAATACATTGCAAGAAACTTTAACTTTGTCTTAAAGAGAAAATTACGCACTTTCGAATGAGCCTAATATCAAGTCATTTGCATGGAAGGATCTTATTTTATAGGCGCTCAAAAATGGCCAAAATAGTACTTTTTTGACACTATAAACGCGATTTTCTCAAAATTGTGACGTGATAGAAAAATTTGAGTGACCGTTTTGGAATCGGGAAACCAAAACCTATAATATATTTCTGGTTTCATTCAAAACGCAGCGACAAACCTCAGATTTGTAGAGCGGTGTAATCGATTTTCGTCTTTTCGATTTTTTAAGCTCTAAATAAAGAGAAATGAAATGCCATTACCAAGTTTTGTCACCATTTTCGCAAAACCTAATTCTATTTGAAGATGGACGTAGAAAAAATTACATACTTCGTGTATCACCCTCATTCTAATTGTTTCAGTTGAAAAAGAAGTTCATATGTTGTGGTGATTTGATTCCTAATAACATATGAAAAAGGTACTTCAAAATCATTAAGCAAAGAACTGGTGAAAGATGTTTTTATTGTTATTTTGTAGCATTTTTGGAAGTGATTTTAAAAGTACTTCCTTCGGAATATGAAGTTCGGCACCTATCGCTACTTTATATGTAGTGAAACCACTAATTCTTTTTGAACCACTTCGTTTATTTTTTGCTGGGATAATATCCAATTTAATATAAAATCATGATATCGGATATTTTAAGATAACTTGGCGCGGCCAATTTCCGGATGAAATTACATCATATCATATCATATTTAATACAAAATCATGATAATAGATAATTTGGGATAACTTTGGCACGGCCAATTTCCGAATGAAATCATCACACAAAAAAAAATTAAAAAAATTGTGCCAGTTTTTGGTTTAATTACAACCTATAAAGTGGTTTTGGATAACTTACCAAAGTTTTTGCTCTAAGAAACTTAGGTAAATTATCCAAAACCACTTTATAGGTTGTATTATCCCCAAAACGTACACAATTTTTTTATATTTTTTTTTGTGTGCACATACAATGAAATATTAAACTGTAACTTCATATATTATAAGATGTTATGAGATAACTTTGGCGCGGCCAATTTTCGGATGAAATTGAGCAAAATCAGATCCAATAAATTATATATAATTTTATAAGATAACATGTTTTACCATACATTTTTTTTACTCGGGATTCCAAAAATTTTTACCAGATTTCATTAGAAAAAAATGTATCTAATTTTAACAGATAAATATGATTTAATACAATTAGATAGACCCATTTTTGGGATCAAATTTAATCAAATTTGATTTTTTTTTATCAAAAATAATAGAATTTGATTTAATTGTATAATATTCGATCCGTCAATTTTCGGATCAAAATTAATATGGACTTACATAAAACCATATCTGTTAAATATAATTTAATACTGCATCACATAACTTTTTTTACTCGGGTTTGTTTTTATACAATTCTATACTCTATAAAATTGATTTTTCTGTACATCTAGCACTTTAGAAGTGGGTTATTCGAAAGAAAAAATTGCTTCAGGTAAAGCAAATTTACCATTTTATAATAAATAACAGTAAGAGTAACATTTTTAATAAAATTAATACTAATTACAATAAATAAAACAATAAATATTTAGGAATTATTTTTAAAAGAACGCTCATTTATATTCACGTTGTGTTTTCTTGAAATTGCTCAAATGCTTTCATTGCAAAATCGTACAACTCCTCAATTCGTTTCTCCAATACATCTGTAATAAAATAATTAAAAGAAACGATTATTTTATTTATTTTTTAATTTAAAACACATGCAATATAATTTAGCATCAAATAAGTTAATTACCTCTTTCCGTCTCCACTTGCTTGCTTTCCAAACCATCCTCATCATTTGACATGTCATCTTTAAACATGTCCTTTAATTTAGGCAAAAACAGTAAAAGAAAAATAAGGGCAATGAATTTAACAATTTTTTTGAAGATTACCAATTTTAAAATAATTTTTCCAATTGTAAAAAGGTTTATTTTGGTTTTTAATTTTTCCAATAGTGATAAATGATCATGAGGATGATATTTATATGGTATTGGCTTATAGTAAGCCGGCGGAGGTGGGCCGTAGATTGGAGCTGGAGGTCCATATACCGGAGCTGGTGGTCCATATATAGGCGCAGGAGTTGAAGGCGGTAAATATTGGTTGTTCGGTGGAGGAGAATAATTGTATCCACCAAAGTCTCCACCAAATTCTGAAAGATTTACAATAAATTTATTTAGTTACTCTGGGAGAAATAAGCATAATGCATACAAAAATTATATAAGCAAGAACAAATTTAAATTAAAAACAAGTGGAAAAAGTAAATTTGACTTGACCGAATTCATGAATACCCTCCTTTTTAAGTGATAGTAAATTTTCTAAAAAAATTAAGAATTTTGATTAGAAATATATTATTTGGAGTAAAAAACTTTTTTTTAAATCATTTTTGTAAAAATAATTGCAGAATGAGAAAAACGAAGATTGCAGAATGAGAAAAACGAAAGCACCCAGCAAAACTTTGGTAATGGGTAGTGATTATATAACACATTACCAGGTAATGTATATACCAAACAATTGTTCCACAACGTATTATTTTCAAGTGAAAAATAATGCATTACTAATAATTTGCTACGTAATGCATGATTATTCGAAAAAATTTATTTCATATTTATTATTTCTAAACATTAAATCATGGATGACTTATATTTGGTTACATTATGTATTATTTGAAAGTTTGAAATAATGCATTATTTATAATTGGAAAATAAAAATAAAAAATAATTATTTTTAAAAAAAATCATTAGTTTAAACTAGAGATGGGCTCACGACAGGAAATTTCTAACGACACACACTCACGAGCATATTTTATCTACTTACACTCACTTACAATCACGTGAGTAAATTTAATACAAAATTACTTTTTCACTACTCGTAACACCTTATATATTATCTTCTGGTATGCTATATTATTTCATTTCTCGTAAGCAATAAAATATCATATATTTTACACCTTACTCGTATTCTTCGTTATAAATTTATGACTTATTTTATACCTTATTGGTATTCTTTGTGTTAATGTGGATGCATTACTTTGAGTCTCATCGCCTGTTAAAATCATCAATGCTGCAATGTATAAAATAAGAGATCCTATACCTTATTTTATACCTTATTTGGTAATCTAAGTTTTGCTGGGCATCTAATAAACTTGGGCCCTACCAAATCTACAGACTCTCTTTGGAAGATGACAAATAAGGCTGTGTCAGAAGATATAACAAAAATCTATATAAATAAAAATCAATTGTCGTTCGTTGGTAACCGCATCAGTTGAGAACGGCTGGACCGATTTGGACAACTTTTTTTTTTAAAGGTTCGCCATAGCCCAACTTAGGTTTTTACGTAAAGAAAATTTGACCACGCCCACTTTTACGCCCACTTTTTCGATTTATCTAAAATCAGAAAACGGCTGCACCGATTTAGGCAATTTTTTATGATCGTAGTAATCCAATTTAAGTTTTTACTAAAAGAAAAATCGACCACGCCCACTTTTACGCCCACTTTTTTTTTTAATTTATGTAAGATCTGAGAAGGGCTGGACCGATTAGACTATTTTTTTAATGAATATTCATCGAATTCCAACTTTGGTTTTTACGAAAAAAGAAATTGACCACTGCCACAAATTTTTCCTCATAATTTAACTAAGGTTTTTACGGATAGTAAAATTAACCACACCTACTTTTTTCTATGTATGGAAGGAACTACATATAAGGGCTAGACCGATTTTTAAGAAAAAAAAAATTGTCCACGCCTACTTTTACGCTCACTTTTCCCGATACATATATTTTAAGTCATGGAATGGCTAGATCAATTTGACTAATTTTGTTCTTAATGTTCGTTATAGTCCAACTAAGGTTTTTCGGAAAGTAAAATTTTCCATTTCTACGCCCACTTTTGAATGGATGGAACGAGTTGGTTAAATTCAAATGACGTGTTTACGGTAAGAAAAGTTGTCCACCCACTCTTTTTTTCGATATATTTAAAATTTTCTCTATAGAAAAATAAAATATAGAATAATATAAATAAAAATCAAATGTTCGTTGGAAATCGCATCACTTGAGAACTGACCGATTTGGATAATATGTTTTTTAAATGTTCGTCTTTGGTTTTTTTTTTTGGGAAAACAAATTAATCACGCCCACTTTTATGCCCCTTTTTCCGTATATATAAAATCGGAGAACGGCTGGATCGATTTGCCTATTTGTTTTTTTAATGTTCGTCATTAGGGTGGATCGAATTTGGCTTTTGGGCGAATTTCGTTCCGGCTCACCGACAGATGTGTTGGAATAGACCTAGACCTATAGAATCACTGATGAAGCTAAAGTGCAGAAACTATGCATAGTCTGATTCAGAAATTGTTACTATATTTACAATTTTTAGAATTTGAAAAAAAAGTTATTCAATTATCAACTTCACATTTTCAAAATTATAATAAGTTGCAAATAATTAATATAATAATATTAATTGCATTGTCTATATGACATTACCAAAACTAAAAACCTAAAATACAAACAAAATTTGCCCCGCGGCAATAGTCTTAACTTAGACGGTATTTATACACAGCCTTTTTTTGCTTGCAATAAAGTCTTGCAACTTTTTTTTGATGGCAAACGGGGGTGAAAAGAAAACGGGGTAGAAAAAAAATCACAAATTCTGTTTTCCTTCTTTTATGCTTCTCACCCCCGTTTGCCTACAAAAAAAAGTTGCAAGACTTTATTGCAAGCAAAAAAAGGCTGTGTATAAATACCCTCTTAGCAGTAAAGTCATCTCATGAATGCAAAACCCATGCGTCTGAGTGGCATACCATGTAAAAAAGACACGAAGAAATAATTGGAATAACTGCAAAAAATTATAAAAATTGCTTGTGTTTAACATTGTGTTAATGAAATCTCTTCTAGTAAAACCACAATATAGTCGTCGTTGAACTCAATGCTATTGTGGCGCATCTCGTTAAGTGGTGTGTCATAGTTGTTTCGAGTGTAACGTGGTGTTTCAAAAACCTCAGGTTCGAATCCCACAGCAGACGAATATAATAAAAAATTTTCTATATAGAGACAATTTAACAATTTTTCAAAAAATGTTAAACATATAAATATATTAATTGTGTTTATATATTGTTGGACTGTATATTTTATAACTGAATTTTAATTTAGTTCGGTTTGAGTCCATATTAATTATTTCTGAGAAATAATAATTGTTGTACAATGAGAAAATCTGAAAAAAAATCAAGTGACAACACAGGCTAAGTGGAGATGTCGACAGCTTTCGGAAGATGCCACCCTTCCATCATCAGCACTCCTTCGATTGCCACACACTTAATGTGTGTCAGATTAAAATTAGCCATTTAAATGAAACTTTTGAAGAAATTAAGAATTGGAATTACTCCTCTTTGTGTTGAATAACCCCTATTCACCATTAATTCGTGTTGTATTCATTTGGCAGAAACTTAATCCATCTTAACTTTTAACAGAGTTGTATTTTTCCCATTGTTAACCCTTAGTAGGACTTTTCAAATCTTGAAAAATGTCCGTTAGGTTTGAATTTTTGTTTCATATTTCTAATTCTTAGAAATATTACTAAATTGCAATGTACCTTATGAGTTGTGTATTAATTGTGTTTATATATTGTTGGACTGTATATTTTATAACTGAATTTTAATTTAGTTCGGTTTGAGTCCATATTAATTATTT
Organism: Pegoplata infirma; assembly: GCA_963921195.1. Classification (NCBI taxonomy): domain Eukaryota; kingdom Metazoa; phylum Arthropoda; class Insecta; order Diptera; family Anthomyiidae; genus Pegoplata; species Pegoplata infirma. Next base: position 124,551,718 of record OY992536.1, read on the forward strand.
CTGAGAAATAATAATTGTTGTACAATGAGAAAATCTGAAAAAAATCAAGTGACAACACAGGCTAAGTGGAGATGTCGACAGCTTTCGGAAGATGCCACCCTTCCATCATCAGCACTCCTTCGATTGCCACACACTTAATGTGTGTCAGATTAAAATTAGCCATTTAAATGAAACTTTTGAAGAAATTAAGAATTGGAATTACTCCTCTTTGTGTTGAATAACCCCTATTCACCATTAATTCGTGTTGTATTCATTTGGCAGAAACTTAATCCATCTTAACTTTTAACAGAGTTGTATTTTTCCCATTGTTAACCCTTAGTAGGACTTTTCAAATCTTGAAAAATGTCCGTTAGGTTTGAATTTTTGTTTCATATTTCTAATTCTTAGAAATATTACTAAATTGCAATGTACCTTATGAGTTGTGTATTAATTGTGTTTATATATTGTTGGACTGTATATTTTATAACTGAATTTTAATTTAGTTCGGTTTGAGTCCATATTAATTATTTCTGAGAAATAATAATTGTTGTACAATGAGAAAATCTGAAAAAAATCAAGTGACAACACAGGCTAAGTGGAGATGTCGACAGCTTTCGGAAGATGCCACCCTTCCATCATCAGCACTCCTTCGATTGCCACACACTTAATGTGTGTCAGATTAAAATTAGCCATTTAAATGAAACTTTTGAAGAAATTAAGAATTGGAATTACTCCTCTTTGTGTTGAATAACCCCTATTCACCATTAATTCGTGTTGTATTCATTTGGCAGAAACTTAATCCATCTTAACTTTTAACAGAGTTGTATTTTTCCCATTGTTAACCCTTAGTAGGACTTTTCAAATCTTGAAAAATGTCCGTTAGGTTTGAATTTTTGTTTCATATTTCTAATTCTTAGAAATATTACTAAATTGCAATGTACCTTATGAGTTGTGTATTAGCCTGGGTCGTATTCCAACAAAGTGCTCAGATCAACTATTAATAGTGAAAAAAAGTTGGTACAAGTAAATACAAGCAATTTAAAACCAAAATGAACAAAATCGGTCCATGGCTTCCGTTCTCGCATCGCGGGTCAAAATTGCGGTTTTTGAAAAAATGGACATAATTTAAAAAAAAAAAATTAAATATTTAAAAAAAAATTATTTAAAAAAAAAAAAAAAATTTTGTATCGCATTAATTCAAAGATATTTAGAAAAATTTTGTTTGTTTTTTTCGGATATCGATAACCCACCCAAACGTGAGGCCAAAAAAAACTCACATTTTTAACATGGAGCTCAAAACTACTTTTTCACTATTTTAAAAATTTAGTGAAACAAAATTTTTAAATATATTAGTTTATCCACTTGATATCATTGAATACATCTCAGTGATTGTAGAAAAAAATTCTTAGTTAAATTCTTTCGTCCAGTTGGTGTGTGGAGCGATTTTAATTTAGGGGATTTCCAGAACATGTGTTTTTATCGACATTTTTGACTAATTTGTAGTTGTTAGCAACATTTTACTTAAATTAACCAACTTTTTTTGTTCAAATGGTTGTTTTGGACCATAGTAACTCTGCTTTGAAATAATAGGCTTTTTGGACAACGTTAACCCTTGCCGGCACGGGGTTAAAAAATTCCTCCAATGAAATTTTTGAAAATTCCTCACTCTAAAATCGTGTATGTGTTTAAATAATCAACAATTGCGCACTTAAGCGGAAAATGCTTAAAACTAAATAAAATAAAAAAAATGCAATCCGAAATTTCATTACGTCTTCGTCGTTTTTATTGTGTAAAGCTAAAAGTGAAAAACATATTATTTAATATGTCAAAAAAGTCCATTTGACTATGAGCAAAAAAACAGCTGTTTGAAATTTTTTGGGCGTTCGTTCAACAAGGGTTAAAGATGTCCTTCATGAAAACTTTGTATAAATTTGTAATTGTTGATTATTTAAACACATACATGATTTTAGAGTGAGGAATTTTCAAAAATTTCATTGGATGAATTTTTTAACCCCGTGCCGGCAAGGGTTAACGTTGTCCAAAAAGCCTATTATTTCAAAGCAGAGTTACTATGGTCCAAAACAACCATTTGAACAAAAAAAGTTGGTTAATTTAAGTAAAATGTTGCTAACAACTACAAATTAGTCAAAAATGTCGATAAAAACACATGTTCTGGAAATCCCCTAAATTCAAATCGCTCCACACACCAACTGGACGAAGGAATTTAACTAAGAGTTTTTTTCTACAATCCCTGAGATGTATTCAATGATATCAAGTGGATAAACTAATATATTTAAAAATTTTGTTTCACTAAATTTTTAAAATAGTGAAAAAGTAGTTTTGAGCTCCATGTTAAAAATGTGAGTTTTTTTTGGCCTCACGTTTGGGTGGGTTATCGATATCCGAAAAAAACAAACAAAATTTTTCTAAATATCTTTGAATTAATGCGATACAAAAAAAAAATTTTTTTTAAATATTTTTTTTTTAAACATTTAAATTTTTTTTTTTTAAATTATGTCCATTTTTTCAAAAACCGCAATTTTGACCCGCGATGCGAGAACGGAAGCCATGGACCGATTTTGTTCATTTTGGTTTTAAATTGCTTGTATTTACTTGTACCAACTTTTTTTCACTATTAATAGTTGATCTGAGCACTTTGTTGGAATACGACCCAGCCTATTGTGTATTAATTGTGTTTATATATTGTTGGACTGTATATTTTATAACTGAATTTTAATTTAGTTCGGTTTGAGTCCATATTAATTATTTCTGAGAAATAATAATTGTTGTACAATGAGAAAATCTGAAAAAAATCAAGTGACAACACAGGCTAAGTGGAGATGTCGACAGCTTTCGGAAGATGCCACCCTTCCATCATCAGCACTCCTTCGATTGCCACACACTTAATGTGTGTCAGATTAAAATTAGCCATTTAAATGAAACTTTTGAAGAAATTAAGAATTGGAATTACTCCTCTTTGTGTTGAATAACCCCTATTCACCATTAATTCGTGTTGTATTCATTTGGCAGAAACTTAATCCATCTTAACTTTTAACAGAGTTGTATTTTTCCCATTGTTAACCCTTAGTAGGACTTTTCAAATCTTGAAAAATGTCCGTTAGGTTTGAATTTAAGGGTTAACAATGGGAAAAATACAACTCTGTTAAAAGGTTAAGATGGATTAAGTTTCTGCCAAATGAATACAACACGAATTAATGGTGAATAGGGGTTATTCAACACAAAGAGGAGTAATTCCAATTCTTAATTTCTTCAAAAGTTTCATTTAAATGGCTAATTTTAATCTGACACACATTAAGTGTGTGGCAATCGAAGGAGTGCTGATGATGGAAGGGTGGCATCTTCCGAAAGCTGTCGACATCTCCACTTAGCCTGTGTTGTCACTTGATTTTTTTCAGATTTTCTCATTGTACAACAATTATTATTTCTCAGAAATAATTAATATGGACTCAAACCGAACTAAATTAAAATTCAGTTACATATAAATATAATAATATAGAATCACTGATGAAGCTAAAGTACAGAAAATATGCATAGTCTGATTCAGAAATTGTTACTATATTTACAATTTTTAGAATTTGAAAAAAAGTTATTCAATTATCAACTTCACATTTTCAAAAAAAGTTAGTTATTTTAATTGACAAAAAACAACTGGCTTATGTAATAAAAACTACTTACATTTGTAGTCATAACAGCTTACGTGTAGTAAAAATAAAATAACCAACATATAATTTTTTTTTTCAAAACATTTTTCAGAAATGAAATTGAAGACAATTTTTTTTTTTAAAAAAAGTTGTGAAAAATAAAAAGAACGAAAATTTGTTTTTATTTTTTGGAAAAAAAAAACTTTGAAAATTTGTCGGAGATAAAAAAAAATTAACTACTTTAAATAACTGTTACTACATTACAGTACTTTTTGTTAGATATTCAAAATAAATAACAAAAATAGTTGTTTGATATTTTTCATACAAAAACAACTGACTTTTTAGTTGAAAACAACTAACTACTGTAAAATATACAAACAACTAACATAATTTTCTGAGTGTAGCGATTTGGCACAATTCAGATTTGTCTCTTCTTTTATCTTCCCAGTGCACTATAGGAAATTTTACCCTTTTTTTTGGCCAAAATTATTTACAGCCAAACGGCTGGACCGATTTGAATGATTTTTTTTTATTTGACTTTACCGTCCAACCTGAATCAAATTACGTCGCGTAAGGCGTAACGCCCAAAAATTTTTCGTTTCTAATATTTAAATGTGAGTTACCTAAATCAAACGGACGTAAAAATTTCAAATTTGACGTGTTTGTTTTTGTTTTTTTTTACGTCTTGCGCTACGCATTTGATTCTGGTTCGACCCTTAGGAAATCTCTTTAGAGGGAGGGAGTGAGTCTTAAAGTTTTTCATACACTCAAAAAAAAAAAATTAGTAAAGTTACCTAAAAAGTTAACTAATAATTAGTTCCAAACAGGGTTCCCGGGTTATAAAATTCCGCATCTAAGATTTTTTAGATCCTTGATAGATTATCTGGTTTTCTAAACTGTTTTTACTATTTCTTTTTTTTTTGAGTGTACACTAACTTTCGAAGATAACAGTAGACATTTATTTTAACAATTTTAAGAAGTGTCAAACAAAGCTACTTTTTAATAAGGATTTTATTCAAAAATTTGATTTTTGAGTTATAAGTCCTCAACTACATTTCAAAATGACACTACGGGCAGCCGTAGATGAAGCAAGAGCTAGGGGCTCAACTTCCCTATTTAGATCCTTAGAGATTTCTGCTGTAACTCGTATTTTTGTTCTCGCAGATTTGGACAAAAAAGTTAATTGCGGTCGACCAGGTTTCGATTTAGTGGAGGCAGGCTGCGTTTCAAGTTTTCTTAGCCAAGTATTACCTTTAAGCCAAACAGCATGCTGTCTTTCAAAAACTTTCAAACTCCTACAACTTTTAATCCTTTCTATTTATATTTGAACAAAATATTCTTAATTCCTCCTTTATATATTGTTTAAAGTTTTCGAAACAATCACTCTCAGCAATGTATAAAAAAAAAATGGCCAGAAATAGCGGCTCCTTATCCACCTTTGTTTTATTTCTCTCGCCATGTATTAAATAACTCTGAATTTGGCACTCAGTAGTCACCTGAAAAAATGCGTTTTTAAAAAAAGTTTGCACATATCCGACCTTGAAATTTAATAAATTCGGAAGGTAATTGATTGTCCTAGAGAACTTTTATGGTTTTATAGCTAACATATGCTATCATTTTTTTTAAAGTCAAAATAAAATTCCAATTTATATTTCAATAAGTTCATCTTAAGGTCACTTCAATTTTTCCAATTGAATCGATCTAATAGATGAGTTCACCAACATTTCACTATTTATCGTTAAAGTACTCACCTTCGACATTATTTTCCATTTTTTAGTTTTTAAAAACTATAAATTCTTAATATAAAAACTTTTGTTAGAAGCTATCACAAAATTCACTGCACTCAATCGTTATTTTATAACTGATTAAGAAATTGCAAGAAAAACTACTGATAAAGTGACAGTACATCAATTCTGTCGAAAATTGAAAAAGAATTGTTTACTTTGTTAAGTTTTTTTTATATTAAAGTAAAAAAAAATAGTGTTTGCAAAAATTTTAATTTTGACTTTTGGCAAAAAAAAGGGTAAAATTTCCTATAGTGCAGTGGGAAGTGCCCGCTAAAGAATATTTACACTAGAGATGCGCGCGTGACACGAATTTTTCGTGATTCACGCGTGATCGTGAGTGAAATTTATTTTTACTCACGTGATCGTGAGTGCGCGTGATTAGGAAAAAAAAATTCGTGCGTGAGCGTGCGTGAGTAATTTTTGTTTCGTGAGTTTGCATGATTGTTTTGTGCTGTTTTAAAAAGAAAACAGGTAAAAAAATTTTCATTTTATTAAATTAAGAGGGTAGGCGCCCCAGTAGGCTAGTTGGTAGCGTGCTAGCCTATGAGTCTGGGTGTCGTGGGTTCGATTCCCACCAGAGGCCTTGGTCTGTTTCGCTACAACGAGATGAAGGTCTTTGTTACCAGTTCTCGGTTAGGTAAAGTTAGTATATGATTTGTAATTATATGGTAATTCTTAATAAAAAAAAAAAAAAAATTAAGAGGGTAATTAATACAAAATTGTGATTTAAATAAATGTTTATTATTGTTTTAAGAAAAATAAATACTTTTTGTGCAAGAAATCGAAAAAAGTAAAATAAAAATTTGTTAATTTTAATTTAGTTACTCAAGTGAGCGTGCGTGAACGTGAGCAGAAAAAAACTATTTCTTGCGTGATCGTGCGTGAGCAATATTTTTATTTCGTGAGCGTGAGCGTGCGTGAGTCAAAATTCACTCACGCGCCCATCTCTAGTTTACACACTAGGGTGGTTCATAAAAACAAAAGTTGGATTTTTGTACGGGCCACCCGGAATATATATTAAGCACCGTGAGAAAATAATACGTGATTTTTTCAGAATTTTTCATTAAGGTCGCTACCGGGCCCTAAACATTGGGTCTAAAAAAAAAGTTCACACAATGAAAAAATTAATTTTTTGATTTTTATTTTTTTTTTTAATTTTTATTATAATTAAGCTTGATTAGCTTATTAATGACAAAAAGTTTAATTTTGGTCCTTCAAGTATTTCAGTTCCAAAAGTGACCATGAAAAAAAAATTTGTGGATGATTAGGATCTTACTCTAAAAAAGTGACATATATGAACCAGCCTATTACAAACACATATATTTTGTTTAAATTGCGAATGTGATTATTGGATGGACCGATTTTGTTATTGTTTTTGTCCAAATACGATTTGCAATGAACAAAAATTTGTTTTTCTATTTTACGTACATTTAAAAAATTTTACTTTGTTTTTTATCTGCAAAAAAATAATATTACCGGTAAAAGTCCGAATAAAGATAATGGTATTTTATCGGTAACGGTATTTAATTTTTTTTTATTTCGGTATTGGTAACGGTAGTCACTATTAAAGGGTTTTTAATCGGCAACGGTATTGAAAGAGTAACGGTAGCCAACACTGGTAAATATGGGAAATTTTTTAATATTGGAAAAGTGTTTTTCAAATTCCCAATAAAATTACCTAACTTTTGTAAGAAATCCGAACTCGATACGATCAAGGATACCATCAGGACATTAAAAGGAAGTTAAAAATACCCTTTTTTTGGTTATGTCCTTATAAGTATCCGAATTTTGCAAACTTCCTGTTCAAAGCAGATATGTAAAGTCCCAACAAACCAAAAAATAATACTCTGTCATCAGTAATATAATTTTTTATAAAAATTGTTATAGATTATAGATTATCATTATAATGATAAAAGAAATTTTATCATTAAAATATCTAAATAAAGTCATTTATGTTTGTTTTGAAAGTTTGGCTGGAAATTAAAAATTTTATTTATTTGTGAAAGCAGTCAAAAATTTTAACAAAATATTTTTATTTTCTTAAAAAATTTATGTTATTGGAGACCTTATTGCGAAAACTGCTTTATACCAGCAATTTTCATCATTCCAATCATGCAATGATTTAACCAAAGCACTTTGGCTGAATTTTCAATTTTGGCGGCAAAAAGTCAATTTTTCAAGTATAGATTTTTAAAAATTTTTTGATTGTGTTCAATTCCCAATATATTAATAAGAAAAAATTTAAGAAAGTTATGATAGTTGGCAACACTGTCGATGTGTAAACAGCTGCTAATGTATACAGTTTTTATAACACGTGTTGCAAGTTGTGAAGCAACCAAATTTTAATAAATCTATATATATATTTTTTAAATATATTTTGGTTAAAAAAAATGTTGTGAATATAAATTTTAATACTCGAGGTGAGTATTTTTACGAATTCTTAACATATTTGGAAAACAATTTATTTCGTAGTTATTTTGGAGTTTTTTTAGGGGTTATTTTTTTTTGAAATTGTGAATAGTTTTATCGTCTTTCGTGCACAGAAAATAATATAGAGAAAAGCAATTTGAGTAATCACTTGTTTAAATTTTTTTAAAAAAATTGAGTAATTTTTTAATTGACGCAATTAAAATATTTACTCAAAAATTTAAAATTAAATTTGAGTAAATAATTTAATACAAATTTAATATTTTTTTTATTTTTTTTTTTATTCTCTTGGTGTTTTGAATTCTCATTTAGTTTATAGTTTTTTGTATATGTATATGATAGTTTGAAATCATCTTTATAAAATTTTCCTTTGTCTTGAAGACATAAGTATATTTGCTAAAGTTTGAAAAAGCAATTGTTTTTAAAAAAAGTTTGAAAAAGCAATTTTTTTTGAAAAAAAAAATTCGAAACTTTTTAAAAAAATAAATTGATACATTTTGAGTAAATTTTTACTTGACACAATTAAAAAGTTACTTAAAAATATTGAACAATTTTGAGTAAAGTTTTAATTTTGTGAATTAATAATTTACTCAAATTTTTTATTAAGCATTTAATAATTGTTTATTAAAAGTTTACTCAATACTATTAAATCGTTTACTGGTGCAAAATTGAGTAATTTTTTACTCAATAGTATTAAAAATTTACTCAAAATTTTTTTTTTTTATTTTTTTCTGTGTGGAGTATAACTAACCTGACCAACCATCCCGCTTTTGGCGGGATTATCCCGCTTTTTGAAGTCTCATCCCGCCTTGATTTTCCATCCCGCTTTTTAAGCAAAAGTCCCGCTTCATCCCGCTTTATCCCGCTTTTTGACATTTAGAATAGTAAAGTACAATTTATAATTTTTTAAATAATACTTTGAGTAAGATTGTTCTGTAGTTTTTATACCATCCACTCTAGTGATAGAGGGTATATATAAGTTTGCCATTCCGTTTGTAACACCTCGAGATATTGGTCCAGGACCCCAAAAAGTATATTGTATATTCATGATCCTCGATCGATTTTAAGACGATCTAGCGATGTCCGTCCGTCTGTCTGTCTGTGGAAAACACGCTAACTTTTGAAAGACTTTACGGAGGCTCATGAAGTTTGGCATATATGTTGGGCATTTACCTGGTCAGATGGTATTGCAATCCAGCAAAATCGGTCCAGTGCACATTGGTTCCAAATCAAAATCTAGCTGGACAAAAGTCCAAAAATTAGTGTCCTTAAAATTAAGAATTAATAGTGCTAGGGGCAAGCTAAGGGTGTGTTCTTATCAAACTAATAACCATTTTTTGGAATTAGGTCTTTAACTTTGTTAAATATGCGAATGAAATAACATTTTTGGTATCCAATATTTAAAAAAATAATGTATGTATATATAAGTGTTCAACTAATACCATCATATTATCCATGTTACATCAATGGTTTCAAAACGGTTTATGTACAAGAAAGCTACATATTTATACTTATTCTGGACAATAATAAGAAATTTATTATCGATCTTCTTCTTACATTTTTTTAACTTGGAAGTATGGTCAATAATAACAATATTTTTGAGGACTTATGAAACTTCCGCAGCTTGCCAAAACCGAATCCAGGCATATCATGTCGAATTACTACATACAACTTATAGGTTATTTATTACTGAACGTTGTCATGCAGAAATTTCTTGCAGGTTTTTGCAGGTTTAAAATTAATCACAGTTTATATGAAAATAGATTTTCGCCAAAATTTTTCTTTCTAAATAAAGTATCGAATTTTTGTAAGTTTTTGATAACTTTTAAGTATTAATATTATGCTTAGCTTAAATAAAGCATTAAATGTGATGTTTCCTATTAAACCGCGGCCAATTACACACTTCTACTAAATTCAAAAATGTCCGTCCGTCTGTCCGTCTGTAGAGGACATGATACAGTCCAAAATAAAAGAGCTAGACTTCCGAAGTTTGGCACGAATATGTCTTATATTACTCGGCAGGTTAAGTTTGGAAATGGATAAAATCGGACCAAGGAAAAAAAAGTTCCCCCTTGAAGAACTAAACCAACGTAATAAAAATCGCATTTTTTGCAGGGTTTTTTGTACTTTTGCTAAGCAATTGCAACATTCTTCTCTCTGATGAAGTTCGAAATCGCAAGGGGAAGGTGCTCCCTAACGTCTTCCACCAACCCCCCCCAAAAAAAAAAACGCCCCTGGATTTTTTTTATATTGTTTTTTTTTTTACATTTTGGAGGGTATAAAAGATTCGGCACAGCCAAATGTAACACTCCCACTGTTTTTTTATTTTTTTTTTTACATTTTGGAGGGTATAAAAGATTCGGCATAGCCGAATTTAACGCTCTCACTTGTTTTTTTCAATTACACTTCTCGACAAAAATTTTTTTTTTTTTTTAGAGATTACAAAACTTTCAAAAAATATGTTTTTGCATTTCATAATTCTGTTCTGCACATAAACCATTTTTGTCATTAATGAATTACTGAAATTAGAAAAAAAATAAAAAGTTGTCGATTAGTGTAATCGACAAAAATTTAAACATGTTTTTTGAACTCAGCGACCCCAAAAACATATAAAACGATGATAAAATAATTTTGTCCAGCTAGATTTGGACTTGGAACCACTGTGCAGTGGTTCAAAAGTTATGAGCAAAAGACTGAATTTCGGCAAGGGTTTTTCGTGAATTTACGAGATAAAAAAACTAACTTTCGACAGGCAGATCTGAGGATGCTGAAGCAGGGCATATATATTTGTCGTTCCCCAGGCCTGGCAAAATCAGTCCAGTTATTAGCAAAACCGTGAATATCAGATTAGTTTCACCTTAAATTCACGTGTTGAAAACCCATTAAACATGTTTTAAAAACATTGGTAAGTCACAAATATTTTAGAACGTATTTTTGTCACTCAAAAATATTTCTACACTAAAAAAACAAAAAATACACTCGAAAAAAATTTTACACTCAAAAAAAATTTTACACTCAAAAAAAAATTTTGTAAATTATTTTTTTTTTCAAAAATTACTTAAAAAAATTTTTTTACACAAAATAAAATATTTCTAATTAAAAATGTTATTTTTTCACGTTAGAAAATTTACTATCACTTAAAAAGGGCACTGTGGAGGGTATTTTCAGATTCGGCCAAGGCGAATTTAACTCTTCTACTTGTTTTTATTTATTTTTGATCATATAAATACAGTAACATTTAGAATTTTTTACCGTGTTAAAAAAATGTAAAGGAAATTACTTCTAAAATTGAGTTATAGTAAAATTGGCCAATTTTTGCATGAAATCGCATTTTATTTAATGTTTTCAACGGTAATTCAACAATTCTGCAATTTTCGAAACACATTTATTTATAGAGTTTTATATGGGCTTTCGATTGGCATTATATGTTTCTAGAAAAAATTCGGAACTATGTATGTGTAAATTTTCCAAATTTAAAATTGATGTAGCAAAAAATAAAATTGTGCAATTTTCGCATGACATCGCTTTAAATCTTTCGAAAGCAAGAATATTTTCAACAGACATACAGTCAGAAAGACGGACGGATATCACTATGTCGACTTAAATACGATTGAAAATCATTAATTTATATACTTTATGGAATCCTACACCGAAAAAAATTCCTGCCTTATATGTACGAAAACGTTCGTACATTGTACGAAAAATTTCGTTGATTCGCACCACGAAATTCTTGCGTACAATGTACGAAATGCACGAAATTGTTTCGTAAAATAAACGAAATTGTTTTTGTATTTTACAAAAAAATTTCGTAAAATAAACGCAATAAATTTTTGTGTTTTACGAAAATTTTCGTAAAATAAACGATTTTTTATTTTTGTTTTACGAAATTATTTCGTAAAATAAACGAAATATTTTTATTTTTACGAAAATTTTTTGGTAAAAAAAAAATCCTTAAATTAATGAAATTACATGTAAAAATTCTTGTTTGAGAATAAGAACAACGTTTTCAACGTTTTGACAGCAACATTTCCAAGCAATTAATTGTTTCTTTTTAACAAAGACTTATGAGATTTCATTCATTATTTACAGTGATTTTGTTTTAGGCTACGTTCACACTACAAGAACTTATGATGATATGTTGAGATGATTTTTTTGGAGGACCACCTTCCCACATGTAAAAAAAAACTTATATCATCAAGCCTCAAATTTTATTTGATCCGATTAGCCTCAAATTTTAATTGAGCCTTAAAATAAATCAAAACCAAGAGAGAGCTTTTAAGTCGGCTGTGCCGAATTTTTATTACCCCAAATATTAAAAAAAAAATATCAGAGTTATCATTATTGAAATTATTTCTTTATACCCACGACCACAAGGCATTTTCTAATCCCCTGGGACGAAGCTCATTACTTTAAATTTTTTTTGACATAAAAATGTTTCATTTGTTTAACAAAACAACAAAAACACTTTAAAAAAATTGAGGTTTTTTGCCCACATACGAACTTAACCTGCTGATGACCACAAGACTTGTTCCGTGGTATCCGTGTTTTATATAGACGGGCATTAATAGAATGCCTTAGAATTTATCATGGATCAATAAAACATATACTTTATGGGGTCCCCGACCGATATTTTTTTATTATACCCCAATACTGTAGTTGGAGGGCATAAAAACACCCTTTAAGCATGCATTTAAAGATTTGAAGGGCTTGTTGTAAAAACTCGATAAGCAGCATTTCATTTTATGGTGGTTTTTGCCATAAAACGTTTGAAATTATAATAAAAATAGATCTTTTAAAGAACTTTTATACTCAAGATACTTGTACGAAGGGCTTAAGCAAAACTTCTGCCAAAAATCTGTCAATAGAACATCAGTAGAAGGCGGAAAACACCAAAAATAAAATGTTGCTTATCAAGTTTTTGCAATAAGCCCTTCAAATCTTTCTTCTTTTTTCATTTTTGTAAAATTTCAAAATTCTTGATTATTTTTTTTCGTGATATAAAGTCCTCTTTCGTATATTTTACGAAAGAAGTTTTTACGAATTATTTTCGTAAAAATACGAAAGTCTGTACACTTTTTTTTGTAATATGCAATCAACATTCGTATATTTTACGAAAGAATCATTTACATTCTTTTTTCGTTACTTTCGTAAAATTACAAAAGTTTTTACAACAATTTTTTCGTAATATGTAGTCAACATTCGTAAATATTAAGAAAAAAATATTTTCGTTACTTTCGTAAAAATGCGAAATGCAGTACTAAAGTTTTTCGTAATATGTAGTCAACTTTCGTGTATTTTACGAAAATAAAAAGTACGAAACTTTTTTTCGTAAAATGTTGCATGGATTTTTTTCGGTGTAGGACCTATTTCCGACCAGTTACAAGCGGAATGACAAACTAATATATATTTACTATCGCTAATTGAAGGGTCCCGCTTTTTAGGTCAAAATCCCGCTTTTTCAACCTTTCCATCCCGCTTTTCAGTCAAAAACAGTTGGTCAGGTTAAGTATAACTCAAAATGTTAACAATTGTTAAAACATTTTTATACATGTAAATCTTCGTAGAAAGCTCAGGTTTTATTGTATATTTATATGGTATGCCAATGGTTCCCAACCTTTGATTCTCGCCCCACTGGGGGGCAATCTGAAGCTTCCAGGGGGGCAATGAGCAAATTTTCAAGACTTTTTTAGTCAAATTAACTACAAAAACAATTTTTATTAGCAAAATTAACTACAAAAATTTTGTTAATCGCATAAAATTTTCTCTAAAAACTTAGTTTAAATGCTTATTTTACAAAATACTCTGCTAAACCAGTAGTAATTTTTCATTAGAAACAAAAATTAGAAAAATTTGCAATTTTTTCTTGAGTGAAGGGGGGACAAGGCAATTTTTTAACATAAAAGTGGGGCATGGCGTAAAAAAGGTTGGGAACCATTGTGGTATGCGAACGATTTTATGAGTTATTAGCAAAAATGTGAATTTTGGATGGTTTTTTCCGCAAATTCGCGTGTTGAAAAACACACTAAAAAGCTACAAAAATATTTTACAGTGTTTCTTTCATTCAAAAAACTTTTTATTCTCAAACAAAAAAAAAATTACACTAAAAAAAAATTATACACTCAAAAAAATTGTACACTCAAAAATTTTTTTTTTATATTATTAAAAAACGTAATTTCCTTAAAATAATATTATTTTTAATAAATTACTATCACTAAAAGAGTGTTTTTCTACTTGAATGTGTTTTTCAACAATTGATCCAATTCTGTCCAAAAATGTGACCGAAGCCGAATAATGGCCGAATAGTACTATTTTGCCTACCGAATATTCAGTCAGACACTTCAAATTATAAAGGAAGATTTTAATTAAATACAGTTTTGTGAGCATTAATTTTTTTCGAAAATCCCCCTTATGGGGGGGGGGGGGCACTAGAAAAAGGGGGCTTGGACCGCCTATTTTTTCTCAAATCGAATATTTCGACAGTAGAACCCTGCATACCAAATTTGGTGAGGCTAGCTTGTCGGGAAATAGTTTTTGCCGCGATTTGGGGTTTTTCGGCCATAGTTAGGGTGACCATTTTTTTCTGAACTCAAATCAGTACGCACAAGTTTTTATGTTTTTTTTTCTAGAAATAACTCTCTGAAAACTGTTTTCTGTACACTCAAAAAAGAAATATTGTAAAACTTGCAAAAAAAGTGGTTAAAATTAGCAAAAAAAACTGTAGTTTTGGACATTGCAAAAATTTTGGTAATATTAGCAAAACCATTTTGCTAATCAAAAAATTAGAAAAAATGGTAAAATTACAAGAATACCATTTTATTTTTGTAAAAAATCAACCTTGTAAAATTATCAAAAAAATATGGTAAAATTACCAAAAAAAATGGTAAAATTGAAATAGATAAAAAAAATTTGTAATTTGGTAAAAAAAACTGTTTTATTTAGTTTTTTTTTTTTCTCTGATTAGTAGTTGATTTAAAATTTAGTGAATATACTAAAAAAATTTTTTGCCTGTTTTTGAGCACCACGTTCCTTAAATGAAGTAATAGCGGCATCAACTATTACTTCAGCTGTTGGATGGTTTCTTCGGCTTGATGGCATCTTCTTTTGCCTTCTTCTCAGCAGCTGTAGTTGCAGTAACTGGACTTCCAACAACACCAAAATCCAAAATGATTTTTTTTTCACTTAAACACTTTAAACAAACAATTTAAAGAACAACACTTCACTTTTTTTATTTTTTTTGCGTCATTTTGTTTAGCTTAAGTAGAACAAATGAGAATTGCGTAGTAGTCTACACAAGAAATTTCTTACATTTTCACGTAAAATTTGTAAAAAATTAACAATATTTTTATCGAATTTTTAATTTTTTTCACATGTATTTAAAAAAAAAAAATAAAAAAAAACTTTTGGATATTGAAGAATGGATATCTAAGTATTTGTTAAAATTTAAAAAAAAAAAAAAATTCAAAATTATCAACTTTTTATTAACAATTTAGGTGGCAAATTTTAAAAAATTTTCATATAAAATTAGCAAAAAATATGGTAAAATTAGCAAAAAATATGGTAAAAAATACTAAAAATTGTGTAGCTTATTTTTGAGCGCCCATTCAGTTGATGGATGGCTACTTTGCTATGGTGTTGGCAGCATCATCTTTTGCCTTCTTCTTGGCAGCTGGACTTTTAACGGCAGCAGAATCTGCAATGATTTTTTTTACACTAGAACACTTTAAACAATTTTTTTTTCTTAAAACTAAGAAAAAAAAAAAAAAATAAAAAGTATTACCATTTCTTTAAGGAAAATACTAATTTTTTTGCTAAAATTATAGTAAAATAAAAAAAAACTAGCAAGAAAATATAGTAAAAGTACCAAAAAATTGTTGTATTTTACCAATAGTAAATTGCCAAAAAAAAAACTGTAAAAGTTAAATTTTTACAATTTTTTTTGCTAAAGTTTGGTTGAAGTAAATTACAACACCTTTTACTAATATTTTGACTAAGTTATTTTTTTGAGTGTAGGAAACACTGATAATTTTTGAGAAACATTGATGATTTTTCCAGCACTGAAAAAGTTTTGCTTAAACTACTAAACTTGGGGTCAATTAGTATTCAGTAAAAACAACTGTTAAAATCAACTGTCATAAACTGTGTCGTTATTTTGCGGAAAATTTTGTTGACTACAAACAACTTAATTTTTCGGTGCAGAAAATATTACAAAAACCCACAGGTTTTGTGAATAAAAAGTACACATATTCTGAGGACTTTTAATTACTCTTCCTTTTAGAAAACTTCCGAGATAATAAGCAATTATTTTTTAAATAGACCTGATGTTCTGAGCGCTTTTTCCAATAAATTCGTATGACAGTACCTCATCGAGCATCTATGAATCATTTTATTCATCCAATTACATTATCATTCTAAAAAAATATAAAAATTCCATCATCCCGTGAACTTTTCGTTTTAGTAAACCTCAGAGATTCTGTGCGCTTTTTCATATAAATTTATGAAGATCAAAATAACCTCACGCTCAGATACATTTTTGCGTTAAGGAACCTCTTGATTTTCGAATTCTAAGCTCTTTAGAATTCATTATAAATTATCTGATTGTCAGAATTAAGTCATAAAAAACTACCTTGAAGACTTATTTTAAGGAAACTCAAGTTTTTGTATAGACTTTTCGATTAAAATTTTTTTATGTTGAAATGTTCAAAAATCAGCACAATCAGTACATATTTCAAAAAATCAGTACAAATCAGTACAACGTTTTTTGGTCAGTACACGTGATCAAAAATCAGTACATGTACTGATCAAATCAGTACATATGGTCAGCGTAGCCATAGTGCAAATGTATGTATGCTTACAAACATATATTAATAATTGTATTTTTCAGTTTGTTAATATTTTATGGTGCGTTATTAGGTTTCATCATAAATTTGGATATTTTGTGGATGTGGATTCTTAGCTGGAGCTTTTTTAACAGTAAACAACGCTTGACTTTCACAGAGTAAGTTTCCTATTAACATATTTTACGAAAAATCTCAGAAGATCTGAGTCTTTTTAATAAGAAAAATATCTCAGAATCTGACATTTTTTCTATAGAAAGCCTCAGAATTTTTTCTATAGAAAAAGTCTCAGATTCTGAGTCATTTTTCTTATAGAAAAAGTCTCAGATTCTGAGTCATTTTTCTTATAAAAAAAGTCTTAGATTCTGAGACATTTTTCTTATAGAAAAAGTCTCAGATTTAGAGACATTTTTCTTAATGAAAAATTCTCAGATTCTGAGACATTTTTCTTATAGAAAAATTCTCAGATTCTGAGACATTTATTATAGAAAAATTCTCAGATTCTGATATATTTTTCTTATAGAAAAAGTCTCAGATTCAGGTTTTGAGTCAATTTTCTTTTAAAAAAAGTCTCAGATTCTGAGAAATTTTTTTTATAGAAAAAGTCTCAGATTCTGAGAAATTTTTCTTATAGAAAAAGTCTCAGATTCTGAGAATTTTTTCTTATAGGAAAAGTCTCAGATTCTGAGAAATTTTTCTTATAGAAAAGGCTCAGATTCTTAGAAATTTTTCTTATAGAAAAAGTCTCAGATTCTAAGACATTTTTCTTATAGAAAATGTCTCACGTTTTGAGAGATTTTTCTTATAGAAAAGTCTCAGATTCTGAGAATTTTTTCTTATAGAAAAAGTCTCAGATTCTAAGGCATTTTTTTCTTTTAGAAAAAGTCTCAGATTCTAAGACATTTTTCTTAAAATAAAAGTCTCAGATTCTGAGACATTTTTCTTATAAAAAAAGTCTCAGATTCTGAGACATTTTTCTTATAAAAAGTCTCAAAATCTGATACTTTTTCTATAGGAGAAATGTCTCATAATATAAGACTTTTTCTTTAGGAAAAATGTCTTACAATCTAAGACTTTTTCTATAGGAAAAATGTATCAGACTTTGAGACTTTTTCTAAGGGAAAAATGTCTTACAATTAGTATTTTTTTTTTTGAGGAAAAATTTCTCTGAATCTGAGATCTTTTCTTTATGATATATATTTATGATAAAATAATGTATATTTTCGATAACAGCAAAATTTAATTTTAACTTTTATATTTTTCTGAAGCTGGGAAAACTTTACGAAAATCCAGAGCCGATGAAAGTGTAAAAGGAACAAATCAATGCTGTTTTACTGTTCTTCATTTGTGTAATTTTTATAATTTAAATTGTTATTTATTATTGATGTAAATTATTTTAAGTTAAAAAATGCAATAAAAACAAAAAATAAAAAAAAAAATTATTAATTTTAGTATCATAAAAAATATTATATTTTTGGTTTATATTGATATCGAAACGATATCATATTTTAATGGAATAATGATAAAATAACGATAAAATTCCAGGAATTTATCGATTTTATTGTCGCGCTGCTTAAAATTATCGATATCATTATATTGTCAATATTTATTTGAATATCGATATTATGACGATAGGTATAATCTTCTTCTCAGCTGCTAACCCTATTATTTTCGTATCATGTACACCAATACCCCGGTTTGCGTCGTTAATTGGGACCGAAGAATCGCGACGCAAACCGAAACGACGCAAACCGAAGCACGATTTTCCATACATTTGTATTGAATTTTATTTAATTGGTTTCGAGATTCATAATTTTAGCAGAAAAATTAGATTTTTCAATAAAAAATTAAATTTTTTTGTATTTTTTTTTTGAAAACAGTTTTAATTAAAATAAAAATATAACAATTCATTAGAAAAACGTAAAGAAACATAACATAAACATAAAAATAAAATATTTAAAAGCAAGTATAAAAGCAAGCATTGTATAAACATTTTCATATTAACGACGCAAATCGAAGCCCTAACGACGCAACTTCGAAGTCAAACTGAAATATAAACGGGAAACCCCCTTTTTTTGTTTTAGCTTTGTACACACATTTTTATATCAATGACGCAAATCGAAGCACTGGCGACGCAACTTCGAAGCCATGCGATGCAAACTTAAACCAAAACGACGCAACTTCGAAATCACAGAAATTTGAAAACGACGCAACTTCGAAACGACGCAAACCGAAGCGACGCAAACCGGGGTATTGGTGTATAATATTATTCTCGGACAAACTTATCATTGATATTAGAATATTATGATATAAAAGCAATATCTTTTGGTTTGTTGGGGTAGACACTACAATAAGGAGAACCTGGGGTTAAAATCCAAAATTTATTGAGTATATCTAGAAATATTTGTAAAAGAAGTCAACATTTTTTACCAAATCTGCAAAAATTGTACACACTCAAAAAAAAAACTGTAAAGTTAGCAAAAAATGTAGTTAAATTTAACTAAAAAAGCACCTGGTTTTGAACCTACTAAATTTCTAGTTAATTTAACTAAAAATATTTAGCTAACTTTTCGTAGAATGAATGTAGCAAAAAAAGCCGTAACTTTAACTAAAAATAAGCTGAAAATTTTGTAAAATTTTTATGTACATATTTAGTTGAATTCAGCTAAACTTTTTGTTACTTTTTTGTAAAAAATTGGAAGTTTGTTAAATATTGGTTTTAAACACTAACACTTCACTTATTTTTTTCCACAGCATTAAGTTTAGCTTAAGTAGAACTTATTAGATTTTCATAGGAGGCTACACAAGAAATATATAAAAAAATTTCACTTAACAAATATGTTACGAGAAATCAACAAATTAATTAGTAAAAATTCGTAAACTCAGTTTAAAATTCAACAAAAAAAAATTAATTCAAATTTTGTTCAAAACTAGTATTTCCGTAATTTGAACTTAACCCAAAAAAGTAGTTAAAACGCTGATTTTTACTAAAAATTTGCTAAAAAGCCAGAAAACTCGACTTAACAAAAAAGAATTTGTTAACTTTACAGTTTTATTTTTTTGAGTGTATGAAAAAATTTTAGTCAAATAAGATGATTTTCGGTTAACCGAGAAACCGGTTTTCCAAAAAGATACGGGTATTTTATTTTCAGCCCCACTCTCAGAATTTTTTGGTCCGGTTAATATAGCAGTTTACCCTTGTTGTTTTTTTCTTTAACGGGAGTATTAAATAGTAGTAACATTTTCCAGTTTTAATTTTTAAATTTAAAAAAAAATTGGCCGTACCATAGAAAAATAAAAAGTCTATTTTAACAAAAGTTTAATTAGAAAATATAAATTAAATAGAAAAATAAAAAGTCTATTTTAACAAAAGTTAAATTTTAAATTTGAAAATTTCTATACATTTTTTGAAAGTCGATTTAAAAACAAAAACAATTTGTATGAAAATAAAATTAAAAGTCGATTTTAAATTTTTTTTATTTTTTTATGTGGTAAGGCTGATTGCTTATATTTCACCTTTATTTTTTTATTTTTTACACGTTAATATCTTTTATTTTCAATTGCGTAAAAAAAGCCACACCCTTCAGAAAATTATAATTTATATGCTTTATACACAGTAAAAAGTATAAATATTTCAGTAATTAAAGTCGGAGAAAGTTTTTTATATCCTCCACTTAGGGGTAGAGGGTATATATAAGTTTCTTATTCCGTTAGTAGCTTATTGAAATATCGGTGTGGGACTCCAAAAAATATTGATAAATAAATTATTGATCAGTGATCGATTCTAAAACATTCTAGCGATGTTGAAATGGCGACTAACACTTAACATATTTACTTGTTGCCCCGAGAAGTTTGGTATTGTATTTGAGAGATATCGGTGCAGCGATACATTCAACATAACCTTAAAATACAAAATGCTTTAATTCGGCTGCTGGTTGACATATGTGAACAGAATAGAACACTGAATGGTGTTTAAACAAGTACAAACATATTTTTTTTTTACAAAATAAGAAAAAAGTCGCCGATTTTTTCACCAATTTTTTTTTCGCGGAAATTTTTTTTAATTTTTTTTCAAAAGTAATTTCTTTTTTAAAGAAAGTTTTTTTCAATAATCTTTTTTACATTTTAAAGGGTAACAATACATTCGGCAAGGCCGAATTTAACTTTTTTACTTGTTTTTTTTTTTTTTAATTTCTGTTGAACACAATTTATATTCGATAGTCACTTTTTACACTTAAGTATTTGCAATGAATTTTTCCATCATTAACATATAAATTTGTAAACTTAGAAAAATTAAATATTCAACGCACCATTATTATCAGTTTGATGCGAATTTTGCAATGCATTTACGTAAGTATCCTCAGGAAACGATGCATCGCCTTTGCCCAGAGCAATACACGCAGTGCAGCACAATGCCGATAGTAGAATTGTTGAATATTTTGACATGTTTACGCGGTTTGATCATCGACTTCCACGCGGATTGAAAACAGAATCGACAATAAATGTAAAAATAAAACGACCCCCTATATAAAAGTTTTCTTTTTTAAGTAAAGTTTGAAGCTCAATATCGATGCAGACATGTATGTAAATATAATATAATAATAAATATGTATTTATGTGATTGGTAAGTGCAGGTACTTCGTTTTACTAACTTACGCACAACGAAATTCCAATTTCTTTAAATGTGAAAAAATAGCGGGTCACGTATGAAAAAAAAAAAAAAAATACAATAAAAGAATGTGACAAGCAGTATCACTCGTTTCACATAGAGTTCGATCAATAGCATTTCGAACGACTGAACATGAATACATTTAATTTTCAATATCAATTGTCGATCTGTTTAAATACTTATTTATACTTTTTTTCATATTAACAAATTCAGGCTACTATATTTTGTGGAAATAGTTTTTGTTTTTTATTATAAATTTTATAAAAATTTAAAAAAAGAATACACCAAAACAAAAAAAATATATATAAGTATAAATAAATATTTAATAATTTTACTAAATTCTTTACAGTTGTTTTCGATACTTTTTTTTATTGTCTTTGACATTTATTTGTATCTTCATCAGTAAGGGAATCACGTTCATACTTTCGATGGTAACACAATTAGCCATTAATGGCAGATAAGTACGTTACTGACTGACCATTTGTGTTGATTTTGTCAAATACAGTACCGTGCAATAAGCAGTATATTTTTTTTTTATTTTTAAATTTTCACTTTAAACAAATCAATCTCAATTTTTTTAATGAATTGACTTTGTGATAAAATGCAATTTCAAAACCAGATTTTTGAAGCCCAGTGAAAAATGATACATGTATGATCATTAGAGTGCCTAGAACACACATAATGCCATGAAATATTGCATGGAAACTAAGGTTGGGATAGTGTTGTGTGAGATTTTAAGCAGCAGTATTTGGAATCGCTAGAACCCCTCATTTTGTGAGGTTCGTAAAAAAAGTGTATGACCCAAAAAATGGGGGAGGTCGGCTAGGATCTATGGGTCGCCCATCGGGGTCAAAGTTGGGCGTACATGGAAAAAAATAAACAAAAGGCCCCACAATTCCCCTGGTTTTGCCCCTAGAGAGGTCAAATGTAAGACCGGCCCCCATTATTTTTTTGCCCCAAACACTTTTGCCAAATATTCCTAAGCCCTATCTGCTATCCTTAAGGGGGCTCCCATACAAAGGTTGAATGTTACAACATATTTGCTCCTACCTCTCTAGCTGTCCTAGAAGTGACCCTAGAGTAGGGTTGCCATCCGTCCTCTTTTCCCCGGACACCGTCCTCTTTTTTAGGGCGTCCGGGGCAGTCCTACTTCTTTTTTAGAAAGTGTCCGGGGTTGTCCTACTTTTTGCACTTTACCCGATAACATTTTTTTTATTACTTTTAAACTTTTGAATTATTTTCATCGCCATATTTTCGCTTATCAGCAGTAATCTCAACTTTTTGAGAACAAAACCAAGCTCTTTGTCTCCCGCTCTTAATATTTTGGAACTTTTTAACAGAAGGTACGAAAACTGTTAGACGAGGAAAATACGATAATGTTAAATTAACATTGTTGGTTTGACAAATAATGCTAACTTTTTATATCGAAAAAGCGCTTAATAAATTAAAAAAAAATGTATCAATTTATAATTTTTATGTTAATATTATTTAGGAAATACCTTTAAAAGTGTTTAAAACAAATTGTCAGCAAATAAAAAGTCATTGGATTTCCCGATAATCCACAAAAAAAACTTTTTTTAGAGCTAGATGAAAAAAAAAACGCTAGCTTTAGTCTGAAAATCGCCAAACTGCAACACTTTTTTTTTGTTTATATCGAACTTAAGGGATTTTTTTTGGTTTGATCAATCGTCCAGTTCGATGGCGGACTTAGCAAAGGGAATTTAAGAGCGGCTTTAACAGAAGAAGAGCGAGTTCAGATCTCTTTAGTATTGATACTCTTTGACAAAACGCACAAAAATTAAAAAAAAAAACGCTTCAAATTTATTATATTTCGAGTAAAAATTCACTCTAGGTAGTGCGAAAATAACTACGTTAGCATCAATTCTTATCAGCTGTTGTGTGTCTTAAAGTTTGCTCTTCGAAAAAAGATTTGTATATCAAAAATTTCCATTACAAATTTAAAAAAAAAATAATAATTTTAAGAAAATTCCTTTGAATTTCCAAAAATTCCATTTGTATTTCAGAAATTTCCAATTGCATTTCAAAAGTTTCCAGTTGTATTTTAAAATTTTCTAAATGCTTTTCAGAAAAATCCGTTTCAGAAATTTCCAATTAAATTTAAATAATGTCCATTTATGTTTCAAAAATGTCTAAATGCTTTTCAGAAAATTCCAATTAAATATATTTCAAAAATTTATATTTCTATTAAAAATTTTTCAAATGCTTCGCAGAAAATTTTGATATGCAAATAAAATTTTTTTAAAAGCATTTAGTTAATTATATTTTGAGTAGGTTTTTTTCTAGCTCGAGGTCATTAAAACTATGATAATCTCATATAATAATTTTCAAGAAAAAATTTTTCTGTTTTAAATTTATTTATGTTGGTCATTTTTTGCAAGACTTAATCGACACGTGTTTCGGGATTTGTCTAATCCCATTGTCAAGATTATTTAGCAAAAAATAAAAACCCTGTACTACAAGTAGCAAAGGGTCTTTAATGACAATCGTTAATGATCAAACTAAATAAAAATACATATTCGACTCTATTTCCATTGGGAATTAGAAGACGAAAATTGTACCATCGTAGTAAGGTCACGATCATCATCCCGAAACACGTGTCGACAAAGTCTTGCAAAAAATTACCAACATAATAAATTTAAAACACAAAAATAATTTTCTTGAAAATTATTATATGAGAATATCATAGTTTTAATTAGTAAAGGAAATAATGACCTCGAGCTAGAAAAAAACCTACTCAAAATATAATATTTTAAAGGTCGAGTACAACAATTTTTATTTTTTAATAAAAATTAATCAGAATTTGAACTTTTAGATAATTTTTAAATAAAAATGGACATTTCTGAAATACAATTGAATTATCTAAAATTCCAATTGAATTTATTTAAATTCAATAGTAATTTTCTTAAAATCATTGAGAAAATTTTGAAATGGAAATGTTTAAAATACAAATGGAATTTTCTGAAATCCATTTAGAAAATTTTGAATTACAAATAGAAAATTCTCATATACAATTAAAATTTTTGAATTATAATTGGACATTTTTTTAAATTAACCAAACATTTTTGAATTAAAAATGAATATTTCTCATATATAATTGGAAATATAGTTAAACATTTTTTAAAATTGAAAATTTTTGAAATATAATTGGTACTTTCTGAAATAAAATTGGAAGATTTTCTTTTATGTATTTTTGTGATTTTTTTAGTGGAAGTGAAAATTGTTTCCTTAAAAAAATGATTTTTTTTTGCATATTGTGTCGGGCAGTTTACTTTTTTTTAAGTTAATTTATTAAAAAAAATTGTCCTCTTTTTTGGGTCAAATGTCCTCCTTTTTTGAGGTTGGCGTCCTCTTTTTCTCAAAATGGAAATGGCAACCCTACCCTAGAGGAATCAAATATGTGACCGACCCCCAATATTTTTTCATCCCCAACATTTTCTTATAACATACCTACCCTCTATCTTCAACCGTTATGGTGGTCCCCATACTTTTTTTTATTTTTCCTTATTTTTTTTTTTATTAAATCACATCCTACCGGTCCAACGGTGCTTCCTAGAGGGGTCATTAGCAAGACCGACCCCCATTTATTTTTAGCCCCGAACATTTCATCTGAACATACTAACTCCGGTTCTCCAATTCCTAAGGGGTCTCCCACTCAAAATGACATTTTTATAAAATTTGCTCCCACCGCTATAACTGGCGCAGGGATGACCCTAGAGAATTTAAATGTACAGTGCCGGTCAAAAAAATAGCACCAATGACAAACTCTCTATTCATCCAATTAAAACAAAATATTATGTGTGTATTCGTTTAAAGTAAATAAGTAATACTCTTATACTAAGTATATACCCCTTAAATGTTTTTACTTTTTCCAAAAATTGTGGACGGTTCTTTTTTAATGATCGATATTTTAAAAAAACTCTGAATCACTGCAGTCAATAAAATAGCACCGAATGACAAAATTTCATTAAAAAAATTAATATTGTTTAAATTATTAAAATAAAAGTGTTAAATATTAAAGGAAGATAGTTTTTATTTATAAAAAAATTAATTCATTACAAAATTTGATGTTTATTTTCATAAAAATAGGACGTGGAAAGCATTACACTCCTCAAAAACGTGCTTTTGTAAAAAATATAATTTCTGAACATAAACCATATTCTGAAACAGGAAAATTGGTTGGATGCGCTTAGAAAATGATTGAAAATTCAACAAAATTAACTTTAGAGCTTGAAAAACTTAGTCACAAGCGACGTCAGTTACCATTAATGGTTAGGTGTTTGTAAAGACAATGCAAGAAGGCCCCATTTACGGCAGCTCCAGAGCTAAAAAAGGACTGCAAATGCCGAAAAAGTTCATCGAAGATTACAAAACAACAAAATTAACGCTTGTAGATTCGAAAAAGTGCGTCTACTCCCACTTAAGCATGCTGCAAGTCGTTTGAAGTTTGCTAACATTGACTCAGAATTACCAGCTTAAAAGTGGATCAATGTTCTATGGACAAATGAATCCATTGTTGTTTTATTTGGAGACATGGGAACACAAACCTATGTCAGAAGACCCTATAACGCGGAATTCAGTCCAAAATTCGAAATAAAAATATCTTAAAATGGTGCTTATGGTGTGGAGGATATTTTACTACTGTGGAGTGGGGTTCATATATTGGACCATGGCTCACATATTGGACTAGGACAATCGTGGATAAACACTTAACGTTTATATCATCCAGAAAGTAATGTTACTATAAGTTTCTGAGCAAATGCCACTAATTTAGGTCTTTTAGCACGTCATTTACCCAAAGCATGACGGGAAATTGGCATAAAATTGGTTCTGGACAATAATGTAAACGTGATGGAATGGCCTGGTCAGTCCCCAGATCTAGATCAAATCGAAAGTTAATGGACAGATATAGAGAAGGGAGTATCTTGAATACAACCAACTTGTAATGAAGCCCTTTGGGTGGCTGTTTGGCAAATCTGGAACTTAATTTCGAATTAAAGATCCCAAAATCTCTTGAATTCGGTACAATAACATTGTACATAGGTAATTGTCAACAATGAGCACTCGACAAATTTTTTTTTAATATTTAAAGATATCACAACAATACTGAATTTATAATCCATTCGTTTTTCAAATTTAAGAAGTTAATTTAAATACAAAAAGTACTGTGGTGCTATTTTTTTGACTGAGTCTTTTTTAAGTTTTTTTAAAAACTCTGAAAATTTTTAATAAAATAAAAAACCAAATTAGCCTTTTCTTATGTAATATTGTTGCACACTCTTGAAAGTAACTTATGACACGTTTTCAGTGACATAAGTTTAAATTGTTAAAAAAAACCCAACGAAGAAAATTTTGTTTTATCCTGGTGCTATTTTTTTGACCGCAGCTGTATGACTGACCACCAATATTGTTTCATCCCCAACATTTTTCCCAAACAAACCTACCCTCCATTTTTATGCCTTAAGGGGGTCCCCACACACTTTTTAATTTTTTATAAAATCAGATCTTATACTGACCCCCAATATTTTTTAGTCCCAACATTTTCCCCAAACAAACCTACTCCTTATTTTTAAGTCTTAAGGGGGTTCCCACACATTTTTTATAATTTTTATTTATAAAATCAAATCTTACCGCTCCCATGGTGGCTCTAAGGAACGGGAAATACAGACTGACCCCCAATAAATTTTGCCCCATACTTTTTGTTCCAACATACCTACGCCGTATTTCCACTTTGTTAGGGTAATTTTCCCAAGTGTTTGGACCGGAACCAATGAAATTTGTTCCGAAGCGTGAAAAAAATGTTGGTGTCTCAGCTGTGACGTAGTGGCTTAAATCATTCTTTATATTATGAGTTCTGGATTTACTTGTTTCGATTCCATGTTAATTATTTTCACACCTTCGAATCCAACAACGGGTACTGGATGATCACGATCTTTGTTGCCACTTTCGTCGCTATCCCCGAGTTATAATCTTCCCCGATATCATCGTCTTATTTTTCTTCGCTGTCAGATAACTCTTCCTCCTTGCATTTGCCATTTTTCATTTTATTTCACAAGAGATATTCTAATGAAATAGTGCAACAGCTTCAACACTGAGATACCAAAGATGTCAGAGAATCTCTTCTCCAATCGTTGAGACACCTTATTAATTGAAGCATAATTAGCAATCGCTTTAAAAAAATTCAAATCATTATTTGGAGGTTCTATTGCTTTATTAGCGCTAAACCAAAATTTCACGAAAATTGTTTTTGGTCAAACCTAAAACATTTTTAGGCAATATATGCCTTTTGCCATCCATCGAGCATGACTGATGGGTCCTGGTGGGCTAAAATGATTATTAGGAATATTTTCACCAATGTATAATAAAACAATTTCAAGAAACTCCTTGAAGTCGTCTCTGGGTCGGCAGTCAACATACCAGCTCTGGACTAGAGCTGGTATGTTGACTGCCACTTTCTAATCTTCTATGCCAGGACTGTATGGTTTGTCTTTTATATTTTCCCATTACTCTTTAAAACGCTCAAACATTGGCACTCCTGGTCCAGACGATTTGCCGAATTTGGTTTCAAACACTTCTTTTAATTGAAGTTCATTAATATGATGTTTGCAAGGCAGATATAGGGGGTCAGTCTGAATTTACCGTCCCTAAGAGGCACTATGGGAGCGGTAAGAGCTGAATTTATAAATAAAAGTGTTGCTAATTATTGTACTTTTGTAAATTCTAAATACTCCAACGTTGGGTTCCAGTACCATTACGAATTTGGTTTTCCTAAGGGGAGCACGCTTATAAACTAAAAATACGCCGTAGGTATGTTCGGAAAAAATGTGGGGGCAAAAACTAATGGGGGTAATTCTGCATTCCCTATCCCTAAGAGGCACCATGGGAGCGATAACATCTGATTTTATAAAAAATATAAAAAAATGTGTGGGTACCCCCTTAAGGATTAAAAATAGAGGGTAGGTTTGTTTGGGGAAAATGTTGGGGCTGAAAAAATATTGGGGGTCAGTCATACATTTAACTTCTCTAGGGTCACCCCTGCGCCAGTTAGAGCGGTAGAAGCAAATTTTATAAAAATGTCATTTTGTGTGGGAGACCCCTTAGGAATTAGAGACAGGAAAGTGGTATATTCAGAATAAATGTTGGGGGCGGAAAATAAATGGGGGTCAGCCTTGCTAATTAGCCATCTAGGAGGCACCATTGGACCGGTAGGAGCTGATTTAATAAAACAAATTAATAAAAAATAAAAAAAATGTATTGGGACCACCCTAAGTGTTGAAGATAGAGGGTAGGTATGTTCTAAGAAAATGTTGGGGTTGAAAAAATATTGGGGGTCGGTCATACATTTGATTCCTCTAGGGTCACTTCTGGAACAGTTAAAGAGGTAGGAGCAAATATTTTTAAAAATTTAACCTTTGTATGGGAGCCCCCTTAGGGAGTGGATATAGGGCTTAGGTATGTTTGGGAAAAGTCTTTGGGGGAAAAATAATGGGGGTCGGTCTCACATTTGATCCCTCTTGGGGCAAACCCAGGAGAGCTGTAGGGCTTTTTGTGGATTTTTCCCCTCTATGCCCAACTTTGACCCCGATGAGCGACCCCTAAATCCTATCCGACCTGCTCCATTTTTTGGCCCATGCATTTTTTTTACGAACCTTACAAAATAAGCGGTTCTAGCGTGTCGAAATCGAAAACTCGTGCACCTTCCCACCCTTAATATTCAAGAACAATATATAGAACAGTTCTATATATTGTTCTTGTACTTATGTATATGGACATTTCCATTTAACTTTTCATTTGTTTGAAATTTTGGTTTTTTGGCAAAAACTTTTTTTATTTGCATTGAAATGGCTATCTACTGATAGAAATGCATAAAGGACTTCTAATGCAATTAGCTTACAAGCTTTTAAGGCAAAAAATCTTAATTTGCGGTAGTTAGCGACAATCAAACTTCAGAAATGTGGAAAAGTCGATTGAAATTTCATAAAAATTATGTACTCTTTGGCCTATTGTACTTGCGCCGTCCAACGTATTCTTCGAAGATTTAAAATATATGGTCCATACACTTGTTCAAAAAAGATGTATTTATGAATTTGATGTGCCATCAATATTAAAAAAGTTATTTAGTGGTAACTGTTTGAAATTAAAATTTCTTCATTTTCAATTTTTCGTCGTTTTTTGATCAGGAAATTTGCGCCGCTTCATACTTTTTAAAATCTGATACGCAAAATGATAGCTGTCGTAATTCCCTACAATTTAAAACCGGTCCCATGAATGTGCCCTCAATGGGAGTGGAGTACTAGCTAGACAAAGGTTGAGAGACAAAACGTGAAAGTCATCAAAAATCCACTTTTTTGCGAGGTAAATTCGCAATATTATTTAAAAGTGCCCAGCACTTCGCGTGATCCAAATATTTTTTGAGTTTTTATAATAAAATCGATATAGCGTGTTAAAATTTTGATTAGCAAAAATTTTGCAAAAATCTGACATTTCACGATTTTAAAGTTTTGCTTGTATTTTCACGTGAAAAGAATTTAGATTTAAAATATACTTGTCAGACGATTGCTTGTTATGCGTATTATGGATCGTGTGCAAAAATTGGGACTTAATGTAACTGTACGCTGAAGACGCGCCAATTTTGTCTCCAGATAAACCGCCAGGGCACACCCAAACCGCTAATAGAAATTAACTTCTATAAATGGTAATTGATAGTACTTATGAAGCTTTATCCCAAAACTGAGCGGCATTCATAAATTTTGAAGATTGTGGATTTTATGCATCTCTCAAAATTTCATTAATCAGAAATTTCATCTCTTTAAAAAATTTACAATTTTGCATAATGCACAAGCTTTTTAACTAATTTGAAGGTGCTAAACCTGAATATGGCCTTTAATTTGGTCCATCATCTTTAATTTTCACGTAAATCGCTGAAAACGCTCAATTTTGTCTCCAGATAAACCGCCAGGGCACACCCAAACCGCTAATAGAAATTAACTTCTATAAATGGTAATTGATAGTACTTACAAAGCTTTATCCCAAAACTGAGCGGCATTCATAAATGTTGAAGATTGTGGATTGTATGCATCTCTCAAAATTTCATTAATCAGAAATTTCATCTCTTTAAAAAATTTACAATTTTGCATAATGCACAAGCTTTTTAACTAATTTTAAGGTGCTAAACCTGAATATGGCCTTTAATTTGGTCCATCATCTTTAGTTTTCACGTAAATCGCTGAAAACTCGCCAATTTTGTCTCTACATAAACCGCCAGGGCACACCCAAACCGCTAATAGAAATTAATTTATATAAATGGCAAGTGCTAGTGCCTATGAAGCTTAATCACAAAACTGAGCGGCATTCATAAATTTTGAAGATTTGGGATTTTATGTTCTTTAAAAAATCAACACTTTGTTTTATTGTGAAATATAATATTGAGAAACATTAATTTTTAAACTACTGTAATTTTTGCACTATTGGAGATAATTTCATAAAGTTTTCTTAACTACATAGCAAATTCTTTACAGAATTCAGAAAATAATTTCCTAAAATGTTTAAACTACATAGAACTTAAATTTACGCAAAATAGTGGAAATGAAGATATTAAAATATACTTTAACCGCTAATATTTTGATATATATCCACCAAAATATATATAATTAAATAAATTTTAATAAGGGTTAGTATGCAACATTTATAAACGTTAAGATTATTAAATTCTGATAAAAATTGTAATTTTGAGATTTTTTTTAAAATTGTAATTTCAAACCGCCATAACTTTTGCGCCGTTAGGTGAAAGTTCTTCACGCGAACGGATTTGAACTCACTAAATGTATGTTAATACGTGTACAAAACGATTTTGATGTGCCTTCAAAAAATTTTTTTATTTTTTTTAAATCCAAAAATCAAAAGTTAAATGGAAATGTTCATATATTGTTCTTGAATTTTATCAAGAATAATATATAGAAGTGGATATTCAAAGTCCAAATGCAAAAAACGTTTTTGCATTTTTTGCATTTGGACTTTGAATCAAGAACAATACACTCAAAAAAGAAAGTTTGTAAAATTACAAGTAAAAGGTCTTGTAATTCTATTTTACTAATATTTTTGTCTTTTTACAAAAATTGTTGTATATTTAATAAAACGAAAACTACAGTTTGCTTTGTAATTTTACTATTATATGTTGGTAAATTTATTTTACAAATTTTTTAGGTAAATTTACAAAAAAGTGAATTATTTTACAAATTAAAAAAGTATTACAAGGTGTTTAGTTTTTTTACACAAGAAAACTGTTATTGTACAACAAAATTTTACTTGATGTTATTTAGTCTTTCTACCAAAAAAATGTGTTATTACAAACAATTGTTTTTTTTTAAGATCGTTTACAAGGTTTTCAGTTTGAAATGTATGTACTGAAAAATACAAAATTCCAATGTAATTTTACAAATTTTATTTTATTACTAGAATTAATGTTGTTTTACAAAAAATAATTATTATTCAACAATAGGACACGCAAAAATTTTCTAAGTTCAGATTTTTTTTTTGCGTTTTGAAGTAAAAATTTTAGTTAAAAATATTTTTTTATAAATAAAAAATTTCATGAAAAAATGTTGGAAATTTTTTAAGTTCAACTCATTGTAAGCTTTAGCAAAAAAATTTAATTTTTACACCATTTTTTGGTAATTTGCGTTAAGTAAAATACCAAAATTCTTATGTGTTTCTACTATACAATTGTTCTAGTTTTTTTTTTTTTTGTATTTTTACCATTTTTTTGGTAATTTTACCATATTTTTTTTTTAAATTTGGCACCTAAAATGTCAATAAAAAGCTGTCAATTATGAAAAATTAAGTTTTTCTTATTTTAACAGGTACTTAACATCCAATCTACAATATTCAAAAAAAAATTTCCGATTTTTTAAAAATACTTGTGAAAATAATTAAAAATTCAAAAAAAAAAAATTTATTTTTTGACTAATTTTTCCTGAAAGTATAAGAAATTTTTTGTGTAGCCTCCTACGCAATTCTCATATGTTCTACTTAAGAAAAACGAAATGTCGAAAAAAAATAAAAAAGTGCAGTGTTATACTTTAAAAAGTTTGTTAAAAGTGTTCAAGTGAAAAAAAAAATCATTTCAGGTTGTTGAAGTGCTACTCCAGCTGCCGAAGAAGAAAAAATAAGATGCACCAATGGAAAAAAACCTTTACAAATATGTAAATATACCAAATTTTTTGTAAATTTACAAAACAAATATGAAAATTTAAAAAACAAAATTGTATACTTACGAAAAAAGTTGTAATTTTACAAAAATGAAGTAGAAAATACAAAAACAATATTTTAAATTTACAAATTATTTGGTTAAACTACTGTTTTTACGGCAAAAAAAAAATGGTATATATACAATAAAAATTGTAAATTTACCACTTTTTATTGTAAATATACAAGTTTTTTGCCATAAAAAACAGTAGTTTAACCAAACAATTTGTAAATTTACAATTTTGGTTTTTGATTTTCTGCTTTATTTTGTAAATTTACAACTTTTTTTTGTAAGTTTACAATTTGTTTTTTAAATTTAATTTTTTTTTTCAAATTTAGAATTTTTGTTGTAAATATACGTTTTTTTCAATATTTTTTTATGGTAAAAACAGTAGTTTAACGAAATAATTCGTTAATCTACAGTTTATGTTTTTCATTTTCTATTTTTTCTTTGTAAAATAACAACCTTTTTCTGTAAGTTTACAATTTTGTTTTGTAAATTTACCAAATTTTTTGTAAATTTCCCAAAAAAATGTTCACCTCGAAGTTAATATTTTACAAAAAAATTGTAAATTTACATTTTCTTTTGTTAAATCAATTTACAAATTATCCCCGTAACATTACGGGGATTCTTGCTAGTACATTAGAGTGTCCCTTATTTTGGAAATGTTGGAAATGTTGAGACGGTACCCCCTCATTTTTTTCCTTTTGACTAAAAAATAACTCAGCAAAAATTTTACGCCCCTACGACTACGCCTTCCCTACGCGACGGGGCCGTAAAGAGCGGGGCCTTAAAAATCATTTTTCCATACAAAGCAAAAAAATTTTTTTTTGATTTTAAATTTTTTTGTTATTAATTATAATATTACTTGGTTATCTTACTCACGACAAAAAATTTGATTTTGGTGGGATGAGGCTTTCAGTTTTAAAAAATTTTTCGAAAAAAAAAAAATTTAGAGCTTTTGGGGTCCTACAGTAAAAATTTTTTAAAAATTTTTTTTTTTTAGTTTTGACAAGCAACGGTTTTAGTTGCAATGTTGCTTTTAATGATATATATTCATAAAAAAATATTACTCATATCTGTGACATCTTGATCGTGTATCGAAAAACATCAAAAATGCATTTTTTACCCTTTTTTGGATCACGATAAAGATGTCACAGATA
The DNA here is from genome assembly GCA_963921195.1 of Pegoplata infirma. Classification (NCBI taxonomy): domain Eukaryota; kingdom Metazoa; phylum Arthropoda; class Insecta; order Diptera; family Anthomyiidae; genus Pegoplata; species Pegoplata infirma. The sequence goes on from OY992536.1 coordinate 124,585,502, forward strand.
GGAATAATATTTTTTTATGAAAATATATCATTAAAAGCAACAATTCAACTAAAACGGTTGCTTGTCAAAACTAAAAAAAAATATTTTTTAAAAAATTTTTACTGTAGGACCCCAAAAGCTCTAAATTTTTTTTTTCGAAAATTTTTTTAGAACTGAAAGCCTCATCCCACCAAAATCAAATTTTTTGTCGTGAATAAGCTAACCAAGCTATATTATAATTAATAACAAAAAAAATTTAAATCAAAAAAAAAATTTTTTGCTTTGTATGGAAAAATGATTTTTAAGGCCCCGCTCTTTACGGCCCCGTCGCGTAGGGAAGGCGTGGTCGTAGGGGCATAAAATTTTTCCTGAGTTATTTTTTAGTCAAAAGGAAAAAAATGAGGGGGTACCGTCTCAACATTTCCAACATTTCCAAAATAAGGGACACTCTATAGTACATATTTTACAAAACCGGCCCCGTAAAATCACGGGGATTTTATGTCATTTTACAAACTTTTTTTTTTGAGTGTATATAGAAGAGGATATTCAAAGTCCAAATGCAAAAAACGTTTTTGCATTTTTGCATTTCTTGAATAAGCTAAGTACTCTGTTTCTTACGGTGAAAATTTCACTTAGACTTTAAACGCCTCAAATTGCAATAAAACATTTAAAAATCAAGAACTTTTGACAATGATAAGAAAGAAACGATCATAACAAAACTGAAATGTCACTTTTTCACGGCAATTTAAATTGTCTTGTATAATAAAAATGAGTGAAAACTTTTTTAACAATTTCCCCTTAATTCCTCGCGTTGCCAATTTTTTTTTTTTTATATGGAGTTTGACAGATTTTTTCCCGTGAAACCGAACAGAGTACTTAGCTATAGGCGGGAAAAAACGGGAGTTGGGTGTGTCCAACATAGGGTTGCCAGACGTCCCGCATTTGGCGGGATTGTCCCGCTTTGTGACAACAATTCCCGCGTCCCGCGCGTGATTCCAAATTCCCGCTTTTTTTAAGCGTCAGAAAATAAGGAGAAGAAATTTTCTGATTTCTGCAATCAGTAGAAAAATCTACTGCTTCGTTAAAAATTGTTATTGATGTAGAAGTGAATATAAGTTTCCATAGTTCATAGAGCTTAAGCGGGAGGAATATAGTTCACTATTTTTGTTCATACACTTAAAATACTACCTCTGTCCAATCAGCACAAAAAAATCTGCTGAAAATAAAACCATATTGAGCTCAATGCTGTTTATTTTGCCAAGACAGCAGAAAAATCTGCTGATTTTTGCAGAAAAATCTGCTGATTTCAGATAAACAATTCAAACATCTAAAACGTATTTTATTTATGTTAAGAAGACTTTTTAAAAAAAGTATACATTTTATTTAAAACTAATTATAAAGCAATTGTAATTTTTTTTTACGAAAATTTTAAAAGTTTTTTTTTCAAAAATATGCTAAAAGTGTGATATTTCAAACTGAAAGTTGGTTAACAAACTTTTCCTTAGAGTTTTTTGTCTACATGTAGATTAAAAAGGGAAATACATATCGTCATTGCGCCAACCAGAACCGCTATGTGTATTTTAAAATTGTTTGAAGAGACTTAAATAACAGCTAAATTTGGTACTTTTGTGCGGGTTTTTAAAATTCAAATTAATGTAATGCAATATTATTTAAATGTTAATGAAAGAAATATTGTGTTAAAGAACCGCGAAATGTCAAAATAAAGCTGATTTGTAAGCTTCTTCAAAAAATTTTGAAAAACACATAGCGGTTTTGGTTGGCGCATCGACGATATATTGGGGAAAAAGTAAAATGGACAATATTATGCACTACTTTTGTCCCGCCAACATTTTTGAAATCCCGCCATTTTTGTAATTTTTTTGTGTTTGTCCCGCTTTTTGAAAAAAAATTTCTGGCAACCCTAGTCCAACAGTTGCGCATCTCATAAAATTGAGATTTTACAGGGAAAAAATTATAATAAAACTTGAAAAAATTAAAAAAAATTATGAAAAAATTTTACCAATAAAAAAAAAATTAAGAAAATTAAGAAAAAAAAAATTCCCAAAATAGTTGATTTTGAATTTTCTATTTTTTTATGGATAAGTAATTTCTTAATTTGTTCTTAATTTTTTTAAGTTTAATTATAATTTTTCCCTGTAAAATCTCAATTTTATGAAAAAACGGGAGTTGGGTGTGTTCAACAGTTGCGCATCTCATAAAATTGAGATTTTACAGGGAAAAAATTATAATAAAACTTAAAAAATTTTAAAAAAATTAAGAACAAATTAAGAAATTACTTATCCATAAAAAAATTAGAAAATTGAAAATAAAATATTTTGGGAATTTTTTTTTCTTAATTTTTTTTATTGGTAAAATTTTTTCTTAATTTTTTCATAATTTTTTTTAATTTTTTCAAGTTTTATTCTAAATTTTTCGCTGTAAAATCTTAATTTTTTGAGAAGCGCAACTGTTGGACACTAGGGTGGCTCGTTTTTGGGCTTTTCTCTCTGATCAAATTCTAATACCCGCCAAAAGTGTCGGTCCCCTAAGGGTAACTCACATGCAAAATATCACTCCGATCGGAGTTTATCTTCTGTCTCCACTTTGAGCCTCAAAATTGGGGTTTTCGCAAAAAAGGACTTTTTAAAAAAAAAAAAAAAAAAATTTAAGTTTTTTTATTAAAATAATTAAAAAAATATTTTTGTATAATATTTGATCGTAAATACTTAAATATGAAATTTAAAGATTTTACGGTATCATTAACCCGTTCAAACTTGATACCAAAAAAATGGCATGATTTTAGGGGCGTTCTCAAAACACATTTTTTTAAAATTTGAAAATTTTATTAAAAAAAAATTTTAAATATACCATTTTTTCTTTCTGAATTCATTAAGAGCACCTTGGAGAAGAAAAATGTGAAATATGGCGGATATCCGTCAAGCCAATTTTCGGGAATCGCGGGGGGAAGTTAGCGGATTTCAAGGAAATGTTGGTTTTGTCAATAATTTGGATTAATAAAATCTTATAAATTTCATTTTTGTGCAAATTAACGGTTTTTTGGTGTCGTGGCATTCTATTATATAACTTTAAGTCTGTCATAAAATATTACCGATCTAGGACGTCTTTAACCCACATTGGCTGGGGGTCAAATATGACCCCCGAATAAAATTTGAAGTTTAGAGCTTAAATTTTGTGCTATAATCAAGTATAAAACAGCTTTTGTGTTTTTTACCCCAACTATTATTTCGTATTATTATATTATCTTTAAAAAAATCGTTAACCCTTCTTGGTAGGGGGTCAAAAATGACCCATTCAATAAAAAATATATATTTTGTTGATATCAAAAAATTCAAGCACTATGCCTAAAAGTTTTTGCCGGGGTCATTTTTGACCCCTGGCCAATGTGGGTTAAAGATATCTTAAATATGTGAGATTTAAGGGCTGATTTAAAGTTATCTAATAGATTGCCACAAATTAATTTTATATAAAAAAATATTTACTTTTTATTGAATGGGTCATTTTTGACCCCCTACCAAGAAGGGTTAACGATTTTTCTAAAGATAATATATTAATACGAAATAATAGTTGGGGTAAAAAAAATAAAAGCCGTTTTATACTTGTTTATAACACAAAATTTAAGCTCTAAACTTCAAATTTTCCGCGGGGGTCATTTTTGACCCCCAGCCAATGTGGGTTAAAGACGTCGTAGATCTGTAAGATTTCATGACATACTTAAAGTTATATAATAGAATGCCACGACACCAAAAAACCGTTAATTTGCACAAAAATGAAATTTATAAGATTTTATTAATCCAAATTATTGATAAAACCAACATTTCCTTGAAATCCGCTAACTTCCCCCCGCGATTCCCGAAAAGTGGCTCGACGGATATCCGCCATATTTCACATTTTTCTTCTCCAAGGAGTTCTTAATGAATTCAGAAAGAAAAAATGGTATATTTAAAATTTTTTTTTAATAAAATTTTAAAATTTTGAAAAAAGGTGTTTTGAGAACGCCCCTAAAATCATGCCATTTCTTTGGTATCAAGTTTGAACGGGTTAATGATACCGTAAAATCTTTAAATTTCATATTTAAGTATTTACGATCAAATATTATATAAAAATATTTTTTTAATTATTTTAATAAAAAAACTTAAATTTTTTTTTTTTTTTTTTTTAAAGTCCTTTTTTGCGAAAACCCCAATTTTGAGGCTCAAAGTGGAGACAGAAGATAAACTCCGATCGGAGTGATATTTTGCATGTGAGTTACCCTTAGGGGACCGACACTTTTGGCGGGTATTAGAATTTGATCAGAGAGAAAAACCCAAAAACGAGCCACCCTCCCAACTCCCGTTTTTTCCCGCCTATTCAAGAAATGCAAAAATGAAAAACGTTTTTTGCATTTGGACTTTGAATATCCTCTTCTATATATTGTTCTTGATAAAATTGAGATTTTACAGGGAAAAAATTATAATAAAACTTAAAAAAATTAAAAAAAAAATAAAGAAATTACTTATCCATACACACAAAAAAAAAAATATAAAAAAATTGTGTCCGTTTTGGGGATAAAGTGGTTTTGGATAATTTACCTAAGTTTTTTAGAGCAAAAACTTTGGTAAGTTATCCAAAACCACTTTATAGGTTGTAATTAAACCAAAAACTGGCACAAGTTTTTTAATTTTTTTTTTTTGTGTGTAAAAAAATTAGAAAATTGAAAATAAAATATTTTGGGAATTTTTTTTTTCTTAATTTATTTAATTTTTTTTATTGGTAAAATTTTTTCTTAATTTTTTCATAATTTTTTTTTTACGTTTTATTCTAAATTTTTCGCTGAAAAATCTTAATTTTATGAGATGCGCAACTGTTGGACACACACTCAACTCCCGTTTTTTCCCGCCTATTCAAGAAATGCAAAAATGCAAATCCTTTTTTTGCATTTGAACTAGGGTTGCCTGAAATTTATTTTCAAAAAGCGGGACAAACACAAAAAAATGACAAAAACGGCGGGATTTCAAAAATTTTGGCGGGAAAAAAAGTAAAAAGTAAGTAATAATATCGTATATTTTAGGAAAAATTTGTTAAACAACTTTCAGTTTGAATTAGCACACTTTTAGCATATATTTCTGCTGAAATGGATATTTTTACTAAATTCTCTGTCATTTAGTTTAAGAAAATAACAGAAATAAGCAGATTATTTTGCTAATTTTACAGAAATACTTAGTTATCCTGTTTTCAAAAAACTTTCTTAGATTTTTTTTTTCAAAGACTTTATTTGAAAAAAATAAACAAAATTAAAAAAATTTATTGAATACAGCATAACTAAAAAAATAACACTTTGAAAATTTTCTTGAAAATCATTCTTAAAATCTTTTTAAGTCTTCTTAAAATAAGTAAAATACATTTTAGATGTTTAAATTGTTTATCTGAAATCAGCACACACAAAAAAAAATATAAAAAAATTATGTCCGTTTTGGGGATAATACAACCTATAAAGTGGTTTTGGATAATTTACCTAAGTTTTTTAGAGCAAAAACTTTGGTAAGTTATCCAAAACCACTTTATAGGTTGTAATTAAACCAAAAACTGGCACAATTTTTTTAATTTTTTTTTGTGTGCAGATTTGTTTTTACTAAAATCAGCAGATTTTCTGCTGTCTTGGCAGCTTTTTTCATATGGCTCAAAATGGGTGTATTTTCAGCAGATTTGCTGCTGATTGGACAAAGCTAGCATTTTGAGTGTATGTACGAAAACAGTGAACTCTATACCTCTCGCACTATGGAAACTTATATTCACTTCTACATCAATAAAAATTTTTAATAAAGCAGTAGCTTTTTCTGCTGACTCCTTAAATCAGAAAATTTGTACTCCTTATTTTCTGACGCTTAAAAAAAAGCGGGAATTTGGAATCCCGCGCGGGACGAGGGAATTGTTGACACAAAGCGAGACAATCCCGCCAAATGCGGGACGTCTGGCAACCCTAATTTGGACTTTGAATATCCTCTTCAATATATGGCTCTTGGTAAAATGATTCGACCCTTTAGATTAATTCAAAATTATGTTTGCATGTTCCACAGTCACTCAATATTTTTAACACAGGTAGTTCCACGACCATTTATACTGATTGCCTTATTTGCAATCACGCAAAAACGGCTGAAACAATTGTTTTGAGATTTTCACTACTGTTAAATATAACAGATGAAAAACTATAGGCTATATTAGAGCGTTATCAAAAGAAGCGTAAAATTGAAAGTTATGTATTTCTGCCGTTTCTGCAGTCACGGAAAAACGGCTGAGTTTAATTAATTACAATTTTTAACAATTTTTTGCTAGTAAAAAATATACATATAAACAATTTTAATTGTTTCATTTCAAAAGAAAATTTTAGGAGATAATAAAGAAAATTCTATATTTATAATGGTCAATCTTAAATTGAACATGACACAATGTCAATTTATTTTTTGTTTTATTATATTTTCTTAAGAACTACCATATAATTACAAATCATATACTAATTTTACCTAGCCGAGAGCTGGTAACAATGACCTTCGTCTCGTTGTAGCGAAACAGACCAAGGCCTCTGGTGGGAATCGAACCCGCGACCCCCATACTCATAGACTAGCACACTACCAACTAGCCTACTGGGGCGCCTCAATTTCAATTTAATTATGGGCACCGTTGATTTAAACATAAAACATATTCATATCATAATTCATTTCATTTTTAAATGCTGTTTGTTACTCAATTTTTAAGATTTTCAAATTGAGAAAAAACCAACTTTGTTGACTTTTTTCACTGTTTTATTTTCAAAATGAGATTCTTTTTGCTTGATTTGAGAATTTTTTTTCTTGGTGTAATTTTAGTAATATTGCTTTAACCTACCAACAAATGTGTTTTATGCTTTTAACCTCTTCCGACACAACGTTTTAAAACTTAACAAAATCAGTTATGTGCATAAAATATACACAGAAAAAAAAAATTGTCAATGCAATTAATTTCATTGTTAATACAATTAAACATTTAATTGAAACTGAGCCTACATTGGATTTTGTCAATACAACAATGGCATTTGTAACTTTTGAAAAAAAATCAACATCATTCATTGTTACATTAACAATGAAATTAATTGAAAAATTTGTAAAATCTAAAAATTGAATAAAAAATAATCTGAAATCTAAAAATAGAACAAAAAATAATCTAAAAATAGAAAAAAAAAAAAAATAAAATAAAAAAAAAAAAATGTCTACCGCCATCTGGCATCGAACCCGCAACCTTCGTGCTACGCGTCTAGCACACTACCACTGTGCTATCCTTATACATATTTGTATTTGACTAAACGTCATATTTAAACAGTCTACAATTAGAATGATAAAAAAAACTAAAATTGGAAATTAAAAAAAAAAAAAGTTCCGCCAACTGGCGGCGAACCCGCAACCTTCATGATTCGAAGCTAGCACACTACCACCGTGCTATTCCTCATGTATAATTAAAGTTGACTAAATGCATACATAAGGTGTCTGTGATTTAAATATGCACTTTTTGCGTTTTTAAAAATAAATAATAATCTCAAATAAAAAAAAAACAAAAATAAAAAACTGTTCCGCCAACTGGCAGCGAACCCGAAACCTTCATGATTCGAGTTTAGCACACTACGACCGTGCTATCGTCGCATATATTTGTGCTTGATTAAATGAGTTTATAAATTGTTTGTGTTATTAATGTGAATTTTGTGGAATCTTTAACAATGATTTTAATTCATGCGTTTAATTGGAAATAAAACCGGATTTTTGTCACATTAACAATACACATTGTTGATACAATTAAAAACGTTGTTGAACTAGTATTTCGTTGGTAACAATTTGTTTTGTTACTCTTGATTTTACGATATTTTTTTCTGTGTAACCATATCATTTAAATTTTATTCAAAAAATACTTAAAAAAGGAGTCATGAGTAGGTTTTTCTGACAACTAGAAAACTGTTAAAAATCTCGAATTTTCTTGTAGTATATAGATAGCATATTGGAACAAGACTTTTTTATAGAACAAACTTTTAAAAATATCGCGAGTTGGCGAAAATAACCACTTTTTTGCTCCAGAAAACTTGCTACAAAACACATGACTCCATTTTTAGGCGCAGCGACGATATGTGGCATCAATATAAAGTACTACCAAAACGTCGAAATAACTGAAAACGATTCAGTTTTGACCACCCATTTAACCCTTGTAACTGAATTAAGGCCAATAAGCTTAGACAGTTCGATTTTCGATTTTTTTTCTCTATCTTGTGTATAAATTTCACAAAAAACAAGTAGGTTCGCTTTGCGGACTCTGTGGACTTTGCAGGACTTTGGTTGTAAAATAACAAGTATTTTGATCTCATGAATTCAATTCCGTCACCAGAATTGAATTCATGAGGTCAAAATACATAGAGATTAGAAGTTCTAGTTTCTGGGTTAGAACTTTTTTTTGTGGGACTGTGTAATTGAAAATTTCTTAAGGACATCTGAACCATTCTAAGATGTGAGAACTGGTAAATTAAAAGTACTGCCTTGCAATTCTGTAGGGCGCTTGGCCTAAACATGCATTAAAAAAAATATTTTGCCACAGCTGTGGCACAGTCAGAGCTTGTATTGAATTAATTCCTTAATTCAATTTTCCGTTCTGAATTATAGTCGAAAGAATTAATTCATTCTTCACATTGAATTGAATTGAACGAATTCGTATTTATTTCCATTCAATAACACTGAAAAAGAATTCAATTCTTTTTTATTGTTCTTTAAAATGCGTTCAAAGAATTCATTCACTAAGAATCATTCTTATTGAATTAATTCTTTACTGAATTAATTCAATTTCTTCAATATTCAGTAAGAATTGAAAAATTCGTTAACCATTCAGTAAGAACGCAAAAGTTTTTAAACCATTCAGTAAGAATTGAAAAATATTTTCACCGTTCAATAAGAACATTTTTTTTTTCAAAATGAAATTGTATATTTGTCATTGAAAAAGAAGAAACTATGTAAAATAACGGGAACTCATTATAAATACCGAACTTGCTTAAAATTAAAAAAAAAACAAGTAAGAGTGTTAAATTCGGCTGTGCCGAATCTTTTATACCCTCCAACACGTTTAAAATTAAAAAAAAATCGCAGGGGCCTCTTTTTTATTTTTGGTGGGGGGTCGGTGGAGTTGGTGGGGGACACCTGTACCCCCGCTTTATATGTTTCCAAATTATTTGTTTATGATATTTACGATTAAATAATAAATTTTTGTCGTTATTTTTAATTAATTTCTACAACCACGCCCCCAAAGGGGAGGGGGGCTGCCTGAAAAAATCGAATTTCCTAGCCCCGTTGGTCCAAGCGCAGGTCTATGAACATAATATGGCATACAAATGTTACATTTGTTGAGCAAAAATTAAAAAAAACTCGTAAAAATATCGTATTTTTCAGGGGTCGTTTTAGTTCTTCAAGGGGGAGCTTTTTTCTCCCTGATCCGATTTTGTCCATCTTCGAACTTAACCTTACTAGTAACATAAGAGATATTCTTGCCCAATTTCAGGGGCCTAGCTCCTTTGATTTGGACTGCATCGTTATTTCTACAGACGGACGGACGGACATCGCTAAATTGTCTTAGATTCTATCATGGATCAATATTATATATACTTTGTGGGGTCCCCGACCGATATTTCGATATGTTAAACACAGAATGACAAGGTGAGTATATCCCCATACTGTAGGTGGAGGGTATACAAATATTTTGACCTCTAAAAAGCCGAATGTGGTGTTCATACCCGTGGGGACGGAACCCGTTTGGGAGGGGCGGGGGTTTAAAATTAAAAAAGTGTTTTTTTTTTTAATATACCCAAACGGGGTACGTCCCCAAGGGTATGAACACCACATTCGACTTTTTAGATGCCAAAATATTTTTTTTTTTAATTTTAAGCAAGGTCGGTATTCATAATGAGTTCCCGTTATTATACATATTTTTTTCTTTTTCAATGAAAAATATGCAATTTTATTTTGCAAAAAAAAAAATATTTTTTTATTGAACGGTGAAAATATTTTTCAATTCTTACTGAATGGTTAGCAAAATTTTGCGTTCTTACTGAATGGTTAACAAATTTTTCAATTCTTACTGAATGGTTAAAGGGTACTTTTCACTATCACACATTTCCATTATACAAGCGTAATTTCACCATGTTAGAGAAATATTTTTTTAAAAAATTTGGCCAGAAATTGTTCACTTATTAGATACGACTAGGTTTCAATCAAAAAAGAATCCAAAAATCTTTAGGAAGTTGGTAAATTTTGATGTGTATAATGGAAAAGTGTGTGTACCCTTAAGAAATTAAATTAATTCAGTAAAGAATTAATTAAATAAGAATGAATTCTTAGTGAATAAATTCTTTGAACGTATTTTAAAGAACAATAAAAAAGGAATTAATTCAATGAACCTTACTTTTACTGAATGGGTGGAGTTGAATTAATTCTATGAAACAATTTAAAGTAGAATTAATTCAATCGAGTACAAAATTGAATTACTAAATAAGGAATTCGCTCAAAAATTGAATTAATTCTTCCAATTCCAGGGATGCCAACTTAGTGCTTTTCGCGCTAGATCTAGTGCTTTTTGATGTATCAAAACGCGAAAATTTTTGGCCTAGTGCCAAACTAGAAAAAAGCACTAACTTGGTGCTTTTTAAATTTTCATTTGGTGCTTTTTTAAAATTATTTTTTATAGCCTCCAAACAAAGTTTGGCGGTATACTTACTTTGTTATTTCGAGTGTAACGCATCGAAATATTAGTCAGAGATATTTTATTGTTTTATGATCGATTCAAAGCAGCGACAGGCAAAAGCACTACGCGGCGTTTTTACTCTCACACCTACATGCTCTCACTCATTAAACAAAATCAAAAAAACACTATTTTTCTCCTCTCTTCTTGTTTAAAATATACTTAGAGAAATAATCAATAAAGAATTTTAATGTCAAATTCTTATTTAAGGAACATTTTTTGGTTGACCAGAATGCTTAATTTGTCACTATTCACTAAATATTACATTGCTAGACATTTTAACCAATGTCATTCATTATCTTTTTATTTTTTAAATGGTTATATGTATTATTATTTTTACTATAAGTTTCTTTAAGTGCATTGAGTATGAGAGTGCTACATGTTACACACACAAAGACAAAATATGATAGTATGTGTTTGCCTGTCGCTGATTCAAAGACATTTTTTGAATGTCCGCTTGTCTGTCTGTCTTCGGAAAGCAGTATGCAGTTCAAACTAAGAGCTAGACGCCTGAAATATGGAACGAATATTTTATTATGGTCAGTGACCATTAGTCGTATTAAGTTCGGAAAAAATGGGCAAATCGGACTAAGGGGAAAATGTTTTCTCTTGAAGAACTAAACCAACCTCTAAAAAACGCCATTCCTTGAAGGTTTTTTTTTGTATTTTGGCTTTTGAAGCGGAAAATGCATACCATGTAAAATTGTACAACGATTTATATCGGTTGCTCAAAATTTTAACCAACAAACTTATGAAAATTTTTGTTTGAATAAAAATATTATTTTTTTTTTACTTTTTTATTTATTTACAAAAAACAGTGCAGTGCTTTTTTACCCCTTTTTTTCAAGCAAATTTACGCAACTTTACCCGTTTATAAAATCAAATAGTTGGCATCTCTGGTTATGAACACCGTTACGCTAAAATTATGAAACATTTGATTTTGTTTCGTCGATTTTCTAGACGCAAGTAATATGTAAGTATATTCAAATGTCAACAATATCTTTAGCAATAAATCTGTAGTATTTCATAAAAATCAATTTTGGTTTTAATAAACACATGTGTGTGTTTGACTGGCGCTAAACGTGATTCGAATATAAAACTTCAATTAAAAAAAAAGTTTCACTTCCATTCATAATATGAGCACATTACAGCCCTACTTTTACACAAGAAGCCTACAAACGGCAACATTAGGTAAAGGATGAAAGTTTCTTTATACAGTCAAACCCGGTTATAATAAACTCCGAGGGACCAGTAAAACTAGTTCGTTAAACGAGCAGTTCGGTATAAGCGGGGTATATTTTTTATCAACCTAATTTTGTTTTTAAAAAAATAGATCCAAATTTATGTTATTTGATGTTTTTTCGTAAATAAACAACTTATTGGGAAAAAAACATTAAAAATATACATTAGTAAATTTTATCAAAATATAACCAAAAATTTCCAATCTTTTGTGAGTTTTATAAATATGATTGCCGCACATTAAAAAATATTTATGGAGTTCGTTATAAAAAAGTAAATACACATAAAATTGTATTCGTGGGACCATAATAAGCAGTTCGGTTAAACCGAGGATTCGTTATAACCGAGTTCGTTATAAAAGAAGTATTTTGTGTTGAAAATTGATGCCAAAACGTCGGGATTTTAGAATGAGTTCGTTATAACCGAGTTTGGCTGTATATTAGGGATGCCAAACGAGATTGACATTTACAAATCCCGGGATTCGGGATTTTGAAATCGAAATCCCGGGATCCCGGGATTTTTCGGGATCCCGGGATTTCGGGAATTATTAAAATTAAACTTTTTAACGTTATATTTAAACAAAATATATATAATTTAATATTTAATTACTTATTTATCGTATTGCACTGATACAAAACGATTTAAATCTTAGAAATATAAGCATTACGAGTTTAACAGATTCTACAACAAAGTTTAGCATATTTTGATGAAAAAGAATATAGATAATAATTAGATATTGATGTCAATATTCTTCAGCCACATAACGGCATCTGGGCCAGCATTTAGGAACAACTTAACTCAACTGGTACTGCTCCAAGTCTGTGGAAGACACGATGCAGTCCAAACCAAAAGAGCTAGACCCTGCAGTTTATTTCTTATGGTCATTAGTTCGTTAAAGGGCAAAAGCAGACATTGGGAAACAATTTTCCCTATTTGGATTTAAATTAACTTCTAAAAAACGTAACTTTTTTAAACATTTATTTTGGTGTCAAAGTTTTAAGTTACAGAGTATTTGAAAATTAATAAAATATTTCTTTAAATAAATACAAAATTTTATTAATAAAGTTGTTAGCATTTTTGCAAGGGTAAGTTGTCCCCAGCGTCTGACACCGACGCCGTCGCAAAACACACCCCTGTTCAATTTTTTTCGCTGCTGTTTCTAACAAAAATTGAATCGGAGAGATAAATTCAATTTCCTAACTTATAACGCTTAAATAAGAACAAAAACGTTGAATAGAAACTTTACAGCTGGAATACTAAAAGCTCCGTTATAGAATAACTCACGGCGAAATTTAACTGTTTTATAAAAACTGTGTATTGAGTAATCCGCCCTAAAAATGTGATTTACCTCCCAAAGAGCAAGAGAATTTAAGCCCAACATGCCTCATTTGAAAGGTATCTCAAAGACCTTTCAAACAATATCAATTTTGTTTAAATTGGAAAACAAATACTGAAGAAATAGTCAATTTTGATTACGAAATTTAACAAAAAAAATCCCGAAATCCCGGGATTTGTCAATCCCGGAAAATCCCGAAAATCCCGGGATTGAAAAAAATAAATCCTGGGATTCGGTATTTGTCAATCCCAAAAAATCCCGGGATTCTGGATTTCCCGTTTGGCATCCCTACTGTATATACATCAAAATAATGCACCAACGACACAAAAATTACAGGACGTTTTTGGGGAAACAACTGAGTATTAGGGTTATAACTTTTTTTGGACGTCATTCTCCCAGGGGTCTATATTATGAGTAATATTGTATTAATGATGAAAAAATAATTTCAGTTCAATTCGGTAAAAAAAAACCTCACGCACCGAAAGCGATTTCTAAAATGCCTTTATTGATTTTTTTCTTAACTTTTTTAATAACATATTTTTTCATGAATCATTTCCACTGATTCAAAAACGGACTTCACCATTGAAATCAGCATGCCTTAATTATATAGAAATGATACACGATTTTACCTTGGGAGGTAAGATATTTACAAAAAATGCAAATAGTTATAACCCTACTGAGTATACGATTAAATCAAGTTACAACCCAAAAGCACAGACTAATTCAGACTCGACATAAGTGACAGGTGTCAAAAACGTAGTCTACGAATTAGGTTAGAAAGAGAGAGCTAATATAACGCGCCATAAGAAAAATAGATTCCAGATCGGTTTTTATTGTTTCACTCACTCCTAAGTCGTAGAAAGTGTTGTCATGTTAGCTTAAAACTTACTTGAAACCGCTCTGTTTTCTCCTAAAATCGCTTAGTTTTTCCAACTTTTTGTTATAAAACTCTACTGTCGAGTGACTTTATAGCATAGGTACAGACTAATACAGACGCGACATAAGTGACAGGTGTCAAAAAAGTATTCCTTAACCATATGTTTAATTTTTTCAAATTTTTCTACGAATTAGGTTAGAAAGAGAATGCTTATATAACGCGCTATAAGAAAAATGGATGCCAGATCGGTTTTTATTGTCTCACTCACTCCTAAGTCGTAGAAAGTGTTGCCATCTTAGCTTAAAACCAGTGGGTGTCAAATTGGTTGGATGCCATTTATTTTTCTCTCTCAATAAGTTGGTTCTCTTAGTGTTGCCTTTGCTATTGCATGTAAAAACTCTCTTAAACATTAAGAGAACCAATTTATAAATAGTGACACATTGTTTTGGGGCCTTTCAAAATCTCTGATATTCTTTACTCTATGCTTAAAACTAGCTAAAAACCGCTCTGTTTTCTCCCAAAATCGCTTAGTTTTTCCCCATTTTTTGTTATAAAACTCTACTGTCGAGTCTGTATATAGTCTGTATCAGATTGAAACATTATGAGTGGGGCAAATAAATAAGGCGACCAGATTTTGAAAATAAGAATAGAGGACATAAGGAAAAAAGTAAAAATATTATTCGAATTGAACATTTTTTACGTATTTTACAGACAAATTTACATTCACACAAATGACCGCGAGTACCACCAAGGGGTGGTCAACAACTATTTAACGAAGTTTTAGAAGTAAAAATGTTACAAAAAATGGCAAAGTTTAATTTTCAATAAAATTTAATTGAAAAACATCGAAAAACTAACATAAACATTTCGTTATCTCGAGTCTGTGGTTTGATTTTTGAAATCTTTTAATGCAGTAAAAATTTATCGAATTTTTTATTCATGAAAAATATAAGTTTTAGACCCTTCTGACGCGGTTTAGCTAATGATGTCAAAAAATGCCAAAGTTAATTTTCAGGGGGGTACAACTTTAACCTTGTTTTTCCCATATAAGGTGAGTCAGTCTAATACACGTATATCTAACAAGTTGTTCAACGATACTGCAAGTGTATGGCCACTTTTATAAAAAGAATATTCAGTAGGAGTATCAACAGAACAAGCATGGCGCGATATTTTCCATACGATGTGACGATACAACTGGTGACCGCCGTTAAATAAAATTTGTTTTAATTTATAAAAATAAAAACAAATATTGATCATGCTTTTAAAAATAAAGAGGACAAAGAGGACAGAATTTAAAAAAAGAGTACAGAAAGAGGACACAAATTTTATAGAGTACAGACAGTTCAAATAGAGTATTGTCCTCTAAAAAAGAGTACGTATGGTCACCTTAAAATAAAGTCAATGATATAAGCTTTTAAAATAGCTAGTTTGGAGTGACCCAAATACAATACAGCTTGAGTTAAAGAGTGGCAATGTTGACCACATTGAGATTAAAAGGCTTTCGGAGCTAGTAGCTCTTAAAAATATGCAACAATGAAAAAGAGTTTATTCTGATTCGAGGCCTTTTCATGTTCCCCATTATGAATTAACATAACAAGTACTTATGATCACTCTACTTTCTTTATTAGGATCATAGCTGTATTATTGATTTTTTTTATTTGGATTTTTTGGAAAAAAATAATATACTTTGATATTTTAGTTGGCTATCAAAAAATAAAATGTTTTGTTATTTTATTTATTTTGGTTTGAATAAAATAAAATTTTATTTTATTCAAATTCATAAAAATGAAATAATATTTCTTTCCAAAAAAATCAAATAATTTTTTCTGATTGCTTATTCAAACAAACAAAATAGAATTTTTCAAAATAATCAACAAAAATTTGTGATTTTTTTTGGTTATTCACAAAAATTCAAATGAATAACGTATTATTTAAACAAAAAAAAAGAAATATTCTTGAAAATTTTGTGTTTGAAAAACAAATTTTTTTTTTATTTATTTTGAATTTTATTATACAGTAAAACACACAATTATTCTTACAAACCACTATTGTTTTACTTATTTAAGGTTTTCTTTACTAAACCTTAATTAGATTATTTTTAATTTTTTCCCAAATTGACTTTTACTGATTAAAAAATGTTCTTAAAACATTTTCTTATGGAAAATACTCTAGTTGATTAGACTTTTCGATATTTTTCTTAAACAATAAAAAGTCGTGAAAGGATGTATAATTACTTAAATACCCTTAATTGTAAAGGTTTATTTTGCAAAACATTGAGATTTTTAAGGGTTTTTGCTTTAGTGACATTTTTAAGAAAATATTCTTTAGTATTAACTGTGAAATGTTTCTACTACACAAAAATTATTTTAATCGAAAAAGTTTCATTCTTTATACAATTGAACATTTTTGCAATAGAAAATGCATTATTCTATTTTTAAAATTTAAATGCATATTTGCTTATAATATTTTTTATTTTTGACTACTTTTGAGGTAAAACTGATGTTGTACTGATGATGTAATTTATTGTGATTCTCTAGCACATAACGATCTATCCGTCTATCCCTCATTTTACGGATTAACTGTTATATTTTTTAAGCGAGATACATTGAAGTCTACCAAAAGGGAAAAAATATTCTACGAATTAGTGCATGAAATTTCACTGGGGAAGTATCATATTGAAAATAATTAAAATAATAAGTTATAATATATCAAAAATGTTTCAAATTTACTTTATAACTATATCACATAGGCCAGGTAAAATTTGTGACTTTGACCAACCAAGTAAAACACGGGTGGTTGGAAACAGTTTTTGCCTAAAAGTGCGAATACTATATTTTCTTTTTTGAATACGTATTTGGAATGTCTAAGAATAATATAGGAACAAAAACAAAACATCGATCGAGCACTTTTTTCAAAAATCGCGGTTGAATTGCAAAAGATTATTATATTCGAATTTTCTCGAAAACTAGAGATATCAAAAAAAACAAATATTATTTGGAATTATGCATTTATATAAAGTATTCAAAAAAATTTACATTGCAGTATTCAAACGGTCAAAAAATAAACATAATTATTTTGAATGTATTTTATATGGTATGGAATTGGGCACATTTTTAAGCACGAAAAACATAAAAACGAAACAAGCTACAGCACTTTAGATGACAGATTTGGATTTTTTAATTTTAATTTCAAATTTAGTTGCTTAAAATATAAGTAGCTTGTGGCACACAGGGTAGCGTGCTGGGCTATCAGCCCGAAATTATGAGTTCGATTCTCCTCAGGTTCGATGTTTTTTAAAATTATTTCTAAAAAATCAAAAATGAATGTACATTTCCGTAATTTTAACCGTTTTTATAGTAAAAATTTTTCAGTCAGTTTTTACGGATTTTTACAGTTATTTATATAAGTAGTCTTTTTTTTTAATAAAGTTTCACTAGTTTCAAACGTATTTTCTGTTGAATTTACTGACATAATATTTTGAGTGTATGTAATAAATAAACATTTCGGTATTTATCATTATTATCAGATATCATTCCATTTCGCAAATCGCATGTTTTTAAATTTGGTTATATGACCGCTAAATTTTATCATAAAATTTCATTTTCTAGTCCCCTGGATTAAACTGCAGGACGTTGAAGTTCTTCTGCCATAGAAATATTTCATTTGCTTCTGCCTTTTTTCAAATTTTTAAATATGATCCGATTTGGCCCATTTCCGTACTTAACCAGCCTCAGACCATAAGATATATTTCTGCCAAATTTTCGCAGTCTAGCTCTTTTATTTTGGATTGTATCATGTCTTCCACAGACGAACGGACGGACATCTGCAGAATGTGTAACAATCGATCACTAATAAATAATATATGGGGCATTCCATGTGAAATCAGACACTTTGAAAAACTTTTTTTTTAGATTTTCCCAATTTGTTTACAGTTTTTAGTACCCTTCGAAAACTCCTTCGTGGTAAATTTTCAGATTTTTTTGATGACCCGTTCAAAAGATATCGAATTTTTAAAAATTGCAAGTTTGTTCCTTTACTCAAACTTCTTTTAATCATAACTTCTTCAATAATGGTCCAAATTTAAAATTTTTTTTTTCAAAATTTTTGTTTTTTTAAGAACTTTCTAAAAAAAAATCCCAAAAAATTCTTAAAAGCGCTCTAGTATGCGATTTTTAAGGTCTAAAATTTAAATCTCATTTTTGAAAATGTTTGTACTCTTCGATTTTTTTGAAATTTTTTTGTGTAAAACTTCTATCAATTCTACAATTTTTTTCCCCAGGAAGATCGTGGGATAACGATTATTACTATTTTTTAAAATTTTTTGAAAAAATTTTATTGTAATTTTCCAATCTTAAAATCATTTCTACTGCTCCAATGGTGCGTCATAGAGGGATCCTTTATAAAACCAACCCCCATTAATTTTTACGTCTTAACATTTCTTTGGAACAAACTAATACCCTATCTCCAATTTCTAAGGGTTCTCCCACACAAAACGACATTTTTTAAAATTTGTTCCAACCGCTCTAACTGCCCAAATAGTGCCCTTTGAGCAGTCAAATGTATTACCGACCCACAATATTTTTTTAGTCCAAATATTTTCTCTAAACACACCTACCCTCTATCTTTAACTGTTAAGGCGGTCCCCATACAATTGTTTTTATATTTTGTAAATTTGTTTTATTTAATCAGCTTCTACCGGTCCAATGGTGCGTCCGAGAGGGGTCATTATTGAGACCGACCCCCATTTATTTTTACCCTACAACATTTTTTTAAAACATACCTACGCCCTATCTCCACTCCCTAAGTAGGCTCCCATACAAAATTACATTTTTATAAAATTTGCTCCAACTGTTATTTGTATGGGAGCCTACTTAGGGAGTGGAGATAGGGCGTAGGTATGTTTTGAAAAAATGTTGTAGGGTAAAAATAAATTGGGGTCGGTCTCACTAATGACCCCTCTCGGACGCACTATTGGACCGGTAGAAGCTGATTAAATAAAACAAATTTACAAAAAATAAAAAAAATTGTATGGGGAACGCCTTAACAGTTAAAGATAGAGGGTAGGTGTGTTTAGAGAAAATGTTTGGACTAAAAAAATATTGTGGGTCTGTCATACATTTTGTTGCTCTAAGGGCACTATTTGGGCAGTTAGAGCGGTTGGAACAAATTTTAAAAAATGTCGTTTTGTGTGGGAGCCTCCTTAGAAAATGGAGATAGGGTATTAGTTTGTTCCAAAGAAATGTTAAGACGTAAAAATTAATGGGGGTCGGTCTTATAAAGGACCCCTCTATGACGCACCATTGGAGCAGTAGAAATGATTTTAAGATTGGGAAATTACAATAAAATTTTTTCAAAAAATTTTAAAAAATAGTAATAATCGTTATCCCACGATCTTCCAGGGCAAAAAATTTGTAGAATTGATAGAAGTTTTACACAAAAAAATTTCAAAAAAATCGAAGAGTACAAACATTTTCAAAAATGAGATTTAAATTTTAAAACTTATAAATCGCATACTAGAGCGCTTTTAAGAATTTTTGGGGATTTTTTGTTAGAAAGTACGTAAAAAGCAAAAATTTTGAAAAAAAAATTTGAAATTTGGACCATTATTAAAGAAGTTGTGATTAAAAGAAGTTTGAGTAAAGGAACAAACTACCAATTTTTAAAAATTCGATATCTTTTGAACGGGTCATCAAAAAAATCTGAAAATTTACCACGAAGAAGTTTTCGAAAGGTACTAAAAACTGTAAAAAAATTGGGAAAATCTAAAAAAAAAGTTTTTCAAAGTGTCCGATTTCACATGGAATGCCCCATATATTTTATGGTTTATTAGATAGATATTTCGATGCTTACACACGGAATGACAAAGTGAGTATACTCCTTAAACAAACCTATGAATCTCGCCAATTTTTACAGATTTTTATACTTTTCTTTAAAAAAAAAGTTTTGTTAAGTAAATATTTGCATAAGTTTATAGCTCTGCACTTGGAATTTCCTAAATCACAACTTAACTTTTCTGGGTTGTACAAGCCTAAAAATAGGTAAATTTTTAGGCAAGTCCATGGCGCTCAGACTTAAAATAGTCCATTGTACCGTAATATAAGAACCTGATATTAAAACAAAACTGTTTTGTAAGAATAATTTTTTGTTAAACTGTACAAAATAAATAAAATAGTTTTTTTTTCAAACACAAAATTTTCAAGAATATTTATTTTTTGTTGATTGAATAATACGTTATTTATTTGAATTTTTGTGAATAACCAAAAAAAATCACAAATTTTTGTTGATTATTTTGAAAAATTATATTTTGTTTGTTTGAATAAAAAAAATCAGAAAAAATTATTCGATTTTTCGTTATTCAAATAAAATCAAAATAAATATTATTCATTTTCAAATATTTAAATAATCTGTTATTTGATTATTTTTGAAAAAATATTGTTATTTATTCATTTCGTTATTTCAATCATAGCATACAGCTATGATTAGGATATTCTCCCATTAAATACTCATAGAGTTTCTTGCTTTCAAAAATTTTGGCAATTTTCAGGAATGAATTGACGATCGTTTCGGGGGTGTTCCAATTCCCCCATCATCAGAATTCTTTAGAAAATAAGGTAATACTGTTAGCATGCAAACATCAAATATTCATATTCTAAATAATCTCAACTTAGTGAGAAAGCAAATATGATTTTCGAAGTTCCACCAGCATTACACCAAATATAATTTGAAAGCAAGTTTTTTTGGTTACTGCATATACTACCTTCGGTAGTTGTTAAATACAGTTTTTGTTTTTGCCTTCTGTTATAGAAAGCAAATTCTCTCGTATCAAGAGGGTTACCAAGTGTGTTTTAATTTTTATTTAATAATAAAAATTAGTTATTTATTCGACCTTTTAATTGTGCAATGAAAAAGAGTTTATTCTGATTCGAGGCCTTTTCATGTTCCCCATTATGAATTAACATAACAAGTACTTATGATCACTCTACTTTCTTTATTAGGATATTCTCCCATTAAAACTCTATGAGTATTATATTTGTTTTTTGAAATAGTAATAAATGCCATCTCTGAAAAATACGCTAACAAGTGCAAAATATGAAATTTTTGGCATAGGTAAAAATTATTTAGAATATTTTAACCATCTTTTGGAAGGTACACTTTTTGTTTTTACAATACTATGCAAAATAACTAGTTTTAAGCTCTCCTTTTCAGGAGAGATTTTGACAATTGTTTTTTTTTGGGTGTAGTTACTTATTGAATGAAACACTAATTACAATACTCTACAAAAATCAACTTTTTTTTGCACAGACTTCTAAAGTACATTTTTTAAAGTATTTTGGCTTCCTTAACAAGAATCTGAAATCAGAAAATCGCCTTCTTGAGATATAGCCATTTTTATTTTTTGTGGACCAAGCCACAGACTAAATACAGACTCAACAGTAGAGTTTTATAAGAAAAAATGGGGAAAAACTAAGCGATTTTAGGAGAAAACACAGCGGTTATTATTCCGTTTTACGCAAAGATGGCAACACTTTCTATGACTTAGGAGTGAGTGAAACAACAAAAACCGATCTGGCATCCATTTTTCTTATGGCGCGTTATATCAGTTTTCCCTTTCTAACCTTATTCGTAGAATAATTTGAAAATATTAACCATACGGTTAAAGAATACTTTTTTGACACCTGTCACTTATGCCGAGTCTGTATTAGTCTGTGACCAAGCCCTCAAAACCAATGATGGGTACCAATACCTTTTCGATAACAATACCCGTTAATACCAATTCAAATTGAAAACCAATACCAATTAAAACCAATACCTTTATTTGTGCGATACCAATACCGATAAAAAAAAAACCATTACCGTTTTCCCACTACCAATACCAATTAAAATCCAATATCTTTATTCTTCAAAACCAATACCAATTAATTTTTTTTACATTCGTATAGGTTTTGTTTCGGTTTTTTGTGTTAATTTTTTCGTTTTTTTTTTTATTGTGAAGTCAAACATTTTCTTTCCATCACATTATTAAATTCTACCCACGGTGTTCTTTAACCAACTTTTAATGAAGCGTCTTAGCACATCATTTTTTTTAATGATTTGAGTTATTTACATTCTAAATAGTGTGTAAACAAATTAGGTGTGTTCCAGAACTTTCCGGGTAAATTTCGGTAAAATGAGAGCAAATCAAAAAACCTCTCACGATACCACAAAAATACACAAAAGTACGGGAACGCAAAAAAACACATTTCAAGCCCAAAATAATATAAAATGTAAACAAACCGATAACGCTAAAATATTTTCGTACACTGAGGGAAAAAATCGTAGTCAAATCAAAAATTTTCATACTCATTTTTAAAAGCCTAAAACTTTTTAAAAAAATTTTAATTATGAGGTTGAATTTTTTAAAATTTAATGTTTCGGTATTAATTTTAAAATTTTCCATTTTAAAATTAAGTATTAAAGAACTCCTTTTCATTTTATGGTGCCGCCATGTTGAAAATCATCATTTTGATAATAAACATTTTAAAAATGAGTTTTAAACAATTTTAACAATGACGCTTCAAATTATATTAAAAAAATATCGAGCTGTAACATTAGTGAAAACAAATCTTAAAAAAAAAAACATAAATAAGTAATTGAAATAAAAACACTAACGAAATTTGTGTTAAAAATTATGTTTAAAAACAGTGAAAAGAAAAGTTTAAAAAAGTGAAATGAAAAGTATAAAAAACAGTGAAAAGTTTAAAAATGTGAAATGAAAAGTATAAAAAACAGTGAAAAGAAAAAAAAAATTTTTGAAAGGGCAAATTTATATGAATTACCAGAGTCCAGGAGGGGATCAACAACTTTAAATGACCTCCAGGAATATGTCCTTAACATTAAGTGATTTCTTTTTTTATACCGTCGCTGCCCTTACGCAAATACCTGTGTGAATTTAATTTTTTTTAAAAGCCTTTAAGATAAGCTAGGTTGCGAACTTTTAGGTGATTTTTATAAGTCACCTTAGTGGAAATAGAACATTGCAATATTATTTAAAAAAAACTTGTAAATATGTATTACTTTAAATCACTTCGAAAGGATAAAATTAAGCAAATTTGTGGGTCATCTTCAATTTTTTTGGAAAATTACATAAGTGTTTTCTTCAGAGCAGCGACGATATATTATTTATTAAGTGCAAATGTGCCTTTTTAATTATTTTGTAGTAAAATAAAAAAATATACAAATAAAAAATTTTAATTGTTTTATTTCAATAGAAAATTTCAAGAGATAAGTATAAAGAAAATTATATAATTATAATGGTCAATCTTAAATTAAACATGACTGTCATTTTAATTTGATTATGGGCACCGTTGATTTAAAAATAAAACATATTCATATCAAGGTTCTACACTTCATTTTTAAAATGTTTTTTGTTACTCAAGTCATATTAAAAGCGTCCATGAATATTTTCAAATTGAGAAAAAACAAAGTTTGTTGACTTTCGTCACTGTTTTATTTTCAATATGAGATTTTTTTTGCTTGATTTGAGAATTTTTTTTTCTTAGTGTAAGAAAAATTACTTTAAACAAGAAAACCAATTGTAAAAGTTTATTTTAATAACAAATTATATTTTTTTGTATTGGAATAACACATTTTCTTGGTTTAGTTCTTTATTTTATTTAAATTTCCAATATAGCTTCACAAAAAAAAACAGCAATTTTTTCAACATCTGACTGTTACCAATTTTCCCGAAAAAAAGTGCGTGTAAGTTCGGTAAAATGAGAAACTAATTTATTCTCTCAAAAACTCTCTCATTTACCCAATTTTTGCTTACGGGAACGCTTTTCGGGCTGGTTTGGGTACCCGCGGGCACTCGCGGTAACGTTCTGGAACGAACCTATTACAGCCCATAACTAGTCGAGCCGTTTTTGTAAAAACTCATTTTGAAAAACATTACCCGTTTTCTATTAAAAATTTAATATTTAAATTTTTTAAATGCTTTAAGTTGGTGAAATAAAAAAATTTCATCAACAAGGAGACTTACGCTAAAAATATGTATCGTCCATTCGATAAGATATTGCCCATTCCATGAGATATATCCCATTCTTTTAGAAATTTCACATAATGCCTTGAAAATTGCATGGAAACTCCCTTAGGAAGTGAAGATAGGTTGTTAGTATGCTCCGAAAAATATCGGCGGGTAAAAGTTAAGGGGATCGGTCTTAGTTTTTACCCCTCAAGGAGCCCCCTTGGAGTGGTAGGAGCGGATTTATTAAAAAAAAAGTTAAAAAACTAAATAGAATTGGTTGGGAACCACCTTAATGGTTGAAGATAGATGGTAAGTATGTTCTGAAAAAATGTTGGGGTTGAAAAACTATTGGGGGTCGGTCATACATTTGACTTCTCCAGAGCCACCCTTAAGATAGTTAGAGGTATGAGAAATTGTATCGTTGTAATTCTTGTATGGAAGCCCCTTTCGAATTAGAGATAGGGTTAGGTAAGTTTGGAAAATATGTTAGGGATGGAAAATTAATGGGGGTCGGTCTCACATTTTAGCTCTTTTTAGGCGACTCCGGGACAGTTGTGGAGCTTTTTGTGTTGGGCGTGTAAGTGAAAGAATTCACAAAAATTCTCAGAGTTGCCAAAAACGAGGTAAAATGTGAGATTTTTTCACCCTAAAATTTTTTTTTCAAACGTAACTGAGCCCTATCTACACTCCACTCCCTATAAGGGCTTCCATACGAAAACAAAATTTTTATAAAAAAATTTTCCTGCCGCTATAACTTTCCCTAGAATGCCGCTAGAGAATTTCTACCCCTACTTGAGGGGTAAAAAGTAAGACCGACCCCCCTTAGCTTTTACCCCTCAACATTTTTTCTGATCATACCAACACTTTCTAAGGGGGTTTCCATGCAATATTTCAAGGCATTATGTAAAATTTCTCAAAGAATGGGATATATCTCATGGAATGGGCAATATCTTATCGAATAGACGATACATACTTTTAGCGTAAGTCTCCTTGTTGATGAATTTTTTTATTTCACCAACTTAAAGCATTTAAAAAATTTAAATATTGAAATTTTTAATAGAAAACGGGTAATGTTTTTCAAAATGAGTTTTTCAAAAACTGCTCGACAAGTTATGGCCTATAATTTTTTTACACGCTATTTAGAATGTAAATAACCCAAATCAGTAAAAAAAAATGTGTGCTAAGTCCCTTCATTAAAAGTTGGTTCAAGGCACCGTTTGTAAGTCACAATAGAGTTAAAACACCTCAATTCAACCGAAAAAAGTAGCATATTTGGCCTCACCCCTTTCGAATTTGATGAAACTTGGAATATAGTTGGGCCCTTACAAAAAAATCATAGTGCCAAAATTTTGGACTTCTGGTAGTTTTCCTTCCCGAGATATGGGATCTTGAAAATTGGCAAAATCGTATATATTTGACAAAAGTGTTCTGAGATAAATAAAGATAACTCGAAAATTAATAACAATACAGGTCTCAGCCAGGTTGCAAATAATAGGTAATGAGACAGTCTTTAAAATGGTGTTCCCCAAGATTTTTTTTGAAAAAGGTCAAAGGTCATTGGTTTTAGCCTTAATTTTTGGAGAGCTATATCTCAAAAAACGATATTTTTAAAATTTTGGAAAAAATATATGTTGTTAAGAATCACCTATACTACTTAAGTTTAAATTTTCAGGATGGAGTCTTCATTGGAACTTTTTATATTAATAGAAACATTGTGACAGGAAAGAAATAGCGGTGTAATTTTCCTTAGAAAAAAAAAATATTTTTTTTCTCTTTGAAATTCTGGTACAAAAATTCGATTTTCTGAATGTTTTTGACGTGCTGAGTCCAAATATGACCTTTGAACTGGCCTATTAGTTTTCGAGATATCTGCACATAAATGTGTGAAAATTGCTAAAACGCTATTGCTGTGTTTTTTTTTAACATTTAGGTGCATATATCTTGGAAAGTAATAGCGATAGGCTAGTTCAAAGGTCATATTTGGACTCAACACGTCAAAAAGATTCAGAAAAATGAATTTTGGTACCAGAATTTCAAAGAGAAAAAAAATATTTTTTTTCCAAGGGAAATTACACCGCTTTTTCTTTCCTGTCACAATGTTTATATTAATATAAAAAGTTCCAAAGAAGACTCCATCCTGAAAATTTAAACTTAAGTAGTATAGGTGATTCTTAACAACATATATTTTTTCCAAAATTTTAAAAATATCGTTTTTTGAGATATAGCTCTCCAAAAATTAAGGTTAAAACCAATGAACTTTGACCTTTTTCAAAAAAAATCTTGGGGAATGTCATTGTAAAGGCTGTCTCATTACCTTTTATTCGCAACCTGACTGAGACCTGTATTGTTATTACTCTTCGAGTTATCTTTATTTATCTCAAAACACTTTTGTCAAATATATACAATTTTGTTAATTATCAAGACCGAATATCTCGAATACTGGAATGACCAGAAGCCTGAAAAATTGGCAAAATCTCTTTTTTATTAAAGTAAACCCCAGTACATAATTTCATTAAATTTGGAGGGGGTGCGGTCAACTCCTCGGTTGAATTGAGGTGTTTTAGCTCAATAGCTTAAATTAGAGGGTTCAGCATTTGATGGGTGTGTGACTGTACCCAGCAGAAATTTTGCTGAACTGGCAGCTGCTTTTGGAAAGGAAACTCGAGTCAAGGAGCGCATCCAAACCTGCTGAATTCATGCATGATTCTCTAAGGCGATGTCACACTTTAGAGCGCTAGTTGGATACACCGAAAAAGCGGTCTTAAGATGCTCTGAATTCACATCTCTTTAGAGCGCTGAAAAAATCGTTATAAAGATGCAGTGAATTCATGTATCTTTTTAGAGCTGATTTAAGCAATATAAATATGAAGAACATTTGACTATTTCTGAAATACAAATTACAAAATCTGAAATACAATTGACTGTTGAAAGTATGTATTGCTGACCTTTTTGTTGTTAGCTTGAGGATTTTGGTTTGGCTTGAGGTCATTAAATTAAGAAAATAAATAACACTTGTTGTTTAAATTTTCAATTTGTTTTTATTAATGCCCGATATTTCGGTCAACTCCGTTGACGATTTTCAAGGGATCTGTTTAAAAATACACAAATATTCACATCAATAACATAAAGAATGAAACAAGTAACATAAAAAACAATAATTACATATAAAAAATTAAATTTTATGGTTTATAAAATTTCGATTGACACTTGACAATTTCTAAATACAATTGGAAAATCTTAGATACAATTGACGTATTCTGAAAATCAGTTTACTCCCTGCAAGCATTTGGGAGAAATATCGCCTAAGACATCATATTTCGAAAATTTCAAATTATATTTCAGTAACTTCCATTTATATTTCAGATTTTAGCATTTATAACCAAAAAAATTTTAATTACATATTTAGATAATTAGACATTTTTAAATATAATTGGAGATTCTAAAATTGATTGGAAATTTTTTGTAATATAATTTGTATTTTCTGAAGCTAAAGTGGAAATGGTGTACTCAATTTTTTTTCATTCAAAATCTGAGGTATTATGATTGAAGCACTCTTTGCATCGCTGATTATTGCGCAATAATGATGCAGTGAAATCATGTGTCTTTGTCCAAAACTCATGTTTGAAATTTTATCAAAATATAATTTTATATTTTGAGTTTTATATAAAAAATCTTAACAAAAAAAATTTGTTTTTTCCCCTTACTTTTACTGCATCCTCAAAAGCGCTCTTTGGATGCGCTTCGGTATGCTATAAAAAGATGCTGTGTCGCCAAAATCTCAATTTATTTTTGCTGGAATTTTATTTTACCTCTGGAATTTTGTCACACGCAAGCCCTATTTCGCATTGAAATTCAGAAATATCTTGGTCGTGGGATGATGAGGGGGGAGAATCAGTCGACCTATTTTTTTCATCAACCGAAAAAAATTAAGTAAGTTTCGGATATTTATTTTTGACTTACCTTTTTTTTTTTTTGTAAACCACTTAAATATGTTCTTTTCGACATAATGAAAAGAGTTGTGAAACAATATATGCAAAAGTTTTTATATGCCATTTACATATACCTCGAAATCCAGAAAAAATGGGATTTCAATGAAAATCCAAGTAAATCCCATTACTTTTTTGGATTTGAAATGTCAAATGTCAAAAAAAAAACTTGGATTTTGGGAAAATCGTAAGATCGCAATTCAAAATCCCAAAAAATTTCTACTACTTAATTGTACAACTATGGTTTTTCCCAAAATAATCATCCCTAATGCTTTTGGCAACGCTGCACACCATTTTTTTTATCAGCTGTTGTTGTTTTTTATAAAGTAAAAAAACAATTAAAATTTATTTTTTAAAAACTTAAAAGATTAATTAAAACAATGTTGACCAATGTTTCATTTAAAATTTACCATTGCAAATGGTAAACGCACAATTTAGTTGACCAATTTGGTCTTCCTAACAAAGAAAAACACTCAATGGTGGCGGCCCCAAACTAGGCAAAAATGTTAATTTTCTTGCATTTAAAGAAGCAGCTCTACATAAAAACACATATTTTGATATTGTGGTCCCAACATATACTAGTGGGATTGAAAATACAATTGGCTCCGGCAAAGAAAAAACATTGTTTTTAGAAATATTTATAAAATTGGGTAATTTTCCCACTAACAACCCTGTACACAAATAAAAAAAAAATACAGAGTTAGTAAAAACAAAATCGGTAAATGGTATAGATTTTAATTGGATTTGAAATCCAAATTTATGTAGATTTCGGGGTATATGTAAATAGCATATTAAATCAAACACTTTTCTGTTAATTGTCTTAAATAATTTATTTTAACAAAAAAAATCATGTCACTTGTTGAATGACTTCAAGTTTGACAATTCTAGGGAACCCCCAATAAAGATTAACATAGAAAGTAAATTTGACAGCTTTTCATATTAGGTTTGTTCCACAACGTTACCGCGGGTGCCCGCGAAGCCCGAAAAAGCGTTCCCGTACACAAAAATTGGGTAAATGAGAGAGTTTTTGAGAGAATACATTTTTTTTTTCATTTTACCGAACTTACCCGCACTATTTTTTCGTGCAAATTGGTAGCAATCAGATGTTGAGAAAACAGCTGTTTTTTTTTGGTGGAACGAAATTGAAAATTTTAATAAAATAAAAAACAAAACAAATGGTTAATTTCAAGATAAAAAATATATTTAGTCATTAAAATCTACTTTTACAATTTGTTTCCCCTTGTTTAACGTATTTTTTCTTACTAAAATATGTTAGCATTTCAATTTGTTTACATTTTTTAGTTTTCGGGCTTGAAATGTGGTTTTTTGCGTTCCTATGTACTAAAATTGAAAGTATTTTCGTGAAATCGTTTTTAAACATTTTATAAAAGGCAATAAATGCAAACACTCAGAAAATTAGTTACTACTTGTTAGTTGTTTGTATATTTTACAGTAGTTAGTAGTTTTCAACTACAAAGTCAGATGTTTTTGTATGTTAAACAATAAACAACTATTTCTGTTAGTTATGTTAAGTCGTTTTTTTGAATAACTAACAAAAAAGTACTGTAATGTCGTAGCAGTTATTTAAAGTAGTCAATTTTATTTTTTTATCTCTGAAAAATTTTCAAAGTTTTTTTCCAAAAAATAAAAAATAAATTTTATTTTTTTTATTTTTCACAACTTAAAAAAACAAAAAAAAACTTGGAAAAAATTCGGTCTTCGATTTTTTTTCTGAAAAATTTTATATATTGATTATTTTATTTTTACTACATGTTAGTTGTTTTGACTACAAATGTAAGTAGTTTTGGTTAAAATAACTAACATTGTTAGTTGATTTAACTGAAAAAGTAGTTGACCCCAAAACAAAAGTAGTTATTTTAACTGACATTTTCAGTTAATTACAGTTACTAACATAATTTTTTGAGTGAAGCGTAATAAATAAGAGTGAAAACGGAATAAATAATTTGAGGTTATGTTTACATTAAATCTTGAACAATATTTTGGGTTTAAATATTGAGCAATTTTATTTGCTGTGTGGGGTAAAACGACAATAATATTGTAAAATAAAAGTTTCAAAATTGCACAGGAATATTACAAGTGAATGGGCAGCTTTAGAAATAAATATTTACAAACATTTTTTTTTTATTTTTTTTTCTTTATTAGCTTATTAACGACAACAGAGTTCATTTCCAGCTGACAAGGTTTTCAGTTCCAAAAGTGACCTCGTAAAAAATGTTGAGGGATCTTATTCTAATAAGTTTTACGCGCATAAATAAGTATGTACTTATTTTTGTTTTACAAATTTTAGTACATATTTTTAGTAATTTTAATAGATAATGTATGTACTGATATGCTCAATGAGCACATATAATATACAGTTCATACTTGGGACCTGGCATTACTTTTGTATGAAAAAACAATGCCTATGCCTGCTATTTCATTGGCATTTTACATGAAAGAAACTAATGCCTCAATGCTTAGGTCCCAAGTATGATACAGTTAAATATAATGTTAATAAATTATTTTTTATATTGAGTATGAGATTTTATAATTACACCCTTAAGGTGATTAAATAATTCTCATGAGTACGATTTATTTTTTAGCTTTTTTAAGAAATCCTTAGCTTGTTTGTCTCCCTGTCGATATTCTAAGGCACGAATGGTATCAGAATCTAAAAGAAAAATAGTATTTTTATATTAGGAAACAATTTCTATAAAATAGAAAAAAAAATACCTGTATATTCTGGCCTAGATAATTCCATATGAACCTGTTCATTTTCATTGGCCATTAGGTCGGCAAATGTTATATAACATTCGGCTATATATTGACTTGTCATTCCAAATAAATCTTTATCTTTGATGCTAAATAATATCAGACTATTTTGGTGTTTTCGTTGATCTTCAGTTAGTTTTCTACGGATAAAGAGAAATGTAATGGTCAAAAATGTATTTATGTTTAAAAATACTAGTGTATACAGAAAAAAAAGTATGACAAAATCGTTTGCTGAAATTCGAAAAAAGTAATAATTATTAGTTAATTGTTTCTATAAAGACTTTGCAGTAAATTAATCTCAATTAACGAAGCTGATAAAATGATTATTTGAGTGTTTTTTTTCCAATCATTTTATTAAAAAAAAAAATATTCATAAATGCAACAACAACTTTAATCACGCCTTTTTATGTGTATCTAAATTTTTAGTTTTAAATCTTACATTGTGAATTGTTCATCGTATAGCGGATAACGAGTCTTATTATGAACAGCAGTTTTGACTGGTGCTACACCCAGGAAACGATTTGTTGGTAGAAAGTGTGCTTTCACAAATGAATCACATGACCCATTGGTATCCATTGGAACCAAATCTCTTGCATTCATAATATCCAGCTAAAAACAAAATAAAAAACAAATATTATAATTTTAAGAAAATATTTAAAAACTTTTTATAAAACTTTCTCAATTTTTTCGATATTTTGAGTTAAGTTTAACCCTTAAATGCGCAATGACGTCGATTTTAATGAAAATAGCATATAATATGCAAAAAGATGAACAAATAAATCCTTCATACTACGAAATATTTTTTTTTAAAGATTTTATGTGCGAAAAAGTCCCAATTAGGTTAGGTTGTAAGTGGCTGCTGACGTTTTACGTCAACACACGTAGACTCTGAGGTCCATTGTGATAAGTCCCAATTCACAACAGGCAATTTTAATTGCGGCAATTTTTGTGTTTCTCTTTTGAACTTGCCGTATATGTTCACACACTGTCAATTCTGTTCGTCAATTCCAAAAAGGAATGTGAAAATACTCTATAGAGTGAGAGTTGCGAATGAAAAAACAAAACGAATTGCCAGTACGAGCAAGTTTTTCCCCCTTTCCATTCCTCTCTCCTATAAACTAAGAATTGCGGCAATTAAAATTGCCCTGTATAAATTGGGACAAACTAAAAAAAATACGCAAAAATTTTGGATAACCAATAAACCAAAATGTAGCCAACAGAGAAACTCGAAAATATTTTTTTCAAAAAGCTTTTAGTTTACTCTTTAAGGGCTGGTAACTTATCACAATATAATCAATGATTAGGGCTAATCAATGTTTGCAAACGTCAAATTAATATGAAATTGATCAATGATTAGTGTTAATCACTGATTAGTTTTTGGTGAGTTACCAGCCCTAAATGTATGTTGTCTGATTAAACAATTTAGAAATTCTATTAACTTTTTTCAATATTAACTTTTTTAATATTAACTTTTTTTTAATAAGATTTTGCAAATTTTCGTGAAAATTACATGATTTAAATTTTTTGACTTTCGTCGTCAATTTATAATTTTAAGTTTTTTGTGTTATATTTTAAAAAATTAAAATTTAAATAATAACAAGCAGTTAAATTAAATTAAATTAAAAAAAAAAAAAAACTGTTATATGGTTTATTTTAAACAAATTTCCCCATAATGGATTACAAAATTTCACAATTTACCAACTATTTAATTTTTAAGTTTTAACTTAGAATTGGATAGATTACTGAATTTTTATATGGATATAGCACCTTTTTTCATATTTCCACTTTAACTATGATAGATTAGATTAGAAAGGTATTTTCGTCAAACTAAATAAATTATACAACTATGCCAATAGCTGAATGTACGAACGTAGTGAATATTTATTATTTAATCGTTATATTTTTTTAAAAAATCTTCATGGTTAGGATTTACTATTGTACATAAATGTGTAGTTGTTTATAACGAATTAAATTTTTTGTTCCTTACTAAAAATAAAAAATTATTTTTTTTTTTAACTGTTTTATTAAAATTTTACAAATTTGTTAAATTCAAACATTAATAGAATTAAAAATATAATACAAAAAAACATTTTTCTAAAAAAATACCCAGATTCTGAAACCTTTTTTCTATAGAAAAATTGTATCAAAATCTGAGACTTTTAGAATTATTCTATAAAAAAACTGTCTCAAAGTTAGAGTCTATAGAATTTGAGAATTTTTCTATAGAAAAATGTATCAGAGTCTTTGAATTTTTCTATCGAAAAAATTTCTCAGCATCTGAGAATTTTTCTATCGAAAAATTTCTAAGAATCTGAAAATTTTTCTCTCGAAAAAATTTCTCAGAATCCGAGAATTTTTCTATTGAAAAAATTGTCTCAGAATCTGAGAATTTTTCTATTGAAAAAATTTCTTAGAATCTTAGAATTTTTCTACAGAAAAAGTGTCTCAGAATCTGAAAATTTTTCTATAGAAAAAGTGTCTTAGGATCTAAAATTTTTTCTATAGAAAAAATATCTCAGAATCTGAGCACTTTTCTATAGAAAAAAATGTCTCAGAATCTGAGAATTTTTCTATAGAAAATATGTCTCAGAATCTGAAAATTTTTCTATAGAAAAAAATGTCTCTGAGTCTGAAAGTTGTTCTATAGAAAATTGTCTCAGAATCTAAGAATTTTTCTATGGAAAAAATGTTTCAGAATCTGATAATTTTTCTATAGAAAAAATTTCTTAAAATCTGAGAATTTTTCTAAAGAAAATATGTCTCAGAATCTGAAAACTTTTCTATTAAAAAAT
Organism: Pegoplata infirma; assembly: GCA_963921195.1. Classification (NCBI taxonomy): domain Eukaryota; kingdom Metazoa; phylum Arthropoda; class Insecta; order Diptera; family Anthomyiidae; genus Pegoplata; species Pegoplata infirma. The sequence goes on from OY992536.1 coordinate 124,619,277, forward strand.
GTCTCTGAGTCTGAAAATTGTTCTATAGAAAATATGTCTCAGAATCTGAGAATCTTTCTATAGAAAAAAAATACTCAGACACCGAGAATTTTTCTACAGAGAAAATGTCTCAGAATCTGAGAATTTTTCTGTAGAAAAAATGTCTCAGAATCTAAGAATTTTTCTATAGATAAAATGTCTCAGTATCAAGAATTATTCTATAGAAAAAATATCTCAAAATCTAAGAATTTTTCAATAGAAAAAATGTCTCAGAATCTAAGAATTTTTCTATTGAGAAAATGTCTCAGAATCGGAGAACTTTTCTATAGAAAAAATGTCTCAGAATCGGAGAACTTTTCTATAGAAAAAATGTCTCAGAATTTAAGAATTTTTCTATAGAAAAAATGTATTAGAATCTGAAATTAAAAAAAACAAAAAAAATGTCTCAGAATCTGAGAATTGTTTTATAGCAAAAATGTTTCAGAATCTGTGAATTTTTCTATAGAGAAAATATCTCAGAATCTGAGAATTTTTCTAAAGAAAAAATATCTCAGGTGCTGATCATTTTTCTAAAGAAAAAATATCAGAATCTGAGAATTTTTCTATTAAAAAAAATGTCTCAGAATCTGGGAATTTTTTTTAGAAAAAATGTCTCAGAATTTATGAATTTTTCTACAAAAAAAATGTCTCAGAACCTGAGATTTTATTTTATTTTATGCCTTAGAATTTAAGAATTTTTCTTTTCAGAATAATGTCTCAGATTCTGAGAATTTTTCTGCATTTTTGAATTTTGTTTTTCAAAGTCGTTTTATTTTTTATGTTAGTACCAATTTCCGCCGCATGAATGGAAAAAATACATCCCATGTATATTTGTTTTTCAAGTTTTGAAAAAGAGTTCCAAAATCTTCATTGATCTGTATAGGGGGAAAAAAACAAAAAAGTGTATTTGAAGTCATGTTGGCAACTAACAAAGGTAACGGTATTTTTGTCGGAAACGTAATGGTGAAATGGTTTAATGGAAATAAACTTACCAAATAAAATTTTCCTGTTTTCATATTGAGGGATATTATTGCTCTTTTGTTTATTACTCATTTAAATTTACAGCTTTTTCTAGCCGTCGCACAGTGCCACATTTGGCCAATCTAGGACGACAAAAATCCAATTTTAATTATATTGACTTGAAATTCGGTATAAATGTTCGTTTTGACTTCGAAAATAACATTATGAAAAATATGGGAGGCCGGTTAAGGGCCACGCCCACTTTTTTAAAAATTTGTAATTTTGGTAATATTTTCTTTAAATTTGGTATATATACTCTCAATGACTGTAGAAATAATATCACAAAAAAAGGGGGTGGTCACCAACTGCCACGCCCACTTTTTTAAAATATGTTTAAAAAATATGTAAAAACAAGGTTTACATATCGCCCCACTGTAGTCGGCGTCGCAGACGGTCGCAAAAGTTAGCCGTTGAAATAAGTACTATGGATATTGGTCAATATATCTGAAAAAGTTCGGCAATCAATACGGACCAAAAACAAAAGTTCTATTCCATCAAAAAAAATAAATATATAATTTTCTATTCAAAAATTTGTATTTTGTTAAAAATTAAATAAAAAATAGAAAAATTTGTTTAACAAAAAAAGAAAAGATATGACTTAAAGCATTTAAATACCCTTTAAAATTACCAAAAAAGAGTGGATAAATATCTCTTTTTGTTCAAAAGTTACAACACCCAGCAAAAACTTGGTAATGGGTACCCCTTCCTGCCTCGCTTACGTGGTAATGGCTTTTAATACTACTAATAACCATTAGCATTACATTGCGCCAAAAAAGGCAAAATGTGGTTACCTCCAATGACATCACCGTGTTAAAGTAATTAACATTAAAATTGGGAGGTAACTAGTTACTCATATTTTTGCTAACCCCTTAAGTTAATTACTTGGTAAGCGAAGTTTTTGCTGGGCAGTTTAAACTCGACTTAATTTATGCGAAATAATGTACACTAGTTACAGGATTTTACAAGATGCAACTTTATGCACCCACCTGTTAGTAACGAACAGAATTATCGTTCTTATATGATTATTTCCGTGCTATTAGGAATGTTCTATAATACTAACATATCATGAAAATCGGGGAACTTTTTTTATTTTATTTTTGTCGTGCTAGATCGGCCAAATGTGGCACTGTACGTCGTTTAATACAATCGGAAGATGTTGCACTAGATTTTGATGGGCACAATATGCCAAGCACAAAAAATAAAAATGTCCAAATCAAATAACCGTTAATACTATTTATAGACCGTTAATAATATTACGTAACACTTACATGGTTTTTTCGAGATAACCCAGCAAAAACTAGGTAATGAGTACCCATTCCCAATTGGATTACCTGGTAATGAGTACTAATTACTCGCTGCGTTACTTTATACCCCAAAAAAGGCCTTACTTTTAACTTACGATGTAAATGATTTGCAATCTGAATTTTCATAAAAATATATAAAAAACAATTTTACTCTTAATTTGTTTTCTCTCATTTAAGTAATAAGAGCAACTAAACAAACAATGCAGTGACTTTTTCAACTTTTCGTAAGCGAGCTAGGAATGGGCTATTATTTGTTAGCTTTTTCGTAAGCGAACAAAGAAGGCCTTGCCTCCAATGACATCGCCTTGTCAAAGTAATTAACAATGAAGTTGGGACGTAACTAGTTACTCATTTTCGTTATAAATCCCACAGTTAATTACTTGGTAATGGAAGTTTTTGCTGGGAACTAAACGATTTTGAAAATTTTGCCATCCACATCGTAAATCTTTACTTTCCCAGAAAAAACTTGGTAATTGGTACCCCTTCTTGTCTCGCTTACGAGGTAATGGCTTTGAATACTACTAATTACCATTAGCATTACATTGCGCCAAAAAAGGCAAAATGTGGTTACCTCCAATGACATCACCGTGTTAAAATAATTAACATTGAAATTGGGAGGAAACTAATTACTCATATTTTTGCTAACCCCTTTAGTCAATTACTTGGTACACTCATAGAAATATCTTAGTAGAAAAATTAGTAAACCCATTGTAGATCAAGTTTTACAGAATAATGCCGTATTCAACAAAAATTAATGTTGATATCGTTGAATAATCAGTATAGTTGGTTCAACTGTTACCATGGCGTCTACAGAATTCAATAGATAAAACAAAAAAGAAAAAACAACCTTGTTCGTTCTTTTTTTTTTATTATAACGAGTGAACGAGTGAGTTGGTAGCAATGTGTTTGTCTCTTATAAAATTATTTAATGCGTTTGTTTCTGATAAAATTATTTAATATTAGAAAACTAAATAAAAATAGGATCTGATCTGTAAATATTTGGTAAGTAATAAAATACATTGATTACTTTATGTATTCATAATATATTAAAACGTTTTTTTTTAGGATTTTGTTTTGGTATCATCAGATAACTAGAGAATGGCTAATGGGTGCATAACATGAATAAACGAAGTGTGTGTGTGAAAATCTTCAAATATTGCAGCTTAAAAAGCCGGAAATAAAAAAAAATATTGTGATTTATACTTAATAAAAGAATATTTACAAATAACAACAAGCTTTTTTTTAATAAAAAAAATTCTTATATTAACAAAAATATGAGTTGAATTTACATAAAATACGAGTTGATTAACAAAAAACGAGTTGATCAACTTTTACAAAAACTGACAACAATTTTTATTGAAATCAATATAAATATTTGTAGGGTCAAAATCAACAATGATTTCTGTTGAATTTACAACGATTTTTGGTTGAGTGTAAGCGAAGTTTTTGCTGGGTTTTGAATAATTTTTTGATTTTCCCATAGTTTTGTAATTCAGTTTGTCAAATATTCATTTTATTTCTGGTTAATATGAAGTCAACTATTAAAATAAGTAGCAAATAACTTCAACAATAGTTAATTTGAAAGTAATTTAAATTAACTACGGATTTTGTTAACTATGCCACTACGTAATTTTTTGGGTGTAGTTTTTAGAAATTAAACCTTTAAGGGCGGATTACTCAATGAAAGGTTAGCTGCTAACTGCCGATTTAACGGAGCCTTATGTCAAAATTTATATGAAAAAGTTAAATTTAACGGAGAGTTATTTTATAACGGAGCATTGAGTAATCCAGTCTAAAACAAATAAAATTAGATCATGTGTTCGATCTGTGCTAACAGGGAAACCAATTTATTCTCCATTTTAGTATAATAAAAACACTAAAAATTATCTTTAAATAAAAAAAACTCAAAATTGGCTAAAAAACTGATAAAATAATTTGGAAAATGACTAAAAAACGGCTTGGAGCTATATACATTTTTCTCCGGCTTAACGAGTTCAAAAGGAGCTAAATGTAGCCGGAAAATGGCTAAAATGGCAACACTGATAAGAAGGTAAAATTTGACTGATTTTAACTTATAGCGAATATTTGCACTTTTAATAAGAGTTTGTAAACTTTAGGCGTCGACCTTTAGGTAACATCTTATAGTAGTTTATATCAGGGAAAATTTTGCTTACTTAAGGTTTCATCTTTTTTTAATGCAAGCGGAATTTGAAAAATGTTGGAAAAAATGGAAAATGTTCTGTAGTGGTTTTTACATCAAGAAAAACGACCCAAGTTTGGACACCAAATTAGCCTTAGTTTTTGAGATATTTGCAATTTTTTTATCTTCTTTTTCTATTTTTTGTATCTTCTTATGACTGCTAATGCTTCTACCCAGCAAAAAAAAATCGAAGTGGTGCAAAAAGAATAAGTGATTCACTACATACATAGTAGCTATATGTGCCGATCTTCATATTCCATAAGAAGTACTTTTATAAGCACTTCCAAAACTGCTAAAAAAATGCCAATAATAACAACTTTCACCAGTTCTTTCCTCAATGATTTAGAAGTATCATTTTCATATGTGTTTACAAATGCAATTGAAAAGTACAAATTTGTATTTGTTTTGTTGAATATTTTTTTTTTTATAATTTTCTCTGATTTAATAAAAAGCTAAATTTTATAAATGAATTAACTTGATATGCCGCAAAAGCGAATTTGTTATGTAAATAATGTTATAAAAAATAACAGTTTCCAGATTTTTGTTAAAATTACAAAATGACTCAAGAAGTGCTAAAAAGATAACAAAAAAACTTTTAGCCCTTAAAAAGACAAGGGTTAAATATAACCAAAAAAGAGCTAAGTTGGTATTGCCGTTTAAAGGTATAAAAACTCTTCTAAAAATATACGATATCTGATTTAAAATGAGAGAATTACTTTTTTTATCTCTTCATTTTATTTATTGGATGTTTTTTTTTAACTACATGTATAAAAACATTTTTTTTATATAATTTTTGGAGTTGTTTTGTAAATTATGTACAAAAAAACAATAAAAAGTTTCCAGATTATGGTAAAAATTATCAAATGACTTAAAAAGTGCTTAAAGGGCTAAAAAAGATAACCAAAAAAAGGTGGTAGCCTTTAAAAAAAAAGGGCTGAATATAGCCACAAAATGACTAAGTTGGTATCGCTGTTGAAAGGTATAAAAACTCTTCTAAACATTAGGGTATTCAATTAATCGAGGTTTTGGTTTAATCGGCTCATCGGGCAAATAATTGATCGGGGTTGAGATTTTATCGGTTAATAATCGGATAAATTTGAATTATTCGGTTAACCGAATAATAAAAATTTTAATTGAATATAAAACTAAGAACTCTATGTACTTTTAAGAATTTTATTAATTTTATTTAAAATAAATCTTTATCCGATATGGCGAAGCTCTATAATGTTAGCCCAAATAAAGATTTTTTGTATGGCACCCTGAAAATTTACCCTAAAATTGATACCCAAATTGATGCCGGGCTTAGATGCACCTCTAATAGAGTTTCGAATTCGGTACTATTATATATCAACAAGACAAATTGGTTGGTTTTCAAATTTGTTTTCTTTTATTTTTTAGGGCCAAAATTGCAATAATTTTATCGGTCGATATCTCCGTAATGAAAAAAGATATCTTAAGGATTGCAAAAGTAATTTGAAGAATAAGTAAAGTATTTTTAGATGTGCTGAACTAATTATACATCATAAAATAATTCTCGGTTTTATAAGGTCCCGAACATTGCGAATATCTGAGTTTATGCAGTACTGTCAATCGAAAATCTAAATATCTCAAAATAAGATAAATCACTTCTAAGGCCAGATTCGGATTAAGCGCATGAAAAACTATTAGAAAAATATATACATCCACATTTAATTAATAATTCCTATTAGCTAAACTAACCCAGGCAGAAAAATACATACGGGCCAGATCTGGCAAAGTAATTAATAAGGTAGTATTAATACTGGCTAAGTACCTTTTTTTTGGGTTTTTTGTACTTGCTAAGATGCTAAATGATAACACCATTTAGTAGTGGCAAAGTAATTGTTGAATCAAAATAAAGTAATATAAGAGTACATTGAATACAACAAATATTGGGCTTTCCCAGTACTTTCCAGAGCGTTTCCCAGTAATTTCAAAAGTAATATCCGAGATATTTTAAAATTTACTTTCCCATGCATTTTAACTAAATAATTGAAAAATTTAAAATGTGTTAAATTAAATTATTTTTTATTTAATTCGTACTTACGAAATATTTTTTTTTTTTTCATTTTAAAAAAATTATATATTAATTATCCTTTTAAATAAATTATATGTTAAAGTTAAAAAATATTTTCGTTTAAATAACATTTCAAATGTTAATAAAATCGAATTTGACTTAAATGGTTATGTAGTTTTATCGTATTTTTAACGTTCAGTTCGACCACCGCATTGATCCTTTGCTGCGGATAGCCAGCGAGTTATCTTTGAAAAAACTGTGGCTTCAGTTTCACTCGGAAACTGTTTCGTGAGGAAAGCTTTAAAAATTTATTTTAATAAACTTAAATGATTAGCTTCAAAACCGACGTTCACGATGAATTTATTGATGCTCAAAATCTTGAAACAACGGATGAGGAAATTTTTTGTGAAGTTGACAGCGATGTCCTCATCTAGTACAGAGGATTTTATACCTGAAACAACGGAAACTGATTTTAGCAACCTTATTAACGGCCATTTAGAGCTCAGGTTAAAGAATTGGGTTTTAAGAAATATAAAAACCCTAACTCAAAAGTCAATCGATGAACTTTTAATAGTTTTGAGAGAAGAAGGATATACGTCACTACCAAAATCCTCTAAAACATTGCTAGGAATTTCAGCTGTAAGCGGTTGCACAAAAATTATGAAAAGTTCAGATGACACTTTTGGGAAATTCCAGTATTTTGGAATAAAATAAAATCTTGTTGATATTGTGAACCCTAAACTGTATGTTGAGGCAGGTATATCGTTGATAATTCATGTGGATGGCATGGATGTCTTTAACAAATCCAAAAAAGGTTTTTGGTCTATTATGGGAAAAGTGTTTGCACCAGATTATATGAGTAAACCTTTTTTAATAGGCTTATATTACGGAAATTCAAAACCATATTCCTCACAAGAGTTTTTGGAAGAAGTCGTTGTGGAATCCAATTTGTTAATAAATGAAGGTATAATATTTCTAAAAAAATGAATTCAAGATTAATTTTGGTTTTATTTTTAAAGGTGTAAATATAAGTGGAAAATATTTTTAACTTTAAAGTTCTAGCATTCTGTTGCGATATGCCTGCCCGTGCCTTTATTAGGTGCACTAAAAGCCATACTGGATTTTTTCCCTGTGAAAGATGCACAGTACGAGGAGAAACAGATAATAAAACTCGAGTTTTTAAAGAAATTAACTGCGATGAAAGGACTTTGCAGTCATTTAAAGAAAAAATAAATTCAGAACATCATTTAACAAAGGAAAATAGCCCACTACTTGAAATTTTAAATATTGACCTAGTCAAGAATGTTGTTCTGGATGAGATGCATATGTTGCATCTCGGCATAAGCAAATATTTGCTTCAAAAGATGATTTATAAGAAATCATTTTCATTTATTTCTACAGAAAATGTTGCTGTTTTACAAAAAAACTTTTTAAATTTGTCTCAAGATATTACATCAGAGTTTCAGACATTCGATTTATATGATATAGGAAACTGGAAAGCAACACAATTCCGATTTTTTTTATTATACGGTGGAGGTATCATATTGAAAAACGTTTTAAAATCTGATCAATACAAGCATTTTTTAATTCTTTACACGGCATGCAGAATTTTATCATCAAAGAAATTGGCTACATTAAAAAATAAGTTTGCTAAGCAGATTTTAAGAACATTTGTCGAACTTATGCCAAGTTTTTACGGTTCTAATTCCCAAACAATGAACATCCACAACTTAATTCACATTGCAGACGATGTAGCTAATATGGGCGCCCCTATATCACAGTTTTCGCCATTTGATTTTGAAAACAGTCTTGGTTATTTAAAACCTATTATAAAATCCCCAACTAACCCTATTGCTCAAATCCAAAGAAAACTACATATTTTTCATTCCGATAACTCAGTTAATAATATTCCATTGCTATATCCGCTTAATAGAAATTCCAAATACTCTCTAGGAAATATAAAACAAAGCTCGGAATCAAAAGTTGTATTTTCTTTCGTAAACATTAAAGGTTTTAAAATAAAACCTATTCATCCAGATAACGTATGTTTACTCGACAATGAAAACGTTATTATCGTTACTGAAACTTTTAGTAGAAAGCAGTCTAAATACAAAAGTGATGATATATTTTTGAAAGGCAATATTTTCACTGAATGTAGCGATTTTTTTCAATTTCCACTACCATCAAGAGAAATAGGACTCTACAATGTTAATAAATTAGATAAAAATAACATTGAAATCAGTATCAATATAGTAGAATCAAAATGTATTCTTACTAATGGTGTTTTCTTTTCTGGCAAAAAATGTGCCTTTTTTTTGCATTTCGCCCCGAAAATTGTGTTTTTGTGTTCTTTTCTAAAAAATGTCAACCCTTATAAAGAATATCGTGTTCTTTTCTAAAAATGTCTGCCCTATAAAGTGCAAAAAAGTTGCACTTTTTACCCCGTAAAAAATCACGGGGTTGAAATTGCCTTATACAACAGCTGACTTTTTCTGTGTTGTTTTCCCAAAACAGCTGTTAAAAAATACAGGGCAGAGTATTTCTGTATGTTGTGTTCTATTCCAGTCAAATAAAATGCAAATTTTTATAGATTTTTTTAAGGTGTGTTAAACATTTTAAAAATGTATGCCCTAAAAAGGCAAACATTTTTTTTTAGAAAAGAAAACACCATAAATTTTATAATGACACCATTGCAATTGCTTTATTACATAATTAAGAGTTTTTTTAAATGTTAAAATTTAGTAAAATTATTAAAAAAAAATATTTCAAATTAATAATATAAACCGCCTTTAGTTTGGTAAAAAAGTGTTAGCAAAGTAATTAGTTCGGTAAAACCAAGTACTTTACTAAAAAGAGCTTGGTATACAAAAAAAAGTTGCTTTCCCAGTACTTTTTTTTTGGAACGGTTGGCAATTTCTGGCTGGGAAATTATTAAAAACATCGATTTAATCTTAACAATTTCAAGTCTAAATATTACATAATAAATATTATACATTGTTAAAAATATCGTTTTGGTTTTAATTATTATTAGTGTAAATACTAAAAAAAAAACTCTTAAAATCAATCCCAAAAAGTCATGAAATATGTACTTATCAAGAAGTGATGAAAAAATCACTTCTAAATCACCCTATAAAAATTACATAATCACATCCAAAATGCCAAGAAATATATACTTCTAAAGAAGTGATGAAAAAAGCACTTCCAAAAGGTCAAGTTATATTAACATCCCGATCACTACTTCAGAAGTTGTGATAAAGATGTTAATATATATGTACATACTAAACACTAGTGATATTGTGTGTCACGCCCATATAAAATTCATCAGTGTTTCAGCTGAAGAAGAAGTACATCTGGTTCATAAGTTGTGGTGAATTTTGTAGTGAATGGTAAGCTCTTTTTTTGCTGGGTATTTATAGAACTTTAGACCTTCAATTACCAAACCTTATGTTTTCGACAATTTAATACGTTTATGTTTTAATGTACCTTTATGTTTTGACGTAAAATTCGTAATAAAATTACATATTTTTTGTATAAAAAAAAAATAAAAAAATAATTTAAACTATTTTTTTTTGCAAAAATTACGCTTTATCCTACGTCTCTTAAGAAGTCAAAGGATCAAAGTGTTTTCTACAAACGACCGTCAACATTTCAAAAAGCAGACGAAATGTTCTTAAGATATTAACAAAAATGCAAAAAAAGATATATTTAAAAAAAAAATTGGCAGTATTTTTTTTGCATGACACAAAATTCTTTACTAGCAAATTTATAATGCCCAAGGTCGGTACTCTTAAATAATATAAATAGTTATTTACATTTTATAAGGGTACGCGAATTATTTAAAAAATCGGAAAAAGTGGACTTTTCTACGTCCCAAAAACTATTAGAAAAGTAGTGTTTGGGGTTCGGGAATTCCCGGGTCGAATTTTCCGGGAATTCCCGGGAATTTTTTTAACTTTTCCCGGGACATCCGGGAATTTTATAAAATACACCATTTTACATAAAAAACGTTTATTTTATTTTAATTTAATTTTTAATATCTTTTTTCATTCAGGTATAATTACATTTGCTATTTTTTGTAGTTTTTCTATTTGGAAGAACAGTGCAAATATATATTCATAGCAAAACTAATCAAGTGTAAAAAGTAGGACAATATCATGAATAAATTTGAAAAGTCATAAAATATACGTCGGTAAATGATAATTTTGATAAGACTTAAAAAAAATATAAAAGTTTTGAACCTAGAATTTACATTTTTAGAACAAATATTAAAAGAGCTGCCAACTATATTAGTTTTTGCTCGAATAACGAAGTTTTTAAAGTTTTTTTGCGATTTTTAGCTATTTTTCGCGATTTTTTGTGGGGAAAAAAGTTGCAATATTTTTTTGTTTTATTGTATTTCAGGATTTTTAACTTTTCTTTTTTGATTTTTTATGTTTTTAGCTATTTTTCGCGATTTTTTGTGGGGAAAAAAGTTGCAATATTTTTTTGTTTTATTGTATTTCAGGATTTTTAACTTTTCTTTTTTGATTTTTTATGTTTTAATTAATTTTATTTTTTATCTGTAATAAAACAGTTTTTAATAAAAAGTTGGTCAAATTTTATTGTTTTTTTATGATTTATATTAATAATGAAAATTTCCCGGGATTCCCGGGAAATAAATTATTTTTTTCCCGTTTCCCTGGAAATGGAAAAGTCCGGGAATTCCCAAACACTAGTCGTAAGTCATATTTTTTTTTGTTTCTACGTGAAATTAAACTAGTCGACCAAACGACAACAACTGGTAAATGTAAGGGTCGAACCAGAATCAAATGCGTAGCGCAAGACGTAAAAAAAAAAAAAAACAAACACATCAAATTTAAAATTTTTACGTCCGTTTGATTTAGGTAACTCACATTTAAATATTAGAAACGAAAAATTATTGGGCGTTACGCCTTACGCGACGTAATTTGATTCAGGTTGGACGCTAAAACGAGTAATTCCTTTTCCTTTTCATCTAAAGTTCAATTAAATAGCTGATTTTAATCTGACACACTTTGAGTGTGACAAAAACGAAGAGTGCGGACAAAAGGAAGGGTTGCTTCTTCCGAAAGCTGTCGACATCTCCACTTAGCCCGTGTTGTCAGTAATTTTTATTCTCAGAAATAATAAATATGGATTTAAAACTAACTACCCTAGTTAAAATCATTTCGTATATATCCATGTACACTCAAAATAATCACTCTGTTAAATTACAGAGATACTCTGCTGAGCCAGCAGAAATTGCCATAGATTTCCAACCAGCAAGATTTTTTGTTATTTTACGAAGAAACTCTGTAAAATGATTTCGATAAAAAAAAACTGTAAATTTACGGAATTATCTGTAAAATATTGATAAAACCGAAAAGAATTTTACCAAAAAACTCTGTAAATTTACAAAGTTTTAGTTAAATGCATTTTATCAGTTCAAAATTTTACAAAAAAAAAATCTGTAAATTTACAAAGTTTTAGTTAAATCCATTTTATGAGTAAAACTTCTCTGCCTCAAAAACTTCAATTAAAATTAAAAAAAATTAAATTAATTTAAATTAAAATTTTGTTAAATTTGCCCGCTTTAATGCTTCCAAATTGTAAATTTACTTTTGTATTTTTGAGAAAAGTACGAGTTTTAACAATTTTACAAAATTTTGTTTTTCGGTCACAAGAAAATACAAAGTATTTTTTTAAAATCTGTATTTCGACAGATAACTTTGTCAAATATCTGTCGAATTGAGATTACAGTCATTTTACAGAGTATTTAACAGATTAGTAATTTTGAGTGTATAAATTTATACAAATATATCTTTTTATACATACTGAGATCTTATTATATTTAATTATATAAAAAATCAATCAGATAAGACCAAATTTCGTATCAAATTATATAAAATTTTATATAACTCCCGATAAAATTTTATAAAATTTGATACGAATTTTGGTCTTATCTGAGAAATTTTTTATATAATTAGATCATTTTATGTAAAGTTAGATATGTTTGTATCAATTTATACATGGATATATACAAAACCATTTTTACTAGGGTAAATAAAAACTCACTAATGGATATAAATAATACATACCACCAATCCTGTTTCCGTAAAATTTGCTCTTACGGTTAATTTACCGTATTCAGACTTAGAAACATCTTTCTGGTGACCAAGTCTCTCCAAATAATACTGATGAATTAAATCTGCTGTTTCGAATGCATGTAAATCTAAAATGCGTTCAATCTCACTTAGTACTTCTACATCTGAAGTTACAATTTGTCCGCTCTTGAAGCACGAAATCATTACGCCCAATGTATGACGTAAGTTTTGGAAGAATGCTGGTGGACGACGTTTCTGAACGTTTTAAAAAGGATTAAATTAAATTTTAAACTACTTTTGCAATTTTGCATACTCACATCAAGATTTGATTGAATTAAATCATACATAATTATTGAAAGTTCAGCCCATATTGCTTCCAAAATACGAGAGAAATTAAATTCATTCAATGTCTCGTACAGTGTACCCAAAGATGTTTCCAGATACATCATAAGACGCTCCATAGAATTGGAATCCTCGTGTAAGACTTCAGCACCTTCCGCTAAGAATCGACGAATAGGTGGAGACATTTTTCTAGCCACAATTTCAATCAATTCCAATATTTGATTTCGCTCTGTATCCAAAGCATTATCCACGACATTTTTAATTGTAACTTCACAGCGTTCAGCTTCTAATTGGGAACGGTATTCGCCTAGACGTTTAATAACATCATCTGTTCCTAGTTCCTTTGAAAAAAAAACACAAAAGATTTCAATTAAAAAGCATTTCAGTCTAAATACCAGATAGAGATCTACCTTAATAAAGGACGGTAAGCTTTGACGTATGTAATCAATATTATTAATAGCTAAGCACCATTCTGGTGATACATGAAAAAGATCACTATTGTCTCTTGTAAGGGTCTCTACTCGCCGTGACATTCTCTGGGCATAGAATACACAACAGCGACAAATATCCTAGAATGCAAAAGAAATTTACATTTGTTAGAATAAATTTACAATCGATACGATTAGTTTTCCTACATCAACAATTTTAGCCACAAATGTATAAGAACCCTCAACATCTGGCCAATCCAATTGTTGCCAAAATATTTTTATTTGATAGAATATCGCCAGAGTATCAACTGCAGAGGAACTATATTTGACAGTCTCGTCCACTGCTTTAAGTTCATCAAGTTCTATGGCTTTCTCTATACGCTTAAGAGCTTTTATAACAGATATTGCCAACCAATGTGCAACACCTGGCATAAACCAACTATGAAAGTTTTCAATGCTTAATTCATCATTTGGGCAAAGAGATTTTCCTAAAAAGATATTTAGACATTAGTAACAATTTATAATGTGTAATATCTAAAAAAATATACCCATTGTGAGAAATCGTTTTAATACCAAATATAGCTCAAATAATGTTGTTCCCATATTAACATCGTCAATATTTGGTAACTCTTCTAAATGATCATCGGGAACATCAAGCCGTTTTATGTGACTGCACACCTCGGTAACAATCGACTCTGCTATTTCAGCAACTTTTTTATCGTAAAACTTAAAAAGCACCGTAGAGAAGCTTAGACGAATTTTACTATAAAGTAAAAACAATATTAAAAAAATACGAGCTTCAATAAGTTAGACCATGAATAAAGTTTGAACTTACTGACAGAAATGCTTGTCAAAGTACTCCATGGCTCTTTGTAAATCCGATCGTACCATTTGTATCAGTTTAATTAAGTATTGCAAATTGTCATCGTCGGATTGTTCATCGCTATTCTGACGATTTCCTTCGATGATATGTTCTAGCCATTCCTTAGTTCCACTGTGTATGGCATCAATAACAACATCATCAATATTATATTCAGTTCCTTCTTCTCTCGATAACCAACCGTATACATTCGGTGAAAATAGTTCAATGTTTTTAGGTTGCTCCAGAGCTTTAATCTTTGCTAATATATCGAGAACTTCGCACAGTGTTTTAACGATCTGCTTATCACTAACATTTTTGGCACGTAGTTTTCGCAAGATTGAAAAACAAGATGGAAGTAGGCGCTTGACACCATCCCAAAATGTTTTCATGTCCTCAGATTCGTTGAGGTGACACTTGAGAACTGGAATCACAACGTCTAATATATTGTTGAAGAGCGCGAAGCTCAATGGGTGGTCTTCGTGTATAGTGGCATAAACAAACCATTGACTGAGAGCGCATTCAAATCCCGATAGACCAGATTGAACGGAATGTTGAACACGAATTGTTTCGGCGTTGGAGCTAAACTTTCCGGCCCACCAATAGTTTGCCACCTGCGATGATTCCAACTCATACATAAGTAGTAATTTCAACAGATGTCTATGCTCCTGTACAGCAACATGTTTGTTTTTCTCAGCGCTTAGGGCTAAATTTACTAGAACAGAGCCACGGCTTTTGGTCTTGTTTCCCTTTTCTAAGTTATACCAAACTGTTGTACCAGACGCGGGTATAGACTGAAATAAGTGTTAATCTGTTTAATTGGAAATGTACAATTTGCATTATACCTACTTTAAGTGTTATGGCTGTTCGGCCGATCAATTCATTATCATGTTTTCCGGTTGATGCAGTCATTGCAATTTCTTTCATTAACTTCCGCAAGCCTTTTATGCCTTTGACATCCATTAATTTATTTACTTTATCCTTAACCGTTTCGGCTGCATCAAAATCCCTTAAATACAGAGAATTAACCAATTTAATAGTTTGCCATTTTTTTTATGTCGATTTAAGACGTTTTGTACGAAACGATGTAAGAATTTATATCGTTATTGATTTTGAAAATTATTTTGCGCAGTATTGTGTCCTTGAACAAAAATATTCAAACCAAATATCTTAAAACTTAGGTATTATGCATTTTATTTAAAAAAAAAAACATCCTAAATGAAACGAATCTAAACTCGTGTTTAGATATCTTTAGTAGTTTTTAATTTAAAGCTCTCTAAAGTTATTTTTTTTATACCCTCCACTCTAGTGATAGAGGCGGTGACGTTCCGTCTAATGTGCGGAGGTGTTCTCTGAACACCTAGCATTTTTCCCTCATGTGTGTCAGTTTTATATTTTTATAATTTCTTTCAAAGGTTCAAAAATATTTTCGCACATATAATTCGTCATGTACTCATAGCAAAAAATGTACACTTTCAGTTGGTATATCATTTTTTATTTTCGGTCGTTTCATAAAAAAGTTATGCCAAATTTTGTAAGCATTAATGCAATTGTTTCCAACAGTTAAGTGAATGTGCGACAAAATTTAAAGAACAAACGAAGTTGTTGGGTTGTTCTTAACTTTGTTGCGCACACTCAACTAGTGTTAAATTACAACAACTACAACAACCACAATTTAAATTTTTAAAGGCATTTTTGTGCGGCAAATTAATTAGCACACGTAAATTTAAGAGGTGATATCTTTTTACTGGAAAGAGCTATTGCTTCAATTGGAAAGCCATATAATACTTTGTGATATTATCTATGGTTGTAAATACGGATATCACTTAAATTTTATATGCAAGATTCCAAATTCTTGCCTTAAAAATACACATTTTTACATTTTTTTTATTGTTTTTAAACAAAAAAAAAAATATTTTAATTTTTTTTTGTAAATATTGAAAAACATGAAGGTTATTTTATTGTGATGATGTGAGGAAGAAAATATATCGGCGATTGTTAATATTTTCAATTAAAGAAAATAGGTTGTATTGCGTTTTACCATTTATTTTTGGCAACAGAAATTATTTTTCGGCAACATTAATTGTAACGGAAAATTCGTTTTAAAACATTTTTTTTTTAAATACAGATGTAGGAATTCTTAAAGATACAAATATTTTTATTTAACAACAAATTTACTGGTTAATTTTTTAAGTAAACCAATAAAGTTAATTACACAATTATTTTAGTGTAGATTTTACAAAACAAGATTTACTTTCCATTAAATCACACAACTCTACAAATTCAGAAAAATTAACTTTTCCCGCAACAGCAATACATAAACTAAATTTATTTTGAATTTCTGATTTACAATCTGATTTCCAATTGTTTCTATGGCGTATCGTTTTTCAGAAAATCGCGTTTGAAAATGCAAAACCCCAAATTTAATCCTTTTTTTGATTCTACTATTACGTATTTTTACATTGGTGTCAAAAATAGGACTTAATTTTATAAAATACTAACGTCGTGATTCTAAATCGCATTTTAAAATTAAAATAACTCAACTGTAATCCTTATAGACCGTCATCTCTTAATTCCAAAATCTGCGATCAACAAATTTCTAGCACCTTTTGTTTTTTGTATTTTTTGTGTATTGAAAAAGCAAAATTTATTGAAAAGGGCAATAAAAAATATTTTTGTTGTTGGGCCGACAAGATATAGCCCTGGATATGTGCATTAGACCGGGTCGAAAAAAAAAGTTCCCATTGTGCGGGCTTAATTTTAAAGCTTACCTCGAAAAAGTTCCATAGCCAAAATATAAGATTTTTAGGTCGCGATTTGGTACCGCCGAAATCGTTATTTGTTCATAACTTTGTCATTTGATGTCCGATCGTTTAAAAAAAAAATAGTTTGAAAGTCCTCCGCGAGTACTAAATTTGACCCATATCTGGTTTTGACCTCTGAGCTCATCTTCGTGTCATGAGTGTTAGTTTCTCAGCTTTCTACCCACCTAAATGATTTTTATTTTTCCATTAAATTATAGCATTAAAAAATTCATGAAATTCTTCCGTTAGAAGTACCCTCTTAAATTAATTAACAAAAAAGTTACATTCAATTTTAAATTTCCATAGAAAAAGATTTAAAACACTTGTTCGTATGTATTTAAATACGAACTAAAAAAATGAAATATAGTTTAAAGGCATAATAACAAGTGTTTTTTCTAATTTTCTTTATATTGTATATGAAAATCTTAAATCAAATGTAACTTTTTTGTTAATAAATTTAACTGGATACTTCCAAAGGAAGAATTTCATGAATTTTTTAGTGCTATAATTTAATGGAAAAATAAAAATCATTTAAGTGGGTAGAAAGATGAGAAACTAACAATCATAACAAGAAGATGACCTCTGAGGTTAAAACCAGATATGAGTCAACTTTAGTACTCGCTGAGGACTTTCTAACAATTTTTTTTTTTTAAAACGATATTTTGGCTATGGAACTTTTTCGAGGTAAGCTTTAAAATTAAGCCCGCACAATGGGAACTTTTTTTCTCCTTTATGGTCGACCCAGTCTAATGTGCATGTTCTTAAAAATATATTTTTTTTTAACTTAAAGCATTAGGGTGGGTATAAGCTTACTTTTTGTAACTGTGCACGGAAAGTCATTTCAGAACAAGTTCTAAAAATGTTTAATTTTGCGGAAAAAATTGAATTAATTAAGGAATTGGGTTAGTTTTGATACTTCCCTTCCAAAAATTGAGTTGTACCTTGTTAGGTTAATTTTATATTAATGGTGAACACCCTGATGAAAACCTCACGGCACGTCCCTGGATAGAGGGTACATATAAGTTTGTCATTCCGTTTGTAACACCTCGAAATATTGGTCTAGCCCCCGTATATATATTCATAATCCTCGATTGATTTTAAGACGATCTAGAGATGCCCGTCCGTCCGTCTATCACTTACGATCACGCGTGAATCACGAAAAATTCGTGTCACGCGCGCATCTCCAGTCTGATTGTGAGTGTGGGGTTTATTCAGCAACTTTGTAGACAATATTAAAGCAAATATTTTTGTGGAACAAACGGTATTTTTGGGATCTAATCTAACAAATCGCAAAAAACATACCCAAAAATAATGAAATGTTATACAAAAAATGTATAAATGCATTCCACACCAAATGCCCCGCTACAGAAAAACATGTGTGCTATGAAATTCTGAATAGGTTGTATTGATAGCCCTATATTGAACTAAGAAAATTGAGTTTTTAGTTTTTCAATTTTTCAAAACCTGGTCTTAGGAGGCGTAGCTAAATATTGAAAAAAAAAAAAATGGTAAAATTTGTGTCCAGTTGCCTTGATTAAATATTTATTAGGGTGATTAGACCGGTTTTTCGAAACAGGTTCATACCGGTTTTTTTGTGAATTGCAACGGTCGGTTTTTTAAAAATCTTAACTATTCGAAAACCGGTTAGACCGGTTTTTCGACGGTCGAAACCCGGTTTTTTTAAATAAGCCTTGTTAAAGCAGTTTACCTCAATATATTTCTTTTACGTGTAATTTGATTACTGAAAAAGATGCTAAAAAAAAACCCAACTGATTTCAAAACAAGTAAATAAATAATTTCGACTTTGCCGAATTCATTGACATTGCCAACCATTTGGAATAACATTTAATTTAAGTGATTATTTTTGAAAGTTTCAAATTTTTACGTAAAAAAAAATTAGTAAAAAAAATTTTGGGAACATTTTTGTCGACTATCAAAATTTTATTTTAAGTAATATTTTAATATTCGCTAGTTATTTTTGTTTAAAAACAAAAAATTTTTAAGTAAAACATTTTCCATTTTAATTTCAAAATTTTCTAAATACTTTTCGTAAAATTCCAATTGTGTTAAAAAAATTTCCTTTGTATTTCAATATTTCCTAAATGCATTTTACAAAATTGCATTTGTATTCAAAAATTTTAATTTGTATTAAAAAATATTTTCATTTGTATTTCAAAGGTTTTCTAATGCTTTTCAGGAAATTAAATTTTTTAAAATTTTTTGTTTATATTTCAAAATTTTCTACATAGCTTATAGAAATTTCCATTTGTTTTTTTAAAAATTTTAATTTGCATTGCAATTTGTACAAATGGAAACCTCTGAAATACAATTGAAAATTTCTGAAACATAAATGGAAGTTTTTGAACTAT